>JAJEQZ010000029.1:0-578188 GCA_022833035.1 Fusarium marasasianum
TTCTATAGTATAAGAATCAGGGTCTTTTCTTAAAGCCTAAGAGATATTAGTTATATAAGAAGAGTAATCATTATCTAGATTATTTAAAATCCAGGTTATAACTACTTTTCTAGGTATAATAATATCTTTAGATTTTAATTTATTTATTACTTCTTTTACCTTATTTAAATATTCTTCCATAGTAGAAAAATTACTTAAATTAAGGTTAAAAAATTCTTTTATAATTAAGAATTCAGAAGTAAATCCTGAAGAATTATATATATTTTTTAAAGAATCCCAAGCCTCTTTAGCAGTAATACAGTGTTTTATCTGCAATAAAGGGCCGTTTTCTAAATATAATCTTATATTAGCTAAAGCTTCTTCACTTTTATTAGCAGGACTATTATCTACTAAAATAGTAAAAGATAGTTTTTCCTTAGCTAAAAAAGCTTGAAGTCTTAAAGCCCAAGTTATATAGTTATCACTTCCTTTTAAGGGAGAAATATTATATTTAGTTATTTTCTAAATATATATTAGCTTAAGAAATATATAGGAAATAAAAGAATATTATTATACTTAAGAATTATTTATATTTATCTAAACTAAGTCCCTTTTTAAAGATATTAGTTATAGTTATATATAAGAAAGGGTTATATAATACCTTTTCTTTTTATAATAAATAGTTTCTTTTAAGTATTATTCCTAGATTTTAAATCTAGTATATTATTAGTTATAGGTTATAAAAAGAGGTTTTTTTTTTTATAATTTACCTTAAGGAAGAGAAAATTCTTCAATTCCAATAAAGTATTTTTTAGACTGTTTAGCCTTATAATATATATTCCAGATAATAGAAAAGCTTATAAAGACTAGCTCTTGTATTTCTGGATTTAAAATAAGTAACTTATTCTTAAAACAAAAGTTATAAAGAAATAAAGCTATATTTTCAGATTCTTCTAAAATAGGATAAACCTTAATAGGTATAGTTAAAGAAGAATAATCCTGTATAGGAATATATAGAAAAATAGTAAAAGTTTCTTTATCTTCTGGATATTTTTCTCTTATAATAGCAGGTATACTGCCAGGCTTATAACCTGTTAAGGCTTGTATAAAATAGCCTATAAATTCACTATAAGTAGTAGGATATACTATAGTGACCGATGAGGAGGAGGTAGAGGTATTAGGAGAGTAAAAGGTTGTAACTGCCGAATAGTGAGGCATAGGGTAGGATTTATAAGATAAAAGTGGGTCCGTTAAATAGAGCGAATTTTTCCAAATTTAATAATATATATTATATAATAAAGAAGTTAATAATAGACTAAAGAAAAAGGAGTTCCTAAAGTGGGAAGACCTGGGATATATATAGACATCCCAAAGAGCAGGCATTGTGATTCCCAAAGAGGGGTAGCCTCAATAGTGATAAATTAACTATTACAAAAACCGCCAAAATTCAAAGAAAATTATAATATACTTTTTTCCCAATTTAGAAGGCACTAGGCTTTAGTAGGCTTATAAAGCTTAAATAAGAAAGTAAGGTTTCTCTTGGTGTGTCATAAATCATCTAACTGAGGGGTAAAAATCTAATATACGTAATCCTTATTATATAATCATCACGTAACCCAAGTCACGTGATCTTCTAACTAATATTCCCTTAGTAGGAAATATTTAAAGTTTATAGGAAAAACTTTAATATATGGGACTTGCTCAATTCCCCACATTTTGCTTAGGTAAGCACACTAATTGAAAGCCCTGATTTTTCTTATTTTTATGGTATATATTTTGCCCTAATTAGTCATCTAGAACATAATATATTCCTTAGTTATATAATAAGACCTTTTATAAAGTTAGGTCTTAACATTATAGTATTACTACTTTAGTACTAAGCTATTTTTAAATATAATCCTAGAGAGAGTTAAGGTTATTTTAAAACTAGGCTTATATTTAAGTTTATTAAAGCTAGATATTTTAAAGAATCTCTTATATTTATAAGGTTATAGGTTCTTTTACTTACTGCTAGCCTATAGCTTATATAGGCAGCGCTATATACTACCCTTCTTTCTCTTACTATTATTTTTTTATCTTAAGGGTATTTACTTAGTCCTTTATATATAAGTAGTAGCTAAGGAGTTATTAATATCCTAGGCTAAGGAAAGTTTAATAATTATTATAAACTAGCTTTTTAGCTATAACTAAAGGATATTAATATAAATATATTATTAAACTTAAAAAAAATAAAGGAAATTCTTAAGGAATTTCCTTCTTTAAATATCTCTAGGTCTAGGCCAGACCTGGCCCGGATCCTTAGGTTATCTAACCCTATAGAGGCTTAGGCCAAAGCCCAAGCCCTTAATACTAGCTTATCTTAATATTTATTAAACTAAATAGAAAGAACTTTAAATCCCTTAATAATTATATTAATAAACTTAATAAGACTTAAAAATAAATTATTATTAAAAAGCTAATAATACTTAAAAGTATATTATTTATAATAGCCCTTAAAGGTATTAAGAAGTTTAACTTAAACTAGTTTAATAACTAAAATTATAATATTAAAAAGGAAAGAGTTATAATAAAAGATAACTTTATAAAGTATTTTAGTAGCTAAGTAAATATAAAGAAATTACTAAAAACCTTAATAATATTCTTTTTAAAAAGTAATAAGCTAAATAAATAAAATAATAAAAAAAAAAAAAAAAAAAAAAAAAAAAAAAAAAAAAAAAAAAAAAAAAAAAAAAAAAAAAAAAAAAATTAAAAAATAAATAAAAATATAAAAATAAAAAATAAAAAAAAATTAAATTAATTTAAAAATTAAAAAGAAAAAATTTAAAAAAAAAATAAATTTTAAAAATTTTTTAATTAATAAAAAAAAAATAAAAAAATAATAAAAAAAATAAAAAAAATTTTTTTAAAAAAAAAAAAACCAAAAAAAAAAAAAAAAAAAAAAAAAAAAAAAAAGTAAATAATAAAAATAAGTCTAAAGATAATAATAAAGAAATATAATATCTATTATACCTTAACTCTAACTATAAAGTTAAGAAATACTAAATAACTTATTTTAAATTAAAACTATAATAAATAAGGTAAAAGTAAAGTAAAAGTCCTTAAATTAAAAGCAGCCTTAATATAATATAGGCTAGCTAATTTAAGGTAATATTAATCTTAATAATAATATATAAAAGACTAAATACTATTACTAATAATAATTATAATATTTTTAAGTATAACTTTATTCTAAGTATAAATATATTAAAGGAATTAATAGTACCTAAGCCTTTTAAATACTATAAAGGAAATAAGGAAATAACTATATATTCTTATAAAAATACCTAACTATAAAAAAGAATTATAAGTATAATAGTAATTAACCTAAGTATAATAAAAAATACTATAATTATAAATACTAGTTATTTAATATATAGCTTTAATAATAAAAAGTAGTTTATATACCTAGTTAGTATTTAAAAAAAAGAAGAAATAGTAACTAGTAATAACAGTATACTTTTTATAAAAGGCTATAAATAAGTTACTATTAGTATAAACTATAAGGAATTAAGAATTAAAGCCTTATATAGTCCTAAAGTAGCTATAAATATACTTAGCCTAGGACTACTATATAATAAAGGTATAATCCTTAATAGAAAATTAAATTAACTTATTTCCCTTAAAGGTAATAAAACTATTATAAATATTAAGTAAAAGTAAAATATTACTATACTAAAATACTAAAAATACTAAGTATATTATAACTTCTTTATAATATTTTTAAATACTAAAAAAAAGACTATAAAATATAGATTAATATACTATAAACTTAGTTATATAAGTATAGAAAGAGTCCTATAAGTATATTATAATATAAAAATATAAATTAATATAAATATAATAAAAGACTTTTACTATAAGACTTACTAATTAGTAAAAATAAATACTATAAAAGGAAAGTTATACTTATATAAAGTATTAAAATTCTTAAAGTATATTTTCTAGGACTTAATTAAGTATAAGCTTAAAGTATATAAAAGTTACTATTATATACTTTATAGTATTAATATATATATAGGATACTATTAAATATTTTTTTTTAAGAAAAAATTAAAAGTAATTTAATACCTTTAGGTATAGAAAAAAGAAGTTAAACTATATATAAATAGCCTTAAAGTTTAGACTATAGACTTTAATAATACTAAAAAGTTTAAGATAAAAAAACTATAGTAATAGCTAGTAAGTAAAGGAACTATCTATAAATACTTTATACTATATAACTTAAAGTAAAATAAAAAGATTAAATATATAAGATAACTCTTTATAAAATTAGTAAAGGTAATTTATATAAAAATAAAACTTTTAAAATTTCTTTAGTTACTATTTATAAAAGCCAGTATATATATTAATAATAAACTGCTAATAAGAGCAGTACTAGACTTTAAATTACCTCTATAAATAATATATAAGTTAATTAATATACTATACTAGCTATTTTTATATTATATTTATACTTAGGGATATATAGCCTATATATATATTTTTTTTAAATAAAAAGTAAAAAGTAAAAAAATAGCTTTAAAAGTAAAAAAAAAAAGGCTTATTAAAATAAAAAGTAATTATAACTATATTTATAAAATCTAAATACCTAAAAAATAAAAAGTAATATAAGTATATAATATATACTTTTATAAAAAATTCCTAAGAAAGGAAAACCTAATTAAAAATATAAAATATAAAGCAGCCTTTATTAACCCTAAGATTATAAAAAAAAAAAATATAATTTAATATAATACTATAAAGTTTATAAAGAAATTAACCTAGTTAAAAAAATAGTAATAACCTCTAACTAGCTTAAAGTTACTATAATAATATAATAAGGGCTAGAAATAACTTCCTATTACTTTTATAATAACTAATAATAGCTATTAACCCTTAGCTTAGTACTATAAGAATTAAAAAAGTAAAAAAAAAAAAAAGGAATTTATACCTTAAGCCTTAGTATTACTAGTTTTAATACCTTTAGTAACTTTAATATACTTATAAAGGTAACTAATCTCTAAGACTTTTAAGAAAAATACATTAAAAACGCTACCTATAAAAAAGCTATAGTAAATTTAATAAAAAGTTAATAATAGTATAGTAAACTAATATAAAAAACTAGTAAAGTAATTTTCCTAAATACTAATACCTAACTTTAAAAAGTAATATTAAAAAAATATCCTTATAATTAATAAAGTAAAAATACTACTAAAAATACTAAGAATATATTTAAAAATACCTTAACTAAGTAAGTATATACTATAACTAATAATAATACTAGTAAGACTAATAATTATAGTAATACTAAAAGTACCTTATACTAAATATATATATAATATTAATAACTTACTTCTATTAATAAATAAAAAACTTTATAATAGCCCTTAAGACTTTTAATATAAAGTTTATAAATAAAAAAGGAAAGTAAAAATAGTAATAATATTTAAGAAATAAAATAAATTTAAAGAAAGCTAGAAAAATATATACTTTATAGTACTTACTATTAAATAAATCCTTTAACTAAAAATCCTAAAAATATAAAGAGAAGTAAAGAAGTAATATAACTATAAAATACTCTAGTTCTTAGTAAAGTAAAAATAATATAATAGCCTTAATAATAAAAAAACTTAAATACTTATTAACTAAAAGCCCTAAATAAAAGTCCTTAATAATAAATAGGTATATAATATTAAAAGCCTTAAAGGAAAAGATTAATATATAAAAGTATAATAAGTTATTTAAAAAAACTAAGAAAAAAAAGACTATAATACTATTAAGCTATATATAGTAATTATATATATTATATTAGTATACCTATTCTTTATAATTATAGTAATTCTTAATTATTATATTAAATAATATAATATAGTAATTACTTTTCTAAACTTAAAAGTTAAGAATAAAATATATATTATCTAACCTTATAGTTTTAAATAAGGAAAAAATAAAGTCTATAAGCTAAAGAAAGCCTTATATAAACTTATAAAGTTATTATTATAGTAATTTAAAAAAGTAATAAAAGACTTTTAATTTATTAGCTTTTTTTACCTTAACTTTAAAACTTATATTTTTTATAAAAATAATAGTATTTTCCTTATTTTTTATATTAATAATATAAAAATAGCTACTTTAATAAAGGAAAAAGTTAATATAGTTATAAATAAGATTACTAAATTATTTAAAATTAAAAGACTTAAAAAGATAAAGAAATTTCTAGGCCTTTAAATAGTTATAAATTAGAAAAAGTACTATATTTATATTTACTAAAAGAAGTATATTAATAAAATACTAAAAAGATTTAGTAATAAACTAGCTAATATAGTTAAAATACTATAGCTATTAAAGGTTAAGATATTAGTAAATTAGAAAAACTAGAAAGCTATAATAAAAGTTAAAAAATAGCTAAGAAAAATAAAAAGCTTAAACTACTTATTAATAGGTATAAGGCTTAATATAATATTTATAATATAAAAGCTTTATAAAGAAAACTTTAATTTAATAATAATATATTTTAAAATACTTAAATACCTATTTAAATATATATTTAAAATAAAAAAACTTACCTTAATACTAAGCAGTAAGTATAAGATAATAAATTTAAAGTTAAGAATATATATAAATATATTTTTTACTAATAATAAGTTAATAAAATACTTTATAGTAAAGTATATTATATTTATTAATAATAAACCTATATTTTAAAAAAGTAAAAAATAAATACTTATAATAACTTTAATAATAAAAGCTAAGTTTATAAACCTTATTTTAATAAAATATATATTACTTTAATTTTTTAATATACTAAAAAAAGCTAAATTAGTATAATAAATACTATTACTTTTATTTATAGACTTAAATAATATAAAATAAAATATTTTAAATAAAAATAAGTAAATATATATATAATATATTAATTTATAATATAAATAGATTATTTAAAAAATAAAAATAAAATATTTTAATATATAGTATATTAATATAAGTAAAATAGCAGTAAATAGATTAATAAAGGTATTAATATATTAACTTTATAGTTAATTTATATAGTAACTTAATTTATAAGTACTATTAATATAAAAAATACTAAGAAAAATAAAAAGAAAAGTAATTATTACTATATAAATAGCTTTACTTATAATACTATTATAGCCTGGCTAAGGGGTAATATTAAAGGTACCTAAGGCACTTACTTTATATATTAGCTAGACTACCTGGCCTAAGACCTTAGTTAGTTATAGTTAATATACACATATCCCTCTTAATAATAAATAAGCAAGGTAAATAAGGTATAAAGCTACGATTAGATAAAAGGTTTAAGACAGATTAATATTATTAATTCTTTTAATATATTAAAAAATTCATTATATACACTTTATAATTACCTCCTTCTAGACCTCCCCTTCAGGGTTTTTTAATATATCCGCACAATTGGCATCGAATCTCAGGTTGAAAAGTCGCATGTTCTGCATCCACTTCTCAGTTCGTTCCAACTCCTTATCTCGGCCAAAGATCGTGTCAATGAAAGCAACGCCAGCGCTCTTCTCGGCATCTTCTTTTTTCCCTATCGTATCTTTCACATTACCTCCCTTGTTAGACACTGACGTTTTTTCGACTCCCTTGCTCAAACCACTTGCTTCGGTATTGGCCTCCTGTGAGTACTTCTCGCTATTCTCGTCTGAGCCGCCCTGATTGTGAACAGTGGCTTTTCGTTTCCTTTCCTTCAGCTGGTATGCTCGCAACATGGGATACTCGCATGTCTTGAGCAACTTCACCAGTTTCGCCCATAGCCTCTCTGCTGCTTCGATATAGTCATATAGCAAGTCCCTAGAGACTGTGGACTTGACCCTTCCTGCTGCTTCATCCGCTCTCTTCATTTTGCCAGCTAGCTGGATGAGCAACAGCCAAAGCTCTCCCGCCATGTCCGTTATTGGTGTTGAAGGCCCATGGGCGTATACGGACCAATCATAAATCCATTTCCCTAACGTATTCGCGTCGAAGACGCTACTAAGCAGCATGATCGGTTCCTCGTCTGGGTCCCAGTGTTTCAAAGAATAATCAGCGGGTATTTTATGACGCTTTGCATCTGCTTCTGTGGCCTTCCTGACCTTTCCCCTATCCCATTTCACGCGTTTCTTCTTCTCCCCGGATCCTGTGTCTCGGGAGTTTGATGCCCTATGTGAGACACGTGCGGTTCGCGTAGTTACGTACTTACGCCGGGGATCTTTGGATTCAATACCACCGGGCAAGACGTTCTCCAAAACATATACATCTGGGCCTGGATTGTTATCGTACGAATAGTCGTTGTGACTGCCACTCGCTTGGTACGACGTGCCGCTCTCAAAAGCTCTTCCGAACCCAAGTTGTGCTTCTGAAGACTGAGATTGTAGTTCCGAAACTCTTTTATTCTTGACCCCAGCTGGTGACTCGATCGTAGTCGAAGGTGCTTCAGCGGTGCCTCCTTCGGTAACGTTATCCAAGCCGCGGCTCTTTTCCTGGCCTTCAACACCAGTGTTTTGTTCTGAAGCTCTAAGCTGTTCATCTGTCTGGGAGTCTGGTGGAATTGGTCGTATAGCTAGCCGCAAGATTGGTAGTACAGTCACTCGTTTGATACCTGTCAAGTCGGCGTCGTCCCAGTCAGAACCAGTACCGCGGTCATCTGTTGGTTTCCTTTTGGCGCGTAGTGATCGTCTTTTGTCCAGAGCGGCTCCCTTTCTCTTGCGAGACTGATCAAGGCCAGAGGAATGACTTCCCGGCTTCGCGTTTGGATCATGAATTCCCGAATCGGGAGCATTGGGTGCTACTGGTAGCTCTTCATCGTCAGACATGCCTGGGAGCTTCCTAAACAGTTGCTGACATGAAGGGCTATGGCTATTTCAGCTGAGAGTTCATAACTAGTGGAGCGTATCGGGTCGGCCTACCATTGAATCACAGTTCCTATGACCCCTTGGCATATTGCTCCGCATGACGGAAAGGGGCACTTGAGGGATTGTGCTTCATCTTCATCCTCCTTAACTTCAAAAATAAGGCTCATGTTGATCCGAGAGCCTGGCGTGATAGCTAAGGTCCAGTGAATATCTCGATCAATCTCGTCTCCTGTTTGATGATCCTGCAGGAGGAATCGATTCTGAGCCACCCGTCTGCCGCCCTTTCGACCCTTGAACTTGCCATGTAAAGATCCCTCAAAGGCGTTCCAAGAGTCCACAAAGTTAAGCAGTATGATCGAATCGACCCCCAGGTAGTCTTCAAAGGTGAAATAAGGGCCCATTCGGGGAGGGCGCTCGAGACGATTTATAATGGTGTCGTGCAAGGTGGACAGTAAGGACAAGGCGGATGTCCCGAGGTAGGACATGCCTGAAACACCTCGCAATACAGCAACACCTAACGAGTTGACTGTTTGTGTGACCATATCAAGTCGCCTAGTGACAACCATACCAACATCGAGTAGGTGTTGCTGCATATTAGCCGAATTGGTTCTGACAGTTCTCAGTTCGTCCTCTAGGCTAGCGAATCGATCACCGAAGTCCTTTTGAAGTCTGCTCACAAGTTCCTGGGTATCGCTTTGGTCTTTCTTGCTACTGTCAAAGTTGCGTTCCATCAAACGACTGCAAGTAGGTTAGCCATGAGGTGAAGGAAGAACTTTCAATAAACGGCACTTACGCAAAAGCATCAAACTGTAATGATTGTATGATGGATGTGTAACGATTGAGATCCAACAAGAACTTTTCTGTCTCCTTCTTTTCAAGACTCCATTGTACTTTTCTTGCGACCTTTTTTATCCGTCTCTCAGTCGAGCCTTGACATAGAGTTGACGTGTATTTTTGCACTTTGAATGCAATGTCCTCCAGTCTTCTCTCCGCCTCATCCACGACACTCTCGAGCGTGTTCCGAATATCCTGGAACTGGGGCGTGCTGTAATACTCATCGTAGGAGCGCTTTGCGAGATCCAAGTTTAGTCGAAGGAAGAAGAGTTGTTGCTTTAGCGAATTGTATTCCCAAGCCGATCCTCGACTGTCATCGAGTAGTTCGATGAAATCCTTGATAAGCACCCCAATGGAGATAAAGTCCCCAACGGCGCCAAACGTCACCTCCATCGAATGGAAATGATGGCGACCCGGTGTACCTTACTCAGGGCGGTTCCTTAAGAGAATGAGGAGGAGATGGAGAAAGGGTAAGGTAAATCGAATGAGGATGTCTTGTCAGACATGGGAAACTTGCGGTACGGCCACTGTCAGCCCCGCACTCCGCCTTGAGGCTGTGTGAGACAAGATGTAACGAATGAAACCTCTGGATTTCGCGCCATCGTGGCAGGTATCTCAGCTCCAGCCTAGCATATTTAGTCTTTATGAGGTGTATTGCTAAGGCTCAGACAAGGTTTGAATGAAATATAAGTAATCTAAGTAATGTTGTAGAGAGGCATAGTAAAGTACATTGATCTTTTGTAATAATAAATCCTCGCTTTTGTATTAGCAAGAATTTAGTGTCATTTACAAAACCGGAGCACGTGACGTAACTGCGGGGTACAAGGATCTGAGCGAATGCCCTGCCTCTTGATGCCAGCATGAAGCCACAAAAATGCATGATGCCACGGTCGAAGGGCAAAGGTAAGGCTAAAACGACTGGAAACATAGCCACTCACTCACTTATTACATCGCAGGCTGCTCGACTTGCTCGAAGCGAAGGATCATCTGTGATCTAGGTCAACCGAGCTGTCAGAAATGTCTTGGCCGGGGATTTACCTGTCCTGGGTACGCTCCGAGACTTCGATGGGTTCAGGGCGTGGCTCTTCGTGGACATCTTCGAGGTGTCCAATTCCCTATACCTGACTCTACAGCATCGACCTCTTCGCCAAGTCTTGACAGCAACACTCAAAAACTCTTGGACTACTATGACAAGAACATCGCCGGGCTAATGGTCTGGATCGATTCAGAAAAGAACTATTACCGCCAGAAGGTTCTACCTTTGGCTCAGACAAATGAAGCAGTGCGTCTCGCGATATGCGCAGTCTCAGCCCAGCATGCAGCAAGAGACTTTACACCGTCAAGTGTTTATGAGAAAGACAGGGATCATGTCTTGTCAATGATCATGCGTGGTGTTGACGACATGACCGCTCGTCCCCAACTTACAGTCACTGCTGATACAGCAGAATGGATGCTTTCGTCGATGATGGTCCTGTCATCCTACGAGCTAGCTCACACTGGCGGTGCAGATGCTGCTGACTTTCATCGAAAGGCCGCTCGGGCGCTAGTCAACACTTTATCCACGCTTGACTTTCCTAAAAGTAGCCTTTTCGGCTTCTTGCAGAACCAGCTTTCCATGTACGATATTTTTGCATGTACTACTATCCTCGACGCGACAGATGTACAAGATGCAATTAGACCAGTTGATTGTGGGGATGACAGGTCATTCTCTGCGTTTCTACTCCTTCTTCATGATGTGAAGATCATATCTCGGGGCTGCTCATCTGAGGACTCAAGTCGGAATTGGAGGGCCGAGTTTGTTCAAGCGCGAGGAGAGACGTTGATGGAAGTTGGCAGCAGCGGGGTATGCTCAATTGCTGATCGTGGAGACTTTATACGTCTAGTTGACGCCTACCATAATGCTGCTCTGTTATACACTGCGCGATGCCTTGGTCATCAATATGGCTCAGAAGAGACCGTCAGCCTGGACGAATTATTTCGACTACTGACTAGTATGGAGAATCTACATGGGTCGATTCATAACCTCGCGTGGCCAATATTCATTGCCGGGACGGAATGCCACGGAGATATCCACAGGCAACTCATTGTGAGAGATCTATACCAGAGCTTGTCTGATGTCACAGGGTTCAAACATCACGGAGATGTCCTGACGTTTCTCGGGAGTTTCTGGTCCAGCGGAGATACAGACTGGCGCATACTAGCAAAGCAATGGGAAAGTCTTGGTAGAAGAATCCTAGCAGTTTGAGGAACAAACTATCTACTTCTTGACAGTTTCCTCGTCCTCGATTCCAAAGATGACTTTCATCGGATCTCGGTACTTGTAGAAACCCAAGGCCGGTGGACAAATGCCATACCCTAACAATCTGAGCATCTTCGGGGGAAGATTTCGGGCTTTTGCAACCTCTGGGGGGATGCTCAAGAACTGGTTTTCTTCCTGCCTCAGGGTTCCCTTGCACATGAAGATGCCGATAGTTTCTCGGGCGTCATCCCTTTCCATATTAGCTTGAAATGATACTAGGAAAGGTATGATAGGCTTACTTGGTGATGTTGGCTCCGCCTGCATGATAAACGTTGCCCAGGAAGAGCATAGCATCCCCAATTTCCAGTTCTCCGGGGATTGCTTCTTCGTCTAGTGGACATCTGTCAGGGCCCCAGAGATGGCTCTTTGGGATGACAATAGTCGCACCATTCTCCTTCGTCGTCTTCGTCAAAGCCTAGTGACGTTAGATAATCGCGTCGTTCATGGAAAAGAGGATGGACCTGCCGTTACACAACCGAGCATGACGGGCATGTCGCAGTTCCTAGGATGATAATCTGAGTCATCTCTATGAAGAGCCTGTTGCTTCCCACCGGGCTCAACGCGAAATCCAACAGCACTAGCAATGTACGGCTTTCCAAAGACTGTCAATTGCTCTTGACCTTCCCAGTATGTGTACTTGCTACCGAGTACTTTATCAGCAACAGATTGGAATAGAGGGTTGATGGCTAGTTCGACACATGCGTCTGAGGTAGCAAAGAAACCGGTTGCTCGCTTGGTGGTGGGGGGAAAGAAGCCGGAGTCATCTTTGACGTCTGAGTCAAATAGTGGTTTCAAGTCACTTCGAATCTGCTCGCATAGAGACTTAGACGCTATGCCTTGGAGAATCAAGGCGCCATCTCTCTCCAGGGCGTTGATGATGCTGTCTGGAGTTGTTCCGGGGTCGTTGACATGCAATGTCGAGATTGCGGTTCCTGCCTCTGGGGGATAGGTTGAGGAAGAGCACATGTTTGCGGCCAGTGAAAAATTGATAGACGAGGTTCAATGATTTCCAATTGGGAGAAAGATTTCAAGAATTGCGGTTGCAAGTGATATGCCTTTTAATACTTAGCTGCAGTCCAGTTCCTAAGCTTAGGCTTTCTCACATTAGTAACCTACTTGAGGAGTTGAAACGAGATATCTCTTTACAACTTCCCAATGAGGTATAGCCTCAGGTCTATGTGGGTCTTCTCATCGCAACATCTGAAAAGGGAACACGCGACAGTTAACCTATAGTAGCAAGAGTAGCGATTAGATTACTTTTTTACTCTTTTACTAGTGCTTTATGTACTCTGAATCTTCGAAGAAGTGTGATCATATACTCTATAACCGATCCTCGAGCTGTCTGCCTTCATTTGACCTTAACATACCATTGAGCTCTGGAACAATCACATCACGGATGTTGGAATTGCCTAGGCGCTTGAGGCTACTCACCAAAACAGAGACCAGTGCTATCAACCTGTTAATAATCCGCAGCGTAAGTCATTTCTAATGACACTAACCAAAGTGAAGAAAGCGGCACGATCAAATCTTAGAACGTTTTTCTGTCTCTTCTCCTACAACTGACTGAGTCTGTGTCTTGTCGTTTTGAAGCTGCACGAGTCGGTCGGACCAGTTGTTACAGTTATATAGAAAGGCTGTAAGCATCGGGGCGGTTTGGACTTCAGACATGGCCTTGTGAGGTAATTCTCTTAGTTATTTGTCAGATGGTTCTACTAAGAAGAAAGATATCGCAATCACTCACGGAGGGCTTTGAACTTGTGGAGAGTTCTCTGGTGATTTGTCCATAGTAGCGATTGGCAAGATGAAGATTGGCGCCAAGATACAAGTGTGCCCTTTGGAGATATTCCATTTTGAAATCGGCTATCCAAATGAGCTTCCTATATAATATGCACACGTACACCTGGATTTCGATATGACATTTTAAGGTGCGCCAACATTTCACCCCTATAATCATCCGAAGTACTCCCCGGATAAATCCAACAAAATAAAAGCCAAATTGGGTGCTCTGTTTGGGCGATACTCCGAGTTTCAAGTTACATCAGATGACGAGGCTGTTTTGGGTATTCTTATTGGCTCCAAGTCCTAAGGCAACTGGTTCGCATTGCGCCACTTCGCACCCCAAAATCTACCCCGCTGCACCCCAAACTGCACCTCATATTCTGCGCCAAAGGTCATTTCAGACTCACCCCAAACTCGTCCCGAATATAAATGACACCAAACAAAAGGTCAATCTGTTTCCACCAACACATACTTTGATAGCTTCCAGGATCACGCCTCGGTTGGTTACCGCAACTGGTCATTTCTTCGTTTGCACTCTTGCTATAATGGCAGACGCTCTTAACAAATGGGTTCATCACCTTCGGAACTATGATCGCCAAGCGAAAGAGAGAATGGAATATCTCGTAGCTTGTGAACAGTTTCATTGTTCCGAATGTGGCTCACAGCTAGAAGACCGAGACTCAGACTGCTTCCACTGCCTCCGGCGAGTTACCCCACCTCCGTTGGATAATCGTCCTTCTCTCGTGTCCACAGTCAAAGGTGGCTATGCACGCCTGATAGAGGCAGAAGAGGCGTGCACTCAAATCGGGCAAGGCCAGTCCAGAACCAGTGAAAAGAATCCGGATCTCAACCTCGAGCCGTGGGAGGTCCTCCAGGCTATCCACCGTACGCTCTCGCACGAACATCATGAGCACCCTATTGCGTTCGCCCCAAGCAGTCCGGAACCAGGCCACCTCAGAAAGATCGCGTATAATCCTTTTCTCGAGCGGCGGAGTTTTCGGCGATTTAGCGACGATCTGTCTCGTCTGCTGGGGCGCGAGCAAAACTTAGACTCAGAACGGCAATGGCTAGAGCTCATGAACTTCTCTCTTTCCCTCAGTGACATACTTGGAAAGAATGAATTGCTCTTCCTTGACGGAGAAATGGTCCTTATGGATACGAGCGAAGAAAAAGAACCCATATTCCGCAGGAGGAAGAGAGCATGGGTCTGGATCATGACTAAGTACCTAAGCGGCGAGAGAGAGGAACTAGAACTTTCTGAGCCCATCTTTGAGTTTCCCAACAACATCAGGCACACTTGTACAACAATGCCGTGGACAATTCTCCCAGCACTGTTAGTACTCTGGGGTGTCTGTTGGATGTTCATCATCGGCTCTAGCCAACCTGAGCATGGATGGGGCAATGCAGTCGACCCCATGATCTCGCCTGTACCTGCCGCTTACGACATTTACGCTGACTCCCATGGTATCGGAATTGAAGGTAATGTCCTCACTGATTTTCTGGAAGCTTATCTAATGTATAACAGAGGAAGCTCAAGGCTCGGTTGCAGATGACTTCGACAACAGAGGGTATCTCAGTCATGATACCCTGGAAGAGCTCTGGCTGGGAGACGTTCAGTTAATGAGTGACCAGATCCACCCATTCACCTTTGCCCAGAACACCCCTCAAGATCCAAACTTTCTGATTCCGGACATGACGTCCCATGACGATTCGGAAAGCTTGGAACTAGCGGCGCAAGATACGGCCGAAGTTTTGCCAGCGGCCGTCATGAAAGAGTCAACTCACACGACGTACATCAATAACGACAATAGCGTAGAGAGAGATGCCACAGTTAATGCCGACAGTAGTGGCTATGGTCAGCGAACGATTAACTCGGATGAGTGAGTACAGTGCTCACTTAATGAGATACCATGTGCTAAACAGAGACATCAGGTCAGAGGAAACAAAAAGTCGCTTTGTGTGTCCAGACTGCCAACAGACATTTGCAAGGCAATTTACCTTGAGTCGACATCGAACAGAGAAACACAAAGATGCATCAAGTTTGGAGGAATCATTGCTATGTCCCAATACTGGCTGCAAAAGGTCCAATGGGAAGCCTTTCAAGCGTAGGTTCCATTTGAAAAGACATCTTGAGAGCTGTAAGCACAACCAAGAAGACCTTAGCCGACACGGCGATCAATCTTGTCCAAGGTCACTATCAATATCAACTTCAGCCTCACCTACTGTTCAGCATCGCCAAGACGTCGGAGCAGATGAAGCTATGAGAGCCAATGGCACGAAGAAGAGATCAAGGACTGAAGATGATGAAGGGTCAAATGACGAATATCTCCTTGCGGAGATGGTGAAAAAGTATAAAAAGATGGAAAAAGAGATCAAGGAGAAGCAGGATAACTTGCAGGCACTCGGGAAGACTATCCAAATGTTGAAAGGCTCTTTGAGGAATTCGTAGTCAACTATGTACACGGTAACCACGTGGTGGGGAAGCTTTAAATAGGGAGGGACTTCAAGGATGCTACACCTGTGAGGGAGCACTATACCAGATTGAATAACAGCTCACTGATAAACACATGCAAAGTCTGCGAGGTATACTCATTCCCAAGTCATGAAAAACTATCAGATAACGCTAGTTCATCTTGGTAATAGTGGTCTTTAGAATGCCTACTGCCTGGTCTACACTAAAGCAAAAGTCAAGCTAAGTACTTCATCGCCGACTCTTGACCTTCCCATCGTGATCTAGACCCAACGCACCATTGAGATCTTTAATAATCTCCTCAGGGGTGTTCCAATCATCCTTCACAAGCTCTGCTTCAATGTTTCTCAACATCCTTTCACCTCGCGATGACTTCCTACACTTCGCTTTGTCTTCGTCGCTCAATCCATCAAGAAGCCTTTGCAGACTATGAGCCCAGGGATCCTTCCCTTCAGGAACTGTCTCAGAGGTCTCAGGGAACTTCAGATCCGTGAAGAGTGCCTGGACGTGCTTGAATATGTATGTTGGGACAGCCGAGCATAGAAAAGGAATGAAATAAGCCGTAACCCTCAACCATGTATCGTCAATGGGCCATAGGCTTGTCCATTTGATCTCCGCTTTGACTAGTAAGCCGTAAGTCCAGGGGTATTCCTTCTCAAGTTGCGCTGCGATTCGCAACCCTTGGTTGGACATTTGGAAGAAATGAGAGTATGTATCTTTTGTCGTCCAACAGGTCAAGTTGCTTGCTGTTAGAGCACGCATCTGCTCAAAGTAGCTGGGGAATACGCTAGGGATAGGTATTTCTCACAGGGGTAGCTCGAATACTCGGACGGATACTGGTTCATGGTCTGGAAACTCCTCGTAGTCTTGGGGTTTCGTCGTGTTGCTGCTGGAAAAGTGCAATAGCGCTGGTGCTGTGACGCGCCATGACGCGCACAGAAAGCTCTTATGACAGGATACGTAATGGAAGTTCGACCGTCCCAGCGCCTCATACGTGTCTCGATACTCGAGAAGCTTGACGAATGCCTTGTCCCAAGGATCGTGAAGTATAGGGCCATCGGGCTGTCTCCATGGCTCCATTTGCTCTGATAAGTAAATCCAATGCTGCCATGGCTCCTCATCATAAGGAGGCGTTCTTCGATACAGGTTGTCTAGATTTGCCACATTTTCAACGTTTTGTGTACTCCAGTCGCTGGGTCTTGTCAGTCCGAGTTGGGAAGTCCAGTCGAGCGGGTTCTGAATCTGCGGTATCCCATACACAGGACTTAAACCATCAAGGAAGCTGTATCCTGATGCGTCGCTGACAAACTTGAGCGTCTTGATATCAATGAGGTTTTCGGCAAGGAGACGAGCAATCTGCTCCAGGGTTCCTGTGTACCAGTGGACGAACATGGTGCCTTGGATGAGTCCGGATAATGCCGTGAGGCCGTATAATGGAAGCATCATCAACAGCACTATCTTGCATAGTGATTTGAACATTGCCCAAACACACCATATATAATGGGCGACGGATCGGAGGATCTTCATTTTGAGAGTGAACAATGTGGGAAAGAAGAGGAAGAAGGTGAGGGGGACAAATAAGGAGTTGGGTAGAGCAAAATTCCTTTTAAACCAATTTCATCAGATTTTACGGTTGTTGGTTCTGTTGTATGTTGTCGGGTTCTGCCTAGAATATCGCCGAATTCTCCGCAAAGTGGATAGTTGATGGAGCCTTTTGGGCAATGGTAGCGATAAATTAATTTTATTTTTGTTGTTGGTTGTGAGGTCAGGCCACGAAGTGACTAATGCCAAGGCGCTATATCCGGACTGTATACAGAGATTTTAATTGTTTTTAAAATAAAAATAGGGAATGTATTATAAAAAGAGAAAAATAGGTCCAACAGCTTTTAATTTTTACCGAAGTGCAAGGAAAAATCGTCTAACGAAAGCAAACCCCACCTCTTGGCAGCCTTGTGATTGGACAAAAAACCACCTCAATAGCCTAACAGCCCTATAACACACCCGTCCGTATAGTTATCCACCTCTATTCCTCCTCTCAAGCTAGCTCCTATCTCCTTCGCAACCAATACAGCAAAACATAATAACCTCCCCGACATCCATCTGTCCAAGCAAAGACCTATTCAGCCGCTGGGCCAAGGGGATGCCACCCAGCTATTGATAGTCTGATAGGCATACAGCTAGGGCAGTACAGCTCGGGCCAGATTAAACAATCCTCCATTCAACCTTAACCGCAGCTCTAGACATTGAAGATCTCGCCCTATTGATGACGGCCGCAGGAATAGTTCCATATGCATTCAGCAGTTCATGCACCTCGTCTGTGTTAAGTGTGACCTGGGTTGACCCAACATATGCTCGCACTTGAATATTTTGGCCAGGTGGTGGTCTGTAGCCCGGAACCACGCCAATTGTGAAGAAACACGAGCCATCTGACTTGTTCCAAATGCTTGCGTTTGTCACTCGTCCCGTGGAGGTAGCGTCATGGACGATAGGATCATTGGCAGCGGGAATGTCCACCAAGAAGGAATTCCAGCCAGAAACACCAAAACCTAAGCAGCCGAATCCAGTGCGACAAACGGTTTGCCGAGACTGAAGTGAGCCCTTTTCTCCAAGGGGCGAGGCTAAGCCAAAGGCAAAAAGTAGCCAGAAGACTGCCAGAAGTTGGCGGAGTTGAAAAGACGGCATGGTGATGAGATGTGTTACAGGCAGAACGCGCTGTAGGGATATGGATAAATTGGATTTATGTAGCAAAAGAAAAGAGAGGGGATGTAGTTAACTTAAGAATTAGAAGACTTGATGAGTAGCAGCATTGTGGAGGGAGATCAAGTCCTTATATAGAATAATTGGTTATACTGGCTGTAGCTCTCGGAACACTCGGCATACAGCTCGTAATGATGATATAGAGCGGGCGGTAATTAAGGGGACAAAGAAAAGTTAATGTGTTATTTTCACCGAGTCGTCTAGATAGTTCTATCTCACTGAATGGCGAGAAAGTCAATGACTTCAAATCACTTAACTGCCGTTTATATATAAGGTTAAGCTAAGCTTTCGGCTGCAAAAGTTCTATCCGAGCTTATTATCGTATCCTCGGTGACATCATCATGGCAAACTCAAATCCTTATAGTAACGTGTCTCACCAGGAAACACTATTATCAAGCGGGCCAATAGTAACATTCTTATCCCTGTGCCCTAAGAATTATACGAACACTTTGTCCCAAGGATCATGCAAGATCGGGCCGACACGTCATCTCCAGGGCTCTTGCTGCGCCGGCAGAGAGATCCAGTAATGACACTGCTATGTCTTGGAATAACGGCTCGTTGTTCGGTATAAACTGCTCAGAGTTGCCAGCGCTTCCATGTCCGCTGTTTCAGAACCTGCAGGTCTTTTGAGTCCCAGTTGCGCAGTCCATTTCAGAGGGTCCTCAATTTGTATGTGAAACACGATTTTATTCATGCTGTTGGTCGTCAAGTCAGACCACAGATTGGCAAATGCCGAGACCCTGTCTTCAAAACAAGAGATTGCAATGGAATTGCGAGTAATTAGGAACTTCAATAGGCACGGTGAGGGACATTCTTATCTTCATTGATTAACTATTCTGGTAGCTATCTCACGCGTCCTGGCCTCCCGGGGATAATCAACAGAGCCATCATATCTAAGACAGGTTGGGAAGCTTAAAGACACTGTCGGTGACCCAGTTATCACCACCAAGGTATCCAGCGCTCATAACATAGAGCCAATCAGGGTTGTCCATAACCATGGCCTGTCGGGAATAAGCACCAGGCTGGGGAATGTCATAGTAAACCCAAGAGCCCGCAGCACCAAGGTTAGTGTTGATGTAGATGCCGTTATCGCTGTTGGCAGTAACAATCAGAGATCCACTAGATCCTCCAGAGGGCGACCAGGTGAGATAAGGCGAAGAGCTAGGCGCACGACTACCAGCGGTGAGAATCTGGTTGGAAGCGCTGTCGAAGGTGAGAGGAGAGTCGGAGATACGGTAGTAAACAGGGAAAGCAGCGTTGTTAGGCGAAGCTCCGCCGCCGTACTCAAAGGTCATCATCCACTTTCCGTTGGGAAGCTTAGCAACGGTTGTCATGCCGGGGCGTTGAGAGTAAGCAGTTCCTCGGACGTCGTTGACGACAGCATCCCAGGTGACACCATCGCTGGAAGTCTGATGAACCAACTTCTGGCCATACGAGGGATCACGTTGATCGGAGTAGTAGCACACCAGCTTGTTGTTGTACACCATCAGGAAGGGCTCCCAAACAGGAGTTTCGCCATTGTTGGGAACGGCCTTTCCTCCGGTAGCGATGTTGGAGATGTACTTCCAGGTCTTGCCGCTGTCGGAGGAAGCGTAGAGGTCGATCTTGGTCTTGCTGAGATCGGTGGGGATACTATTTCCAGCAAGGAGGATAGTTCCCTTGGCGAGGTTACCGATGGCCTGGGGCAGGACGTATAGGAAGGGCTGGTAGCGAAGACCCCAGCCGTTCTTGGTATCAGTCACATTGGACAGCGGCGCCCAGGTTGAGCCCTTGTCTTTGCTCTGGTAGATGGGGAAATACACCTTTGGTGGCTCAGGACTATAGTTCTCCCTGTTCTCCGTTAGTAAGCACGATGCCGGATAGTCCGGATGACTGACCAAGTAGCTAGGATAGTTCCATCAGCAAGTTGGACGTTTCGCCCGTAAAGAGTCTTGGGAGTGTTGTAGTTGGAGGGAGGCTTATAAATGGTCTGGAATGTCACGGCATGATCCGCGACGGCCCGTTCCTCAATGGCTCTGCATGATGCAGGGCTGAGGAGAGCCAAGCATGATAATAACAGGGAAGCCTTGCTGCCAAGCATGATGAAAGAGAATGGTGTGAAATGTATGGATGAAGTGATGGACTGAAGATCAAAAAAGACGGACGAATGTCTGTTTAAATATCTTGGCATCATGACAACGTAACCCTGGCCGATTTGATGTTACATTTCCCAAAGTGCTCTAAACTCTAAGCTATTCCTGGGTCACCGTTCAGCCCAACCTAAACAAGACAGCTAGTTTCTAGGACTTTATCTTGACGCGCCAATTAATACCCCAGAATGTCATTCTGCTGGCCTAAATAGTCATGTTCCTAGGTCATAATGTAGCGCACCAATTGTCAGCCTGCGCATCAGTCTTTCCCCGCGTCATGTGCCGGCGGAAGCTCCACGCGCTAGGCTCTAGGTCCGGGGCGCTCCCCTTACATTGACTAGCGAGGTTCGGTCTGATTGGAGCGCGTCGGAAGGTTCTGGAGAATCTGGGGTCCCCGGGTCTCGTGAATCCGGACTTCGGCAGCTGTTGTTTTGTTTTGATGGCTAGCCAATCATAATGGCATGTGAACGTGACGATAGCCTCGGTCGGTGGTACGATGTTCGGCACAATTGATGGCTAACCTATGTCTATGTCGAGGCTCATATCAATCAGCCACATAAGTAGCAATCAATCGTGCGGGGCGGATACCCTAGATTAAGGTCATGTAGTTCATAAGACTCCATTAAAAGTAGCAATTAAAGCTCTTTTTTGTTCAAATTGCTGTCCATATCAGGCATTCACTGCTGCGCGGTATATCGTCCTTCATACAAAGAGGAATTGAGGTATATCATTGATTAGCCACAAACCCTGGCTTGCAGCGTTTCCAGCACTAGCTCACTGAGATGTGAGTAGTGAAAGTAAATACTAAGAGAGTTCGCACCTCAACAAGCATATCAAACAAACACACCAAAAAATCCCAATTAACCTCAGAGTAGCCATGAGAGGAGTAATCTGAGAATGTTTACACAAAATACACCCAAGTATTCTCGTACGATACTTAACGTTAACTTCAATTTGGTAGCAAGAATGGGACAAGGAAATGATAGCCGCTAACCTAGAGAGGCTGTCATCACAGCACGGGAGGCTTCTTCGAGGTTAGGTTATTTCTGACTATTTATATCATCAGACTTGAGAATACTACTAGACATAAGCGTGGTTGCCAGTAGGTATGCACCGCACGTCCTAGCAACACAGCTTACGGATATACAAGACACAGAAGTAAGAACGCTGATTCCTCAATGTTTTTAACTATGGCGAACTATACACATTTGCTTGAAAGCTGTACAAAGCATTCCTTGTCGCGATATTCATTAGCCCCATTAGGCCTGTGAGGCCTATTGACCTTTACCTCATTTACAGAACGTATCTGAAATGCGGGTTCTGCTTTGGTTAGTTTAATTATTCAAGAGTTATGGCTTTTGGTGCACTTACGTTGAAGTCAGTCACATCAGCGCTGGTATCTTCTGGTGCCTGAATAGACTCGGCCGCGGCCTGATCTCGTTTCTTGTTTCTCAGGATCAGGAGGTATCGCAACATGCCAGCCAACACTACCTGGGCCACGCCACAAGCTAGCATGACAATAACACCAGTCTGGTAGACGGGAGCCTCCCGGGCAAGAAATGCATGTGGGCCAATAATATTTCCAGCACAGTAAGCAGCAAATACCACTGCCGTACCAGTAACACGCTTCGTGTAACCTCCAAGATTAGAAGACGGCATTTGAAGGGCCAGCACAAGTGAGGTCACATATGCTGTTACCATATAGTATCCAAAGAGCAAGCCAATTTTCTGGGTCTCGCGGTCAAGCTTCCAGATCAAACAAAGGCCAAGAATTGTCGGGATGTTGTAGACAGCCATAATGACCGTTCGCATATTCTGGTACCTCGATGCTAGCCAAGTACCAGAAAGAATCCAGAAAACCTGGAAGGCACCTTGTGGAATGCCTAAAACGACGCTGAGAAGGGCGTTGTCCACCAGACCCTTGATAATCAAAGAGCCGAAATTGCCAATACCTCCGTTGATGACCTCGTTGACCAAGACGAAGGTGAACAGAAGCCAGATCTGAGGGTCCATCAGACACTCCCAGACCTGACTCCATTTGATAGTGCGATTCAGCACGCCAGTCTTTGCTAGCCTGGCGCGACCGATAAGCAAAGCCTTTTCCTCCAGGCTGAAGCCCTTGGCCCGCAGGATGTTATCGGGCAGTCTCCAAAGCACAATACCTCCAAAGAGCACTGTGATGCCACCGCAAATGATGAAGATGGCCTTCCAGACCTCGAAACCGTTGATCTGACCAATGGCAAAACTAAGTAGTCCACCAAGCATGAGGCCGATGCCGTTGCAACTATAAAAGACGCCAGCGCGGAAAGGTTGCTCTTCACGGGTATACCACATGCCCACGATCATCATAAAAACTGGAGTAATAGGAGCTTCGAATGTGCCAAGGAAGAATCGGCATACTGCGAGGCCGGCGAAGTTGCTGCTAGCAGCAGTCATCATCAGTATGCTTCCCCAAGCGAGGATGCAACCAGCAACGACCTTACCCATGAGCGTCTTCTGTGCAAGAAAGGACCATGGGTATTCAGCAACCAGATAGGCAAAGTAGAAGATGCTGCCAAACCAGCTGTACTGCTCGAGAGTAGTGCCTGTATTGTCGAGGAGATCGAATACAGCGCTGTAGGAGAGAGCTTGTTTATCGATGAACTGGAGGACGTAGGTGCCGGCCATCAATGGCAAAAGCAGCATATCAACTTTCTTCACCAGCCGCTTGTTCTTCTCTGTGTCCGATACGAGTTCGTTGAGATACTCGGTTGTGAATCCATGTTGCTGAAGGAATAGCTCGGATTCATCAGTGCTGGAGTTTTCACCAGCAGTGATGCTCCCACCACCATTTTCTTCCTTGCCCATAATACTAGGGACAGGAGATAGGTTGATACCAGCTTCTACTGGCTTTGAGGTCTTCTCGGCCATAACTGGAGGAGAGATATGTTTGAATGTTAATGTAAATATAAAAATGCCGCCCGAGGCAGATGTTGGTCTTGGAGGATGAGGCTGTAGCTTGGTTAGATCAATGGTAGGAGCTCCAAAAGGATGCTTTATATCCAAGTTGTGAAGGCTTGGTGCTCTCAACGCGGAAACGACATTTTGATGATTCCGAGATAACCTGGGGTAATCGTACACTCACCAAGCGGAATCAAGATCAACGAACGCCCTTATCTCAATCCAGTGATGTTGAGGTCCAGATTGTGTGTGTGGATACCCATGCCCGATTTACAACGATGATTGGTGAAGAATGCTAGCCGAACTACTAAAGAGGCATGTCCAACCGTACTGATAACATCCTTATGCACTACGAATGCAACTATCGTCTCGGATCAATAAAGTAGCTTCCTAGTCTTGGCGCAAGATAATCGGATTCTAGATGTAAGAACCGACATATCTCCTCCCTTCAAGTTAAGGTTTCTTGCGGTACTCGGAATTCAGCTATCGTGCCTTCAGCTAATAGCGGGGCTGAGGAGATAAGCCTATTGGTGAAGATAGCTACACAGGAAATGGGACTTCCATAACGGGTAATTTATTGAGAAAACTCTTTTGCTTACTCTACTAAACTCTTTATAGCGTTAGGTCTAACAGTAAAGAGCATGAAGTTAGGAAGAAATACAAGGAATAATGCCTTTCAAGCTACATTGTCTCCCCTTTCGAAGGGATTTACAGACAAATACAAATTGAAGAGCCCAACGGAGCCGATATTGAAGCTCTATCACACTCTAAGTTGTGAGCCGGATGTGTTATTTCCAATTGAGACTTGTGGCCAAGAGGTTAAATCGGCAGACAGAACTTAGTAATATTCTTCACTTACGCCCCCTGCGGACGTAACTAGGCTAGGTCCAATTGCGCTTTCATCATCACGTCCCATACTTTCAGGCCCTTATCCAGGTTTACATCCTCCACATTCTCAATCTTTCCTTCGGCTTTCAATTCTCTGACCGCCTTCAAGCCAGTAGCGCCCCAAGTTGGCTTATCCCCGCACAGATACTGATAGAATGGCTTGAGCCACTCGCTTACAAGATCAAGATCAGCCTGTTCATATCCGGCCCGGCGTCCGCAGGCCCACCAAATAGGGATGTCCGAGGCATGGCACATGCCGATACTGGGCTGGAGCCAGTTGTCGAGCGCCTTCGCACGCCATGAGATTCTGTACCTCAAGACACGTTCTTCCGGCATGGTCTTGAGCAATGACGCGGTGAAGCCACGAATAGTAGCGTGAACTTGACAGTCGCCGATAATGATTGACCCAATATCGGCCCACTCGTCCTTGCTGGACCCTGCAGTGGGTAGAGTGTAGTGCTGCAGAAGGGCCTTGGTTACTTTCTCTGGGTAGTAATTGTTCAGTTGCACCACGAGGCTATCGTAATCGGAAGCTGGGTTGATCATGCGGTAAAGAGTTGCTTCATCGGCGACCTCTCCCAGCATGATATCGACGCCTTGACTCGCCAAAAGTCTCCCAAACTCCCCAGAGTTGACATCAGCCAAGAAGTTGGCGTTAACAAAGTCGTCGTCTGTGATGGCTCGAAAAGTATGTTGCTTCATACGATGTACGGCTTCGATAAGCGTCTTCGACGACACTTTTCGCAGCGCATCAACTTTCTCTTGAGGGGAAAGACCTGTTGAGATTCCGCACTCTGTAAGAAGCTCGTCAACTTGTGTTTCGAGCGCGGGAGAAGACACAGGGTTCGGCTGAACCCCAACCGCATTCGAGTATAAGTAGATTCTTTTGATCAATCGATCGGCCTTGTTTGGAAGTCTGACGTCGTAGTTCAGTTGGAAGATAGACGAATATGCACCTGCAGATAGACCCCCAAGGGAAATATTCTCAGGGTTGCCGCCAAACTCCGCGATGTTCGCATATGTCCATTCGAGGGCAGCACGCTGGTCCCAAAAGCCGTAGTTTCCGGGGGCGTGGGCCGCGCAGTCCTCTTGGAGGCCGGAGAAGGACATAAAGCCAAACAGATTGAGTCGATACGCAGGCGCCACGATAATACGGGGGAATTCCTGCATGAGATAGAATGGATCATGCTTGTTCATGTGGTTCGCCTCACCCATTTGAAGCCAGCCACCATCTGTCCCAAATCGTCAGCAAAGGAATCAATCACGGGAGTGTAAACGTGGACTTACGAATGTAGAACTGGACTGGCCAGCCGCCAGGCGGTGGGCTTCGAGCAGGTACCCAAATATTAACGTACAGGCAATCCTCGTCGAAGACGGTTTCCGGCTCTGGCTCGCGATCCGGGTTCGGCACCTCTGCCGCTCCATGTGCGTAGTGAGGCTGGGGGCAAACGGGGGGAAAATTCGTGTAATCGCCGGCGACACCAGTAGCATCATCGTATGAAAAGTCTGTCGGGAGCTTTTCTGGGCGACGCCACCTCCGGTCACCAACAGGTAGCAGAGCGTATGGAACACGAGTAAACCGATGATAAGATGGCTTCTGAGTTGCGTTGTCAATCCTTTGGATGCCTTTGAGCTTTCCCTTGCTCGTAGTGTGCACGATCGGCTTATCAGTTGACTGTACTGCGCCCATTGTAAAGACTGTTGTTGGCGTATTGTGATGAGTAGGGCTGATTTATTATGAGGCTGGAGAGACTTGTCGCTTTAATAGTCACTCGGAACATGCATTCCGATTTAGACAACGGCTATCCCGGTAAGAAACTACTGAATAAGGTTACAAAGTGTTCCCTGCGATTTGCGCCCTTAAGCACATTGTTGCCGCTTGCGGGGATAAAGATCGGCCTCTACTTCTATAATCCGAGCGGCGTTAAGAGACAATCTTGTTGAGCTAAATAAGAGGGCCCAGGCCCAGTTGGATAAAATGCTCGATGAGCGTACTAATGGAAATAAAATCCCTAACGACACTAAATATCACCTCTATCGAATGGCGGTATTAGTAGCTTGATGTATCCTCCTTAAGGCTATTCCTTATGAGAATGATGTAGAGGGTGAGAAGTTGAAGGAAGCACAAGGCCAATTAAATGAAAACGATCGGTTAGCCATTGCCAAAGATACGGCGGCACAGTGACTGCCAGTGAACCCCACACTACGCCTTAAGATTGTATGTGATCAAAGTAACGCATAAGGTCCCTGAATTACGTGCCATCACTAGCAGTTTCATTCTCAGCGATGAGGCCGTCCGGCAATGAAATGTATTGGCAAGAATTGCTACCGCCTTTTTGCCTTCAAGGCACGTGCTCTCGCGGTTTGTTGTGCGGGGTAACAACACCGTCTGCTGGATCAGTATACCTTTTCTTCTCTGCAACAATAATTACATTATTCAATTCAAGTGTCGCTTCGTCTCTCACAGAGGGGTTAGCTATATATATAGCACTGCACATTATGGCTATGTCTGAAGTATACGAGGTCCAAGAAGGTGGTGACACGCTTTTAATACTGCGCAATCCTGGCGCAGCATTTGCGACGCACACTACCGAAGACGAATGGCCCAATGCCCTACCTGAACATCAGACAGAATTGTCAAAACGCCACGAATCTTCCATAATCCAAAAGAAGTCTCACAGTGATCCACACGACACGTTGGTTGATGACACGTCGCTCACTCAAGATAAGCCAGAGGCCTTACAAATGCGATTTAGGGTCTCTTCAGCAATTCTCATAAACACGTCGGCCTATTTCAAAAAGTCATTATCTGGTGATTGGAAAGAAACAGAACCTGACCCTGGCTACAAGTGGACAATCGCTGCCAACAACTGGGACGGCGAAGCCTTTCTTTCAGTCATGAGAATACTACATCACAAAACACGAGAAGTGCCTCGTACAATAGGGCTTGAGAAATTAGCAAAGATCGCTGTGCTAGTGGACTATTATGGTTGCCACGAGGCACTGGAGCTATGGGCAGAAACATGGTTCTCAAACCTTGCCTCGGAAATGGCTGAGTCCTTTTACTCCAGGGAGCTACTACTGAAATTGGCGATATCTTGGGTCTTTTCTGACGGAAAGAATTTCCGTTCCCTCACTGAGGTTGTAATCCGTACGAGTCGAGGTCCGATACCTACGCTAGGGCTGCCCATACCCTATCAAGTTGTTGGTTAGTGAAGGGACATGCATATATGAAATAGATTGAAAATCTGACAAGGTACAACAGCTTCCATTGAACAGTCGAGAGTTTCTTCGATCAGTATTTTGATTAGAGGCATCAAAAAGCATTGGGACATTTTGAACCGTATCACTGAAGAGAGAAACAAAGGGTATAGCCGACGGTGTCAGTATACTCAACTCGGGTATATCGACCAAAATCTCAGCGAAAATGGCCTGAAGCCCCTACCAAGCCATCCATATCATGGATTTAGTCTCGATGCCTTGAGAGAAGCCATCGGCAAGTTCGATACTTCAACGGCATGCCCTTGTAAGAGCGGAGGTCATCTGAGGAGTCTTAGGATTGACTTCAAGTCCCTCTCGAATGATGCGTTCAGAAATTGTGAAGGTGGTATTGATATAAAACAGTTTACAGATAACTAAGAAGTTAACACAGTGAAGACGAGTCAGCTATTTACATTTTTATTCTAATAACCATCTGTGTCTCTAAGAGTGTACCAGTCCCATCCTGTCATTGCAGGATATTCGTGTCAACCATGAGAACTAATCTCTTATGCATTAGTTTGACAAGTATCAGACTATATTTAGGCATCATGTATAGTCACCGTCACTTTGATGGGAGTGATGTCTATGAGATCCTGAAGGAGCACCAGCAACGGGCTTACATCTTGGACACTGATACCTTTTAGCCGTCTTACAATATCATGAATGAGGATAAAGAGAATCCATTACTAGGCCTATTCCTGAGAATGTGCAGTGACTAATGCTACCCATCATTAGGCAGTCTTTTATTTGCAGTGATAGTGCACCACCCCGATATAGAGGCGGGCGAAGGCACAGATGACTAGGCCCGCCAGAGTCCCGTGAGAACAGATGCAAACCTCTGTGTGAGTAAACAGCGAAGCGGTCGCGAATTTGGTGCCCAGCTGCTCTGCTTGAAGACCGTCGAGCATAACAATGGGATCGTTAAACCTGATATATAACATACAGTAAGGAAGCTTTCTTAGAGTCATTTTAATCGTAATTTGGAAGTTGATTCTACTCGTCCAGCATATCCCTTGGCAGCCTGCAGGGCAAGTTCAATTGAAAGCGCGAATACACACGTGTACATTATATCCTTGCTTACAACCGAGAAATCGTTTTGTACTAATCCGAACTCATGGAGAGGTCACAATGGCGTATAGAAGGATAATCTAGAAACGTCTATAAGAAAGCAAAATAATGAGTCACATGTCAGGGTTATTGAGAGATGAATTGAAGATATTCGTTTTACGATCAGGCTACGGCTGAGCTTCAAATTGGTGGCGTCATGTAGGTAAGATCAGGTAGCAACTGGGTAGCGACTAATGTCACATGGTTGAGAAAGCGTAAGAACAGGTATTCCTGTGTAATACATTTATGTAGCAGAGTTTATTAACGGTCATCAATGCAATAGCCGTTATCTATGAACGTAGCAAAGTGTTGGAACTCGTGGATTACTGGGTACTCTTTTGCTCTTCATCCCCAGCACAGCCTGATGATACTGACTGTGGCGTGTGGCTGCTGACATCGAATACCAGGCCCAAGGCAGATTTTCAAGCTGCACAGCCGCCTCTGCGATTTCAGATCCCACAGCGTTGTCCCTGTTGTAAATTCTCGCTCTCGCATTATCAGCTCCATCTGTCGCGCTAGTCGAGCATCCGAGATGGATCCATTGAGCGTGATTGCCTCTGTAGCGGGGATTGCAACCGCTGCAGGTGAGGCCATCAAGATTCTCGGCCCATATACAACCGCAACGAAGGACGCGCACAGGATTGCGGCTGAAGTCTCCTCTGAGACTCTCGCTACGCAAACCATCATTACTGGGCTGGAACAGCTTATAAGCAACTTCTCCGCAGCTCATGTTAGATACGCGTCATTGATACAGGTAGATCAACTGACGGCGGTACTTTTCGATGGGGTCAAGATATTTTCCGAGCTGTTAGCTGTGCTGCAGACGCTGCCGCCACTCGAGCCCACTACTCCCGGCGGAAGCATTTGGACGCCGATCCAGTGGGTCAGGAAGAAGGCATCTTTAGCTGCCATACTTCAAAGACTGCGGGCGTTCAAGTCATCCATGGTCTGTATCTTAAGCATCCTGCAGAGGTGTGTTACCCACTATCCATACTTTATTGAACGTTATAGGTAGCCAACTGAACACAAATAGTGATTCTCAAGCAAGAGCCGAAGAAAGCCAGCAGCAGTTAATTATAGCAGTAGATATTCTGCTCAGAGACAACACTGATCTATCTAGGAGGATGATGGGCATGGATAACATTATCGATACAATGTCGCATCGTCGAGCCACAATCCAGTCGACGAGAGATATAGATGCCCAGGAGCGGAATAGTACATCATCTTGGCGGTCCTCTCTCTTCGAATTCGACTTTGAGCAGGATCTCAAATTATCCCGTGTTTACCGCCTTGCGAAGAGAGATACTATGGACTTTTCAGTACACAGCTCTGTTGCGCGTACTCACGCATGGTCGACCTTATCTGGAGTCAGTCTGTGTGACATATCTCACATTTCTGTCTTGGCTCTTCCGTTGTACGTTGAGGACATCTCAAATCCACAGCATTACAACTTTGGGCAGGACACGATCCAGCCTCCGCCTTTACTTGCTCCAACTCTCCTCACAAGATCTATCTACCATGACTGCATTGAAGTACAACTTCAACTATCGCAGCTTGAATGGTTCACACAATTCCAGCAGCAGGAGTCCTCCAAGGATGAGAATCCACTGTTCGATCTCATCACTGTGTTTAGGTTCGGGACTCCATTGTTGATGCCGTTCGATGAGCTCGACAGTTCACATCACGAAACATGGAAAGACTTGTTCGCGGCGAGTCCATCCGAGGAGGTATCAAAGCTTGCGATAACCAAGTTTGTTGAGGCTTGCATAAATTGCTCGGATGTCCCCCGAATCCATTGCGTCACTGATACCGACGTTCTACTCGACGATACGACATGTCATGTCAAGGTAACGTATATATCTTGGAACATTTGAGCGGGACCGACGACTAATGCAACAGAAGGTCATCAATCTAGTGCGGCTCTTTCTAGCGAGGCTAGCCAAAGCCGGTCAGATTCAAGCGATCGTATTTGAATCTGCTCCGAATATCTTTGCCATAGAGCCCAACCCCGCAGGTTTAGCTGTGGAAGCATTCCTCTGCGACGAGAGGCTCTATGTCAATCGTTTGGAGAGCCTCTTCGAAAATGCCAAGATCAGGTCTTTTCGCATGCTTTCCTCTGATACTTTTGGTCCCTTGTTTGCGCCTATGGGTCCACTGCTCAATGCACAGAGAAGGTTTCTGATAAAAGCAGAAATGCTGGTTTCGAAACCGTACCTGTGGCAAACTTGGCAATTGGCTTTCCAGGAATGGGCAATAGACTCCCATGCCTATTATGCTTCTCTGATCAGCGGGGAAGCGAAGTCAAAATCCATGGTCAGAGCTGCGTTCCCGTCGGATGATCTTCACGATGTTGAGCGTCGGGGACTATTAAGCGATGTTCTTGCAACTCTTGGCCTTCCCTCTCAGCGACTGGACAAATACGATGCTTTTCTCGAAGTATGAGAGTATTTTTGTATTCATGTATAGTACTAATTGTATCTAGGAACTGACCCGATACGGGCTTCATGATCCTGATAACATAGAATCAGCAAAAAGGAGTTTAAAAATGGTTAAGGAAGCTGTCAATAATTCCAACATTGCTCGGGAACTTAAGCTTGCTAAAACCGCGCTATCCAAAGACCAAGATTACGAGACGAACAAGGTTATTTGGGGATTAGGCAAACTCTTGATGTTTGACAAAGTTGATATAATCGACGCCAAACAAGACAAGGTATGCTTGTTACTATCTTTGTGAACAACGGTTACGATTTTGCTAATTGTCCTAACCTACCAGATCCAGCTCTTTCTTTTCCAGAAGGGGATTTTACAAGCCATGGAATCGTTCCCTAAGGGCCGACGAAGAGGTATGCTGCGATATGGGAAGCCTTCTCCTCTGGAACGTCTCAGACCCCGGCTATCTATTATTCAAATCATTTCTGCAAAGGATCTCAAGGAAGTACAACAAGTACATTTATCATCCGAGAAAGGTCAGATTTCATTATAAGCACGTTTGTTTTTGGTTGAGCTAACACGCAAAAGTAATAGATATGTGCGAGATCAAGTGGACGAACAATGAAAAAGAATGCCGTTCCTGCTTTACTCTTGGTTCCCAAACAAGGAGTTCAGAATGGATAAACCAGGCCACAAGAGTCAAACGTGAGAACCAACGCTGTATGCCTTCTTACTATTTCCTTGGCAATGACAAGCAGTCAGAATACAACTTGGTCTTATTGGGTGTAGGCGGGTGCAGAACAAGTGATATCACTCTTCAAGTAAGTCGACGCATGGTTCTTTACTACCTTTTTGGCTTAAGCTAAGAGTTGCTCAAGTTCGTAAACCCCGACCTTTGCGATCATTTTGACCCCTCCAAGAAAGACACATACCGTAAAAAATGTGTCGTCGACAATGAAAATGCTTGCATCGATGTGATTGACACGACTGGGCAAGAAGAGTACTCTACAATGATACAGCAGTATATAAGACAAGGAGAAGGCTTTATGCTGGTTTACAGTGTCACGAGTCGTCAGAGCTTCGAAGAAATCACCACCTACTATAATCAGATTCTCAAGCTAAAGGACAAGGATCACTTCCCGATCATTACAGTTGGCATCGAGTGCTTCCCGGAGTCGTTGAGAGAAGTGGCAATACAGGAAGGTGGATCTTTAGCAAACGAACTCGGTTGCATATTCGTCGAAGTAGATGCCAAGTCTAGTGTTGAAGGCGATGCGGCGTTCTTCGAGTTGGTACGGGAGGTTCGATTGTATCGCCGTGATATGCACGGATATTAATAATAAGTCTGGTGACTGCTGAGACTGAAAATGCAAGTCCTTGATATCATTGCTAAATCACTATTCTAGTATCCATGCCCATAAGCTCCAAGCCCAAGTATGGAAACATAGATTATTGAAGATCATCTGGCCCAAGAACAAACGTCCAAGTCCCCCTATCTCACTCATTAAGCAGAGGTTTACTTAACAGCTTGGCCAGTCTCTCTACATGTAATAGTGCTTGATGTCCTGGTTGTCCCCTATTTTCTTCTTTATTTTCTGTGCCTTCCTCTTTTATATTGTTCTTCCTCTTCTTCATACGGATCTCAAGGCCGTTCATCTGCCTGGGGATACCACCTTCTATATAGGCCGTAGGAAAAGGGATAATAGACGGGTTGATCCACCTATCTCCATCCATATTCGGGATAATAAAGCTATTATCTGCTCCCTGGCGGTCATAATCCTCTTTTAACAGAAGCAGGTCCTTGTTGTTCAACATGTCATCCTCGCAGTCGCTGGGATGGATGCCATCTCCTGTGTTGGTAACCAGAACTCGGGAGCGATGCTCGGAGCTTTGAGATATCAAAAATATCTGGCGGTTTTCCTGCTCAACGGCCGGCCCTGCTATACTAAGTCTAGTCAGCAGGTAGTGTAGCAATTGCTCCGTCATCGACAACGTACTGGTTTATCCAACGGGGCGGTTGATGTTTGATTCTTGTTACCTTCTTTCCTGAGGTAGCTAGAAGATCCTCTATCCGCGCTGCATCACCCCCTGTGTTATCTTTTGATATTGTATCCCTGTTGCGAATCCCACTTAAAGATTGAGGTCCTATTTGTCGAACATTTGAAGACATCCAAGAAGGACGTGTAAGAAAAGGTGTAGAAGAGGATGGAGAGATCGAACGTCTCAATTCAGGCCCCTTCAGCCAGTGATCACCGATAAATCCTCGATCAACACTAAGAGGCGGTATGAAATTTGCATCTTTTACCAACTCCTCGAAGATAGTCGTACTGTCATCGAGATTATATTTATCTTTTGGCGTGTAAACAAAATTAGGCTGATTTGCTGGCCAAGAGATAACTCGGTCGTAGATTTCGCCCACTGCTTGTGCGTTGGAAGGAGACTGATGTCTGGTCTCGGAAGCCAGTTTTTGGTCCCTGGCATAAAGGCTCATCGCAAGAGTGGGAAGAGTTTAGGTTGCAGAATCACTTTGTCATAGCATACGATTGAGATTGATAATAAGAAATTGTCGGCGAGATAGTTTTGAGCCGAGTTTCGGATCTTTCGGATCTTTTGGTTCTCTCACGATGCTCTTGTGTTGTGTTGTGAGGGATGATTCGAGACGCGTCATGAAGAAATGGAGGCTGGGGTTTTGCGGTGAGGGCTGTGCCAGGCATACAGATGGGGCCCGCTTAAAGTCTTTGTGTCATTGGATGGATATCCTTGTAAGGCTGACTGTCTTGTCGGCGGCCTCTAGGGTATTTATAACCCTTCCTTGTTAGGTTTTCGTCTCAACGTCATCTTACAAGAAATTATCATCAAATTCAACTTTTAATGTCTTTAAAAGAATCATGGCTACTCGACAAACAAGTTATTTTTTGGCGCCAATCAGCAACCCACCAGAAGGCCTAATCCGACTGGGCAATATTGTCTCCACCCCAGCTTTAGCAGATGATCCTATCAATCTGCAGAGTTTCCCACCTAGTGAAGCGTCACTGAAAGTCATTGAACACAACCAGACCAACTTCACGTTTGATATGGCCGTCAGAAGTGACCGGTCATTTGGTATTTGGGCATCGTTTTTGCAGACTCTAGGCATCGGGGGCGACGTAATTGCCGACTGGTCTGAAGAACACAATGAGGAGTGGACCTGCGAGAATCTGAAAACAGTGTCTTTCAGTCCAACAATCTCCTATGTCTCTCAGTGCTTGATGGATGAGGGAGTACAGAGCTTCATGCGTGTTAATAAGCCTTGGTTTGTGACAAACAAGTTATATATGGTCACTGGCATCAAAGTCGCATACGGAGCTACTTCCACGATCGAACATGCAAAGCAGAGAGGTTTAAACCTCAAATTTGGTACTGACTTCAGCTCCCAAGGCGTTCCAATCAGTTTAGGTCCACAGATCGGAGGTAAAAACACCAGATCGACCAAGCAGTCGCAGAGCGGCGGGGACCCTTTTGTGTTTGCCTTCCGTTTGAGACGGATCAAGATCTCGCGGAAGGGCGACGTTACTCATGAGAGATTCACTAAGGGAACGGTTCTTGGGATCAAAGAAGACGGAAATGATCAAGATGTTGAGATTGTCGTTGAGGGTGTTCAGGATTTTGATGCGGGTGGTGAGGATTTTCAGCTTAACAGTAAGGATGCTTTCGATGAAGGCTCGTCATCCGATGTGCCTTGCAAAGCTGTGATAGTCGTGGGAGACTAACTACGACTTGAATAAGCAATCGCTAGACTAGAGGAAGGCTATTTACAAGGGCTATTGCGGGGCAACTAGTTAGAGATTCATCTTATTGTTGGAAGTATTTACCGCTCTCCCTTGTCCCTCTGAATCTCATCCGCCGTATACGTCCTATTCACCTCCAACAAATATTCATCAAACTTCTTCGTTTCCTTAATTACAACCGTGAGATGCTTATACGACAGTGGCTCCTTCTGATACCTGGCTAACTGTCTTGCCGTAGACACTGCGTTTCGAATTTGTCGGCCATTGAGATTAGCTTCGGCCAGTTCATCAAGCTTGTCTAGCATCTCATCCACTTTTGCTCCATAGGAAAGACTACTGTGCTTTTCAGAAACTTCTTCCTCCAGTCTTCTCAGACGGGTGAAGAAGTTCTTCCAGATCTGTAGTCTTTGATCTTGGTCAAGGTTTTTGTACCGCAAATTAAGCTGGATGCGAGATTTGAAGGCTTCGTCAAAGATCCCGACGCGATTGCTTGTCAGAATGAGAATACCTGAGACATATTAACACATTTTAAAGTGTTTGGTTGGGGCACTAATACCATCATAGTATTCCAAAACACGTAAAAATACCGACACTAGAGCATTTCGCTCAAGGTTGACCAATGATCGCTGCTCCAAGAAGACATCTGCCTCGTCGAGAAGAACAACTAGAAAAGTCAGAAGGATATTCATGAATGAAGAATCAACAGTACTATACCACAGCCCCAGGTCTTGCCAAGGTGTAAAACGACAGTTAGGTACTGGACAGCGTTAGTCAAAAGCCATAGAAACTTAAGGTAAAATGTACCTGTTCGACATCTTCTGCCTTAGTGCCAATGTCACCACATGTGACTCTGTACAGTGGCTTTCTCGCAACTTCGGCAACACTGTGTGTTATTAGAAAAATGTTCTCCCAAATTGAGAAATTATACCTTTCTGCAGTGAGTGTCTTGCCTGTACCAGGCCCCCTGTAAGATTGTTAGATCCTGGCAGTGAACGAGACTAGTCAGATACTACCCATGGAGTAGAATAAAAAGGCCATTGCCTTTCCCGCGAATGAGATCGGCGTTCTCACCCGTTTGAAGCTGGTTCGTCACTACAGCTTGAATAAGGAGCTTTGTCTCGTCCTGGATAACAAGGTGATCAAAAGCCTCAGTATTCCAAACGACATCTCGTAAGAAGTGAACATCCAAGTTGACTTGACATCAGTGAGCATGTTTTCCGAATTTCAGGTTCAGTAGCAGTTCCTCACCCCATTCTTTCTTATCCATGTTGAATCCGAATATTGAAGTTGGAAGACACATAAAAAAGGCATCCCCGAGATCCGGATTCTCCTGCGACATGTATCTTGATTCAAGATCATCTTGGCCTATAGATGGCTGTGGCTGGGCCCGAACATTCGTATCACGATGCAGCTTCTTGTGTGTTGTGATGTCAACCATGAACCGAGATCCAATCTAAAAGCCGTCAGCAGCCAGCAACGACGAGATTTCAATAGAGGCGTACAGAATCTGGAACTTGATCGCTAGTATGCTGAGAAATCTCAACATAATTTCGAACTCTGCATTTCCAGAACATCCTGCCGCGCTTTCGCAGGGCTTGAGTAGTCTCATCGCTCGCATAGTCAATAGGGTAAAGTGGCAGCTTCGTAATATCAAACTCCTCCATGTCATCACGGACCATGATGGCAAGGTCATTGATCAAAAACTTCTTAGAGGCTTTACGAAAGGTACCGTCAAACGTCCAGAATGCGACATCAAGGGTTGCCGAGTAGCCTGGGAATGGCTGTCTTTCAAGCCAGCGTCCTATTACAACGCCTTGAAGCTTGGAGACATCGCGCCCTTGCTCTGTTGATATGGCGATTTGGTCAGGTACCTGATTGCGATTAGCAGAAATGCAATAATATTGACTTCCGTGGCTTACGAAAAGATAATCCATGTACTTGAGAGATATGGCTTTCCTGGCCAGCAACTCATCGACTATTTGCCATTCCTCAGCCATGCGCTTGATGACATATCCGCGAACCAAATTGACCATAGTTGACCATGGGGATAAGTCCTGCTTGCTGAGTGCCTCGTCAATCTCTTTTCGACGATGGAACCACCACATATACGGATATTTCATTTCCTCGCCTTCTTTGAAGTCCGTATGAGGAAAACTAGGCAGCGTAGTTTCCGAAAAGCGCTCCATAGCTGAGCTGAGGTCTGGTGAGATAAGAGATATGTGCTCAGCGGTCAACAGCGATGAGACCTCAACTTGTCCGCCAGGTCCCATATGATTTCGCGTACGATCGTCGCGCCGTCGTCCGCAACATCTGTAGTCTTTGTAAACGACGAAAACAACCTCTTTGTTTCTTTCAAGAAATAATTCGAAGTTCAAGATAGGCTGGCTTCCTCGCAGGTGAGCATTATTAGGCCCTGATTCAACTACCCACGGCTGGTCGAGGTACAGCCTGTCCTCCGTTAGAGACTGCTCACAGCGCACCGAGTGGATGACCTCGTAACGTGGAGGTCCTCGCTGGGTTTCGTATCTAGCCTTCATCTGCTCAACTTCCTTGAGAGTCTTGGCTGCTTTGCGCATGGCCTGGAGAACCTCTTCATCTAGAGCGTCGGGAGATACGTCTAGGAAACGACAAATCTCATTGCGCCAACTGAATGGCACCATTGGCCGATACCGTATATCAGTATCACCTTCTGGCTCCGGTGATAGGGAATATTGAGGATCTGAGTTTTGGGCGCCTATGCATCGGATACCGATGAGCTATGGCGCACAAATGAGAGGGATGAAAAGACTCACTGGCGTCATCATAGGTTTTCTTTTTCGGAATATCTTTTTCAGAGTTGACAGGGCTTATCATTCTGCGCCGCCGTCTGTCGGTGTCGGAGTGAGATGATTCCCTCCTACTCTCTCGCATGACTATGCGAGACGGTTGGGGCTCAAGAGAACGTCGCGATTTTGAGGGCATATTTCGTCATCGATGAGTAGAGTTAATAAACAAGATCGGGTATGAAATCAGGCTGTGAAGATAATGAGATGGCCAAGGTTGGTGACAAGGGTATTAATCCGTGACTCCGGCCCCACCAATCAGGGTCATATATCTTGCATATCACCCGCTCTGGCGCTTACTCTGTCCTCGTGGCCAGTTTCAGCTGAAACAATTCAAAAAAGGTAGCAATGGAGCTTTTACAGAATCTGTTGCTTGAAGTAGAGTCGCAGCTCCAGTGCGACGGTGATGCTGGCTCGCAGGACTTGCATATTATCGACCTGAACCAACAAGTACGAGACAGTAACTACCGTGAACGGCTGTCTAGACTTCTCTCGCAAATCACAAGTGCGTTATGACCTGCCCTATATTCACCTGTGTTCGGTCGTCATTAACGAGCAGAAAGCCTATACCAGCTTTGATCCAATTGAATGGGACAGAATTGAACTACCTCATGCGTCTTTGCTCTGGCAGCTTCCAGCATTTTGTAACAGTGGCTTCTTGGTTGACCAACGATCTATCAAAAATCGCAACTGGGCACTCCGGGTGTTGCAAACGTCAGCAGACCATGATACCAACGATATCTGGAGCCACCAGGAAGTAAGAAACTGGATGTCTACCTCTCAGTCAACTGTGCTGTTTGTTATAGGCAACTCACAGTCCCTACGACGGTTGGAGAGGTTCAGTATTGAGGTGATCGATCGGATCGAGAAGTGTGAGCCCGTAATCTACTTTTTAAACCCTCTACCGACTGGCTTTTCCGAACCCTTGACGTTCTCGACACTGGATGTTCTGCGCCAATTAGCTATCCAGTGTTTGCAGATGTTGTCGAATCCCAAAACGCTAGGGTTTCTCGCCAAACTCAATCTAGACTTTAGATCGGTCATGGACAGTGACTGGTACAGTCTTTTGGCCGAACTTATGCAATTTCAGCAACGAATCACTGTTGTCTTGGAAGTGGGGGTTCTACGTAACAGATTCCGAGAAGCTGATACGTGGGCAGCTGGATTCTCAACACTCATCAAATGGCTACAGTGCAAGACATGTGTGAGAGTCATGATACTCAGCGGTCGGTCAATCAATGCAGATTGTAATTCGGTGGTGAAAAAGGTGCTGTCTGTTTCTGGCCCATCGAAAGGTTTGTCCCCAATGGCAACTCAACACCTAAGAAGGCCAACAGTTAGACAACGGCCTTCTCAGTCCTCCGTTACAGAATACCATAATCCCTCCCTGATTTCTAGGGTTATGGAACGTCGAGGACCGCCACCCAGTGCCTCCGAGCCAGTGACAGAGATAGCCTCATCTACGAAGGTGGCCAGGTCCAATCATCAACACAGCGCTTATCCAAGGGGAGAAGAACCATCTAATACCGATACTGTATCTTTGTGTAGTCTTACCGACACTTTGCACAAGAGCCTGGGTGCTGACCAAGCTTCTGAATCTAACTCCAGGTTCGTCAATAAGCCAAGATCTGCGGCCATTTTAAGGATTTCTGTTAATAGTTGATGTAGTAAAAGAGCGACAGAACAATGGTTTAAGATGCTGGAAACAACAACACATGAGCTTATGTACAAGCAAGACTTGCAATTGACAGTTGCCATCAAGATTGCTGTCCTCGACACTGGATTCGCTTATACAAACCCTGAAGACAAAAGAGCTTTGAGACCTTACTACCAGCGCATCAAGAAATTCGCCAACTTCATCGAGGGCGGTTCGGACGCTGAGGCCAGGACGGATCCTACCGGTCATGGTACTGCGGTGGCCGTGCAGGTCCTTAGGGTCAGCCTTAAAGCAGTTTTGTATATCTGCCGAGTAGTTAGCCCAGTTAGCGGCCCCGATAAATCGGCCGTTGAAAAGGCTATAAGAAAGGCGGCTGCTAAACCAGACAAAGGTAACCCAGATGGTGGCGGATGGGGAGTTGATATCATCAACATGTCGTTTGGTTGGCCATACCACCATGAAGGAGTGCGTCAAGCCATCAATTTTGCTCGCCAGAATGGCGTTCATCTGTTTGCAGCTACCTCCAACGATGGACTTCTCGGTCCACCAAACGATATTCTATACCCAGCACGCTCTGAGAGTGTGATTGCAGTTGATGCAGCCGATGGGCATGGTGAACATGCGAAGAGCGCCCCGTCGTCAACTTCTCAGCATAGTCGAGGTTCGAGATTCAGTGCCCCAGGACTGGGTATCACCTCTCCCAATAGAAAGGATATATGGGAAGGATCGTCGTTTGCGTGCCCTATTGTTGCCGGAGTTGCAGCGTTAATACTTGAGTTTGTCAGACAATCTCCTCTGAACAAGAGTGCGAGTGTCCAGAATTATGTACAGGAAATGCCTGCGATGCTTGCTCTGTTAAGAAGTATGAGTAGTGAGAAGGGACCCGACGGGCTTAAGTTTTTAACACCATGGAAACTTATTGGTAAGCCTGGGGAAGAGAGGCTGATCACGGCTTTGTTTATTATTAATGAATTAAGGAAGGAATATGGTTTGGAGGTGGGTAGAGATGTGTTGCAGTGCTTTGAGTGGTCAGAAAAATAAGACCGATACTCAGAAACCAGTCTATTAATTCTTTATACAGGAATAATAGAACTCAGGGTACCCCTACGATATCGCACCCAAAATTACTATATATTCGTGCTGGCCTATTGGGCCGGGTTAGTTGGACGTAGAGATAGACCTAGTGCTTGAAGTCCCAGATATACATTGAAGGTCATCGATATATACCCTTCGAGGTGTTTCCCACGAAACCCTTGTTGCTGATCTGCGTGTGGCTCCACCAGCCCTGGTTGGACGAGGCGACGGAGTTGGTGTAATGTGCTCACATTTATCTTCTGGCTCCCCAGATCGGTCATGGATCCAATGTGCTGGAAGTTGCTGCCCTGGGACTGTATCAGAGATAGTCCTATCAGTTGCGTGAATGGAATCTTATTAGCTGCTCAAGCTTAATCTGGGATGTCCGCCCTATACAGTCTAATCTGACATAGGTCATCTCATCTCCTTACACTATTGCTGTTCAACCTTACAGGCAAGCAAAATCAACCCATATTTAGACCCAGACCATTTGTAGCTCTCCTTGTAACTGTAACTTCCTGTAAGCAGCCTTCTGGATCGGCTTTACAGCTGATTGGACCCCCTATAACCCCTAGCCTTAAAGTAACTACAGCTGGTAACAGGCTTATGCCTTAGCTTCAGTGGGCATTCTACGCTTTTCTTGAAGGGCCTATCTTAATCTGAGGGTTGAATTATGCCTTTTGTAAGTTTTGAACCTACTGCCTCCTGCGTCAGCGTAGGGGCTTGCCTAGGTGTTTGACCACTGCACCGAAGGGCGGCCTATCAGTTGCGACATGCTTTGATATTCCCCTTCCAGACCCGGATACAGATAAGGTTAGCTGAGATCAGCTGGTGGGTTGGCTCTTGGAAAATGAAGCCTAGACCCCAGAGTGTCCCCCTCAAGCCCCTCTCCATCAATTGGCCTCTCGTCTCGAGACTCTTTCAAGGAAGGGGTTTTCATCATCCTCTTACCCACGCAAGCTAGAAGATCATCCATTTGCGCCTCATTCCTGATTGTGCTGTCACGGGATATTGTGTCTTTGTTATGTAGCTTACTAAAAGACAGCCTTGCGCGCAGGCGACTACGGAGTCCTTCTGGGTATTCAGCTCTCCAAAGATCCTCAGCTTCCTCCTCAGCTTCATTCGAGGCAGCGTAACCGCTGGTTTCCATTTCTTCCAGGGCTTCCTCCAAGCTTCTTGCTGCAGCCCCGATATTGACGAAGGAACGGTCATGCGATGTGTGATCGATGTATGATGAAGGCATTCGGAGTGGCTCGTAAGTACGGTTGGAAGGACTAAGATTACGAGGGTCGAAGTCATAATATAAATCGGCCTTTTCTCCTCCTAATCCCTCGAAGATATCCGTAGCTCGAGGATACTCATCGGAGGAATATGAGTCATCTCGGAATGGTGCTGGTATCTGGGTCAGGTTGTAGATGCGATTGGAAAGTCGACCAGAATGATCAGTATCATCGTGGTTATCTTGTTGATTTCGATCGGAAGCATGTAATTGAATGCGGGATCCACGTGTGCTGCGACGCTGCTCTAACATAGCGGCAAAGCCAGGGTTGTCAATAAGGCTTTGAGAAAAAGAACGGATATTTTTTTGATGAATTCGAAGAGCAATGGTTGACGCGACAATTGATGTGTTGGGAAAGTACTGAGTATGAAGAAAGAAGAGAGATTGTAGCGGAGGAATTTGGGGTAGCCAGTACTTAGCCTTGTCAAGTCACGTGAGCAGTCTGCAAGCGTATTGTTATGCTTGTTTCACCTTACAGCGTCATAAAGCTCATGCTTGTAAGCCAATCGCTACTGTAGTCCTTCCTAAACAATTGCACCAAATCACAACCATGTTGTGCAGTATCTCATGCCAGCAAATGTTCGGAAACTATCTGAATGATGCCATCGTTATCAGTCCGACGCCAGAGGAGACGTTCACAATTCTGCGGTCTGTGTAAGACGAAGCCTGTATAAGCGGCAGAAACGCATCCGTCACGGCTGCGACGCCGAAGACATTGACCTCGAATATCTCTCGATACTGATCGCGAACGGTGGCGGCGGAAGATTCGCCCAGCCCAGCATTGTTTATCAGAATGTCCAGATGGCCGAATTGACTTGAGACAGCCATAACAGCAGCCGCGATGGAGCTGTCATCGACGACATCGAGAGCAATGGGCGTGAGGTTCATTTTGTCAATTCCCTCGCTCTGTAGCTCACGAATGGCGGCTTCGGCTTTGGTGGATGACCGTGCGCCGACGAGTACGTGGTATTTGCCTGAGGTGGCGAGTTGCAGGGCGATAGAGTAGCCAATGCCTTGATTGGCGCCTGTAACGAGGACTACAGCTTTTGAAGAAGCCATTTCTCTGGTGGTTGACTATCACGGATATGGAGTATCGACAAGATATGTTGAAGGTAAGCCAAGGACAAGAAGGTACAGAGATGCGTGTAAGATATTGTCGTCGGAACTTATTAAATACGAGTCGAGCTTATGTATTTAGCCAATCCAAAGCAGGCAGAAAACGAGTCATTAAGAAGCATTTCACAATAAGGGTGGCGTGGCGTTGTTCCTTAAGTGGCCGGAGTGGACGGGTGAGGCACCTGTAGAAAAGTTCCTAGGAGAACTCGATAGGTCGATCTTTCGAAAGACTACTGGTGGTAGGTGGGGCTATCAAATGGAAATACGGGAAAGCTTTTCTGAGGTCTGCTAGAGGTACATACAGTGCCTCATGCGCAAGACAACAATGACGACGCCTCAAAGCGGTGGAGCATATAGACCGTTGGAAAGCCCGTTAGCCGCCTTCAGAATGCAGGGAACAGGGTCTGTGAAAGTTTCAGACTCTCGTCGGCGGAGCTCCCCGATGTTGGCTCCGTCGAAACTTTGCCTTCCCTGTCTTGGATTTTATTGTGGACCTATCAGTATATGCTCTCATAAGGAGATATCTCTTAGCTCCGAGTAGAGTCCCTCTACAATACTATCCTCGCCCTGACCTCATTGGTCTATTGCGCAAACTTAAAATAAGGTGATTAACTCTAGGATGCAACGTCGGGGAGCCTCCCGAAGTCCAGATTATCGCTTTCAGCATACTAACTAGTGACGTGCATGCGTAAGAAGCAGGCGTAGAAGCCATCAGGGATCAGTCGTCACCGCGTCGCTTTGTTCCGCCGATATAAGGCCGCTGCTACTTTCATGTTTCACTGAAGCATTGGGGATGCGGACATGGCCGGTAGATAGGTCAGCACATTGCATTATCGCCGTTGAATAAGTCCATCATACTACGGCAATCCTGTACGAGTTTGGTAATCAATCCGTGTTGGTCCCGGACTTTAGTATTATACTTACCGTAAGCCAGTTGCATTCAAATAGCAGCTCTTGTTCCCACCGCCGGTGTCACCTCGTAGAAACTGATTTCTCTTTTGTCTTAACACTTGAGCCAGGTCGCAAACTTGATATAAACCCACTGCTTCCGACGTCCAAGGTCACTCACCAGTACCTCTCATCTGCAATCTACTCACAAACTCCACTCGCTCTGACTTACTGCTGTTGCATCACAAACGTAGACATCATGGCCAAAGACGTCACCTTTCAAAACAGAGGTGTGCGAATCGCCGCCCATCTTCATCTCCCGCATACCTTTCAAGAAGATCGGAAATACCCTGCACTCGTGGGGATTCATCCCGCGGGCGGCGTCAAAGAGCAAACCATCGGTCTTTATGCGCAGCAGCTCGCCGCGCATGATTTTGTGGTCCTCGTTTATGACTCTTCCTACCAAGGCGCCAGCGGTGGAGAACCACGTCTCCTGGAGGACCCGACGACAAGGGTTGAAGACGCCCGTTGCGCGGCTGATTTTCTGACCACTCAGTCCTTTGTCGACACCGAGCGCATGGGCGTCTTCGGTGTCTGTGCCGGTGGCGGGTATGCGCTTGCTGTCGCCCAGACCGAACGCCGATTCAAGGCCGTCGCCGGCGTCAGCGCGACACCAATGGGCGAGGCGGCCAGAAGGTTCTTTGGGAATCCAATCCCTCCTGCCGAGCAGATCAAGTCCCTCGAGGCAGCTGCAGCGGCGAGAACGGCGACAGCCAATGGGGCCGACCCTGTCTATATTCCTTTCGTTCCCGAAAAGCTAGAAGATATCAACGATAGCACGCCCACCATGCTTAGGGAGGGGTATGACTATTACAGGACGTCGCGTGGCCAACACCCCAATTCGAAGGGGCGCTTTCTCATGACCAGTATGGACAAGATGCTGGCCTTTTCGACATTTCAACTGCTTCCGACCCTTTTGACACAACCACTTCTTCTGATTGCGGGCAGTGAGGCAGACACAAAGATTTACAGTGATGAAGCTTTTGCTCTCTCTGAGGGGCCGAAGGAATTGTTTGTTGTGAAAGACGCAACACATATCGCTCTCTATGACAAGCCTGAATATGTAAGTCAGGCTATTAAGAAGCTTGCCTCTTTCTTTAGCCAACTTTAAACTATAAGTCCAGGATAGGTTAGCTGTTCAATTTTACTATACCATTATGTATTGTTTCTTGCTGCACTTTAGGACAAATAATGCTAGTGGTAATAATTCCGTATTATGTTAGCCTTTATTTATTTAAAGCAAGTAAATATAACTACAATTTTCTTCAGTAGTATGTTAATATTGAGAATGCTGAGTAGCTAGACCATTTACAAAGTTTCTGACTAAGATGACTCAAAATAACCGAGTGGGATAAATGGAGAAAATAATTTTTTCTCACTGCATAACTATGGGGTATCTTCGACAATTTCACCTAGCTCTCTTCCACTTCATAACAGTACAATTCGAAGAAAGAAACAATGGCACCCACACGGCTTCGAGTCGAAACCCGCATCAGCCATGGCATTGCTCAAGACATGGTATCGTCTTTGATTGTGGGTAGTCAGGCAGCTGTACTCGTCGATGTGCCCTTGACTATCCCCCAAGCAAAAGAGCTTGTCCCATGGATCCGCTCCAATGCCAATGTGCCATTGGTAGCGATATTTGCCACACATTTCCATCCAGATCATTATCTCGCTGCTCACGTTATCTTGGAGAGATTTCCTGGCGCCAATTTATATGCTACCGAGAAGACAGTAGCTTTGATCAATGACATCATCGAGGGCAAAGTGTGTAATTGCTCAAACCAAACAATTGAACAGCTAGCTAACAAAGGAATAGACTGCATTCTGGAAGTCGGCACTGGGTGATGAAAACATTGCTAGCTCGCCAACAATCCCTAAGACCTTTCCGTCAACCTTCTTTTCGCTTCCGGGGGACGATATCGTCCTTCTTCTTGGGCCTGTCAACGGAGACAGCCCTGAGCAGACTATGTTCTGGATCCCCTCCATCAAAACATTGATTGCCGGCGATGTAGTGTACTGCCATGGAATGCACATGTGGCTCGCCGATCTTGACGACCCGTCAATGACAGAGGCATGGCTCGACTCTCTGCGACTAATCGAATCTCTTGGGGCGGAGAGAATCATTTCAGGACATGCACTTAGCGACCAACATAATTTCAATGGAAATCAAGACATGGAGCATACACGACTATACGTTCGCTTCTTCCAAAAGGAGATCGAGTCGAAACCGAGGGACACCTTTACGCCTGAAGAAATCGCGGCCAAGTTTGACCAAGCTTTTCCAGAGTTGGCAGAGGCGGAAGAGGGTTCTACCTCGAAGCTTTTGCTCCAGATCAACGCTCAACATTTTGGAAGAGGAGGTCAACGACAAATGCACGACGTTGATCTAGTTGCACTAGAGAAATCTTATAATGCAAACTGGGATTTTAGTAAGAACTGATTTACGATGCTTGAGCATAAGAACTTGCCTGGCCGATACAGGGCAGGGCAGATGAAGCTGATGTATTTGGGCTATGAGGACAATATTTTCATTGAAGGAACCTTTCTGCCCCCACCACTCTTTGTAACTGATCAATTTAGGATTACAGAAGCCCTGTGCCGTGATAAGCGATTAGAGAACACTGATTAAATAAGCTGCATGTCGTGCCTGGTGGAGTTAAATATGCTACTTTATAAAAATAGTCTTGCCTCTTTCCGCCGGGGCGCTCTGTCAGAGAAGTACCGTCGTGATAAAAATAAGATCGTTAGCCCTAGCAGATATCAGCATAAGACGTGTCAGTTGCTTGGGTCTCTATCCTTACGTGAGGCAGGTGTAGGTGCGGTGTGACTGAAATAACCTCGAGTTAGGCGCTAAGATATTTGCATTGACGAATTACTGTGAACGGAGTACCTGTGCCGACGGGACCGGCGGGGTACTAACCAAATTTGGACACACAAGTAGCAATGGAGCCTCCCCCGACCGATATTGTAGCCCGGAGATCCCATAATAGGGTCTAGGTCCTCGAATACCCATGGATAGCATTGATCACTATTAGAACTCATCTTCTTTCTAAGCTATCTTCAATTCGTTAACTTTACAGAGGATCATATAAGCTGGACCTTGACACCACCAAGGCCATTGTGACCCACAGACTATCTCACTGGACCAACAGTAGCATCAGACCGATAGTTCCTCAATGGCTTCTCTCAAAGTCGTGATAATTGGCGGCGGCCTCGCCGGCGCATGTCTAGCAAATGGCCTGATCAACAAAGTAGACGGTCAAATCGACGTAACCGTCTTCGAACGCGATGAAGCTGGTTCAGAACGGGGAGGATACCAAATTCGCCTTGGGTCTCACGCACTTATTGGCTTTAAAGCCTGTTTGACCGAAGAACAATACAAAAACCTCCTCCTCTGCTTTGGCAAGTCAGGAGGAGTTGTGTCGTCTGCCCCCTGCATCTTCAGCCCATCTCACTTGAAGGTCTTGATTGACTTGAGTAAAGCTCCAATTTATGAGAAGAGCGCTCCGATTGCACGAACGAGACTTCGAAACTTTCTACAGAAGCCACTACAGGAGAATGGTTGTATTTAGTTTGGGAAGAAGTATGTTAGGTATGAAGTACTCCAAGCCAAGGTGGCTGGGCAAAGCAGCATCAGAGTTTACTTCAGCGACGATACTCATCACGGCTGCGATGTCCTCATATCTGCAGAGGGGAGCGGAAGTCGTATCAACAAACAGATTGGACTGAACAACATCATCACCGAGGTGACGCCTGGACATGGTGGCTACTTGGGCAAATGCCATTTACCATGGTCTGTACTACAAACATTACCGCGACAGCTTTTGGAGAAAGGCACCATCTATACTGGTAACTCCAAGGCCATGGTATTTGCCGCTGTATATCTACCAGAAGCCTTATCGTCCTCCAAAGCCGATCACACGGATATCCTCAAACCCAAGACCTACGACGAGGATGAAGCTTCTCTGTTCCTCGGGATGGCATGGACGACAGGACCTGAAGCAGCCGAGCTACCCCACGTCAAAGACAAGAAAGGTTTAATGAAGAAGAAGCTCACAGAGGCTGGCTTCCATCCTGACTTTCACAAGCTGGTTGATGCTGTCGATGATGAGGCTATCATGACGACACCTTGGCGATATGCAAAAAGCAACACGCCCTTTGACTGGAGACGACAACTCATATCTAAGAGCGAAAGCAAGTTAGAATCAGGCATTGCCAACCCGCGTGTTTGGCTCATCGGAGATTCCATACACCCCATGCTTCCGTCTAGAGGAATGGGAGCTAACAACGCGATCCACGATACAGCTGATGCACTTGGTCCATTACTCGAACTTGCGCAGTTGAAGAATGCAAATGGAAGTGTGACTGATGAGCAAGCCGGTGATCAGTTGGCGGTATATGAGAATTCTATGATGCCGAGGGCTTTTGAGTGGGTTAAGAAGAGCAGCAATCAGCAGGTATGAAACCCTTTCGTAGAGTGATGGCTTGGGCTGACGATTCAATAGTTACCGGACTTGGATAGTTGGACTGGACGTGGGATAATTATTGGTCTGCGAGTGATGCTTTTTGTTGTTAGTGGCGTTGTGAGATGTCTTAGGATGTTTGGATGGGAGCCCAAGGATGATGCTCCTGAGCTTCCTTAAGTTGTACAACAGTATAGGCGAGGGAGAGTTGTATTTGTTCATTTGAAGTTACCTTTCCATCTCTATTTCGCATCCAACATTTCAACATAGGTGCTTGCCATGTATGTGATTTGCAACGTATCGGATGAAAGGGTACGTATGGGGGCTATTGCCCATAAGATAGTGTTCCCGATACAGAGTTCCCTATACAGAGTTCCCTATACGGAGTTCCCGATTCTTGTTCCTTGTTCCTCTGGCCAAACCTGCATTAGTTGTGAGAATTGAAGTAGCAGTGATCGTAAAGGGAACAGTGATAGCCAATATAGGCTATCCATAGTGAACGCTGTCCGATTAGTTAGTCTTAGCTTGTGATGACCTAGACAAGAGCGTTAAATCCACAAAAGGCAGGACCGTGGAGGCCCCGGAACCAGGCTACCAGACTGCGGGTAGTAGAATATATATTGACAAGGTATGTGCTTTACTGGAAGATAAAACATATATCGCTTGGGACTAAAACTAACAACTATATACTGGCCTCGTAGGCACTTGACGCAAGGCTCTAAATTTTCGCCCACTTTAAACCAGCCTGGAGATGTCGTGCAGCCCCATATGCAAATACTGACGCAATCATAGTACAACCACAAAACAATTGCAAGCCCATGAAGCTATTCCCACCCTCGCTCTTATCCGAGATCAACGGACCACCAAGTGGACTACCCGTCAAGGCCCCGAATGCATTTACAAGTGACGCAAGTCCAATCCGTGTACCAATCTCTTCGATTGGGCTGATCTGTCCGACACAGCCAGGGAAGATGGACACGTAGCCACCTGAGCCGTAACCAAAGGCAACAGCATACCCCATAATAGCTGCTGTGCTCTGGCTACCCGGGATCCAAAGCACCAGAGTCAAGATGCCCGTGAATGCAGTGATTATTAACATACAGTTGAACTGACCGATTACATCTGCCACTGCGCCTGCTGTCAGACGACCAATCAGACTGATACCGTTGATGAGAGGCAAAATATAAGGGACAAGGTCGGACGAAACGCCGCTCGCCTTTGCCTGGATGATGATGTAGTTCAGTGGCAGAAACATTCCCCAAAAGAAGAGAAAGCCGCCAAACATGGTCAACAACATGACCGGTTCTTTGAAGAAGCGCTGATAATCCGATAACGCGAAAGGACGATGCTTCGGCGGAGTGCGCGACTTGATCAACACGCACGAAATTGCCATAAAAGCCAAGAACATGAGTCCGACAGCTCTCAAAGTCCAGCCAAAGCCGATACTCTTAAACAGACGAGATAACATGATTGGGAGTACTATACCACCGGCTGACGATCCCGAGTTGACAATGCCAAATACCGTACCGCGCTTCTTTCTGAACCATGATGTTGTCGATGTAAGAGAAGCTGTGAAGACGGCGCCAGAGCCCATGGAGCTTAGCAATGCCTGGGAGAGGAGGATCTGATAGTATTGCGTCGATAAAGAGAGCATCATTATGCCGAAGACGTATACTGGTGCGCCGATGAGGAGAAGCCATCGAGGGCCGTATGAATCGTAAACACGACCCCACTGCAAAACGCGGTGTTAGCTTGAGTACAGGGTTGAAGGCGCGCGACTTACGACAGCTGAACCGCCGACCTGGAAGAAAACTTGCAAACTCGTGATCCAGCTAATGGTGCTGGGACTGTAGTCCGCCAAAGGTTTGGTCTGGTAATACTCGAGAAATACACCGACGCAGGTTACGAGGCTGAAGGTGCAGAAGAGACCGAACCAGCCTCCGACAACAACAAGCCATGCTTCCCTGCCTCCCTCGGGATACTCAGTCTCGCTGATGGGAAATGCTGTTTGAGAAGGAGGCAGTGCCTCAACATGGGGCTGTTTCTCGGATATCTCAAGATCCATGTCTGGTCTGGTAGAGCTTGGAAGAGAACTCTCGGTTTGGGCCATGGCAATTGAGTGCTTTGGTCAGTCCGTATGGAGCTGTATTTGGCACTTTAGATGTAGGTTACCAGGGGAAATGATGGGTACACAGTAGTGTCAGTCTTTGATGAATTTCCTTTTGAACGCTAGCATAACTCGGAATGGAGATCCGAGCCGAGCCGACAGAGCATATACCAAGACGTTACTTGGCGGGACATTGTGACTACGTTTAGAGAAGATACGCGATAGAAGACGATTCAAGTTGTTTACCGGCGGGGATGTTTCGGTTCAACGTGGTTCTGCATGCGGCAGAGTCGAGTTCTGATCAGCAGCCGACGGGGCCGCGCGGGGTACGGTATAGATCCTCATGATGAGAGCGGTGAGGGAAACGTCAGCTGAGCCCCGGTAGATTAATGATTCCAATCCTGATGCTTGCTGGGGAAGCTCGCGTGTTCTGTACCTGCGAGATTACATCGTTAGCCCGGTAGCTTACGATACTGGGTTTGTGTATAAGACTGGCTGGCAAGTTATAGTAGCAAAACGAGGTTTTCCCCGAAGCGAGCATGATCTGCATTAAACAGAGGAATGGAGATGTACTATGTCAAATGTCCAATTATATCAGAAAGCCCCTATTCATCGTTTATTACACTTACTTTATCGATGGGACATGAATGCAATGGCAAGTTAGTATGTCTTGGACCATGTAGCAATAAGAACAGCCGCGTATGAAAGCAACTTTACTCTAGTTCACATACTCTCAGGATACACCGCTCGTACATCTGTGACCTCTGCAAGATCTCCAGCTAACACTGCTTTATATATCTAACGTCACAGGCTTAGCAAAATCCATCGTCAAAACCTTTGTCTTGCCATTCTCCTCAACCGCCTTTGTAGCCGCTTCAGTCTTGATCCTCCAAGGTGGAATGCACCTGTATACGCAAGTTAGCGTTTCTTCTATAGTGACTACCTCACTTTGTTGTGGTTGGTAGAGAGTACTTACGCTTCGTCATGTAGACACCAGATCACCTGAGACGGATTCCCCAACCAACCAACCTTCAACGCCGCGAACTCAGCCGCAGAACCATCAAAGGTTCGACCATTCAGATTCGCTCTTCCAGCGATAGCCATTATCGCAATATCAGGCTTTGGCTGTAGATCCCGCAGAATACCCTCATACCCTCCAAGATGGGCACTCCAGAGCAAAGCCTTCTCGCCAATGACAAAGCTGAACATCAATTGTCCGCCGTCACTGTGTGAAAACACGTTTCGCTTTCGGTCAGCAACATACTCGATAAAAGAGCGATGACCAGGGGTGAGTTTCTCAGGTGGCATGAGTTCTCCGATCTTGAGCAAACCATACTTCATTCCGATGGTAGTGTCCAGAGTGCAGCTATAAGGACTCGCTGAGCCTTTGTATACTGTCGCTGTATCAATGATTTCAGGGTGATCAGCAGGCATCATGCAGTGTAGCGAAGGCCAGACATCAACAGAGAATGCTGCGAGTTCATCTAGTGGACGTCGAGGTGCACCGGGGGGGCCAGGACAGAGCAATGATGGGTCAGCATTGGCTTTATTCCAGGTATCGTGAGTAAATAACGGTATTCGCTCGCCGCCTTGAACAGGAAGGAGTTGATGCTCTGGAACGCCAGCTTCTCTTAAGAGGTTGATAGCTTCATTGTTGGCTATGACGATGGCGCCTGTCCTGATGGCGATGCGATCTGCGCCGGGGAGGCTGTTCCTTCAGATTAGGACAGTGCCTCTGAGAAGCTTATAGGACTTACTGGTCGAAATGAGCATGTGAGATAAAGATGTAATCTGCTTCTTGGACGTCATCAACTGGCAGATATGTTTTCAAGATCGAGGGTCTGTCGAGCCAGGTGTCAAGGAAGATCGTGACACCTCGTGTACGGAGACGGAAAGTCGTGACGCCTATTGAGTTAGTGATAGAGAATCTCTGGACAAAGGAAAATTAACGCACCGAACCATTCAAGCGTGGAAGCTTTGGTCGTCATTTTCGTCGCAAGATTCCCTTCGTATGTCGACAACCTCAAATTTGAGCCACTGCTTACAAAACCACGCCACCTTCGCTTCGTTACAACGTGGAAGTTCAGTCTATGTATTTTGATACGTAGCTCATTAGCTAGTAAGAGTCAGTCTGAGGAATGCCATTTTCTAGCTAAATCACTTGTGTCTATCCATTTAATAGTATCAGCCTGCCACTTTACGACGATTACCCTAAAGCGGGGCCGGCGGGGTAGACCATCCAAACATCATTAGCCCCCCACAATCATCTAAACATTCCGTCCCGTCGGTTCTCAACATAATCCCATTTCTCCTCCCAAACAAACATACCGGCGGATTAGCCCTGTAACGCAACGGGGTAATTCGCTATGGGGCAAAATCCATTGTCCTGTGATCATTGCGGGGAGACGTTCCAGCGCCGTGAGCATCGCGATCGACACGTCCTACGACACACGGCCCTCAAGCCGTTCCAGTGCAACATCTGCTTCAAGTCATTCTCGCGCAGGCCAGTAACTTGCAATACTCGTTAACATAGACTAGCTACTGACACAACGCAGTGATACTCTTGTACGTCACCGAGCATTGCATGGTACTCAGCCTGGGTCGACCAGAACACGTCGTCGTAGGCAGGGCCAAGCTTGTGGAGCGTGCTCCAGGTTGAAGCAGAGCTGCGATGGAGGCCATCCATGTTCGCGATGTGAAAATCGCAATTCACAGTGTGTTTATCCTCATAGGGTATCAAACGCACGGCGAGATGATAGTGATACGATAATCGTGGGAGAGTTATCGCAAGACTAAGATATCGTTGCTTCATCGCCCGTCACAGCGCAAGGATCAGACTTTCATACTTTGTATTTAAAACCTTTATAGCTTAATAAAGCTTTATTTAACTAAAAACCTAGTCCTAAATATAACTAAATTTTTAATAAACTTTTCTATTTAATGCTACTAGCCTATTTAACTTTTCCCTTATAGTTATTACTAGCTACTTAACTTATTATAAATAATAAGTATTTATCTTTACCTATAAGTTTACTATATTATATACCTAAGCCTTATTTTATATTACTTTAGTAATTACTACTACCTTATTATTTAGTAATAAATTTTTTACTTATTAAAAAACTAATTTCTTATATTCTTAGTTACTATAAAAATATATATAGGTATTATATATAAAGTAAATAAGACTTATAAGGATAATATTTTTAATATTACCTTTTTAAATATCTTTATAAAGTCTTTTATAGCTATCTATATAGCTAATATTAAGCTATAGCCTTATAAGCAGGTTAGTAATATTATATAATATAAAATATATTAAGAAGTAAAAAAGTAATATAAGCTACTAGCTAATTAGCTATTATATAGTTTTAATAGAGGTTATAATAAAAGTTATTTTAAGAGTATTATTTTAAGTTAATAGACTTACTTTTATTAAGTATTTTACTTTATATATATTTTATATACTTTAAGCCTAATTATCTTTATAAAAAAGTAATAATATTTATTTATATACCTTTAAAGTTAGTTATTAAAATATTAACTTTTTAGCTAAAACTAAGATTCTAGGTAATAATAAAGGTAATAAATATCTTACCTATATATATTTATTAGTATTCTTTACCTTTATACGCTAAGGGCTAAAGCCTCTTTTAACTACCTATAACCTTACTATAGACTTTTATAAGGAAGCTTTTATACCAAGTGAACTTTATCCCGCTTCAGAGGAATGGGAGAATCCTCCTTCTGTTCCCTCTGATACAAGCGGAATGCCGACGATAGCATCAAGCACCATATACACAACTGTTCCAGATACTACCTCCAGCTGGCCTCATGTACCAACCTTGCCCGATACCTTTGCTTTCAGAGGAGATGTTGGCAGCCTTGGGACCACGATGGGTGACCCATGGATGCCTTGGAGCTCTTCAATGACCCATTTCTCCTTCCCATGGTTTATGGACGAATTGGGGATGCCACTTGAGCTATCGGATATGGCGCATCCTCACGAAGACGTAGCACATCACGCAGCCTCGAACCAAATAATGGTAGAAGACTCGGCTTATTTGAGTCCGGGAAACATATGCTCCACTTACACACAGCCATGCCACCCATTCCCAGAGCTAGACACTAATGGTCTACAAATGGCTGGGGCTGAAGTCTTTGGACATATCCATGAGATACCGCGACACGCTGTAGATGGGTTGAACAACTTCTACAAGACCCAGCGGCAAGAATCAACACCAACAGTCATTTCGAGGGATATCCTACACGCATTCGTCGAACTATACTTTGAGTACTTTGACTCCCAGTTCCCTTTTCTGCATCCCTCCCGCTTGGAGGACCTAGATCTTCCATGGATCTTACTATTAGCCGTAGCAGCAGTCGGTAGTCATTATTCTGAGATCCAAGGTGCAGAAGACTATAACACTGCGTTATCTGAACTACTAGCCCGAGCTGTTGAGTTGACTGTAAGTAGAGTCACATATGGCCACGTACTGTATCACGAGCTATCTAACTCTCTCAGGTACACGATAAGATCATGAATGTCGACGTAACAACAGTACAATGTGTCTTTCTCTTGCATGTACTGTGGCTATTCTCAGGCTGGCATAGAGATAAGATCGTTCTACAACATAGGCGGAGTAGCCTGGCGACGATGTGCTGGGACCTCATTGGCAAAACTGATAAACGCAGACACTCCGATCAGGGCGAACTTGACAACGAGGCAACATGGCAAGCTTGGATAGCTGAGGAGAGTGAACTACGTCTGGTCACTTGCGTACGTGTATTGGAGTGTTTGAGCCATATATTTTTAGGTACTCCGCTGGTATGTAACCTCCGTGAGGCAACGCGACAACTGCCGTGTTCTGAACGGCTATGGCGGTCTCGGGATGCTCCAGAGTGGAAGTCACAACAAGAAAGCTTTACAGGTATTGTAACTGTCATTGGTATCGAGGTCGATTATATAATTGATGATCGTCCAGGAAACCAACCCAAGCCAGACGCGTTTGTCGCCAAGATTATTCTTCTCCAACTGTACATCGACGATAGGAATTACTACCGCCAGCTCCGCACTTCGCAGCTCCTACAGTCTTCGTTTGCCTCATACCTGAACTCTTCAACAAATAGTGATACTCAACGCGCGCCGACGCTGCACAGACCTGACATCAGCAGAAACGAAAATGCTCTTCTAGACACGACGATCGATCAACTGACCTTGAAAAACATGTCAAACCCTGGAGACTGTGCGGAAACGATTTTCCATGTCATTGCGATTCTGCGGCTCATTCCGCTCGAGACTCTACACTCTGCTACGGGCTGGGAGACGAACAAAGAGCAGATGTTCAAGTCCAAGATGCATCTCAATGACTTCTTCAAGAATAACGATGTTAAGGCTCGCAAATGCTTATGGCATGCTACCTGCATCTTCAAAACAACACGGAGTTCGCGACGACTTGCGTGCTATGATGCACTGAGTCTGACGGTGGCGATGGGTTATATATACTGCTACAGCGAAACGCGCGCATCGTTGTCATCAATTCCATCGCGCCCGGTGGTTACACGACTTGATCAACTGCAAGACAGAAAAACTATTGAACGATGGATTGAGAGTGGCGGTGATAATGTCGTTCACTTGACTGGCGTTGGATTACTGGATGGTTCTGACCATTGCGTTCGTTTCCTTCGGGATTTGGAGAGGACGCTGGTTTCGCAGATTGCGTGGCGTGGATTCTGTCGAGCTTTTGCTAGTAGCTTTGCTCAGTTGAGACGTGGTGAGACGCCGACGAAGAGCTCGAGGGAGTACAATAACGAAGAATGACCTTTCTCCAAACAAAATGAGAATTAACATAAGGCTCGTAACCTTGTACCATTATAGTACTGACTCAGTATGAGACTATCTACACTGTCACCATTAAGTAAGCTGAGATACTTGGAGAAGGAGTCCAATATTAATTCCACGGCTAAAATACCCACTGCTACTACTCACAAGCAGAGCATGTGAAGCAATCCATAGAATACCAATCAACATCAATACCATCATCCATCATATTCCGAACCTCGGATTGAGTGACAAGATTGTTTGAGAAGAAGCACTTTCTGGGCGCAAACATGTAACCCGCTGACGTGCAGCCAGGTAGTGTCTTACAGATCTCGGCACAGTCATCAGGGCCATCGTACCAAGGCCGTGTCTCGTCGTCTTCGTTTTGGCTGTTCAGCTGATATGTCAAGCCGCTGTAGAGGCCGTACACTCTGCAATTCCACGAGGGATTATTGGTAAAGCCGCTGCGGAGGTCGCATGTTGGCTTGCAGGCTGTTTCGGTGGGTTGAGAAGGGCGTGTAGTGACGGTGTTAGAGGGAGAGGTTGTGGTTGTCTCGGGCTGAATGGTTCGCTCGGTGGTTGTTGGTAGAGACTCGGATGTCGTAACTGGGTTTGTGGCAGGCAGACCAAAGTCGAGGACGAAGTTTCCAATGGTGGCGGGGGTGACTTGGTTGGAGATGAAGATCGAGTCGACCAAGATGACAGATATGCCGTTGCCAGAGCACGTCATAGAGATGGCAAAGGTAGCGGAAGCAGACTCAGCGTTGACCTGTTGAAGAACATGAGTCCAAGACACGCTTGTTCCGATAGATGAAAGAGACTGCGAGTAGAACTGATTGTTGCCCAGAGCGGCAGTGACAGTGCAATCTTGGCTACCAGCAGAAAGAACAAAGTAGTAAAATTGGACGGTGTACTTGTTCTGAGACCCAATGCTCAGCGAGTTGAGAGTCTGCCAGACACTAGCAAACGATCCTGTATCTCGCTTTCCAGCTGGGTTTCCAGAGGCAGTCAATGCAGCGCAACCATCATCAGAACTACCGTCAACCTTGTAGCAACCTCCCTCGTGGAATTCAGCATTTCCGGTTGCGCCGAAGTTTGTAAGTCCGCTTGGGGGATTATTCGCATTACGAGCAGCGAAACTTCCTCCGTCGATGGCGTTGGTGATGATGATATCGACCTCTTGAGTTGTAGTTGTCGATTGGGGAACCGTTGGACTAGGAACCTCGGATGTTTCGGGAATGTCGGTCGGGATAGAGGATGTAAGTGTAAGACTAGATGCGATTGTTGGACCACTGGGTTTACAAGGTCCAGCAGCTGCCATGTTAGCCAGAGCCAGGCCCGCGAGAGCAAGTATGGACTGCATATTGAACCAAGTCTCAATGAGCGACCACAAACTTGGCCAGAAAACGAGAGAATGAGAGCTTACCTCTGCAAACAAAATTGTGCGATGATGGTTTATTATGTATGGACCCTTGTTCTGCCAAGTCTTTACTCTACTCAACTTTAGCAGACTATTGACAGCATCACGGTCGAAATTTACTGTTTTCAGGGACCATGGTCAATATACAGCTTAGCGAGCTGCCACTATTGACAACTATTGATCTTTATAGCGGGCCGTTTGGGCTGTACCTTGCAGAAATGAGTCTAGAACCCGAATGCTAACCTGGCTCTGCGATAGTGGATGGTACAGCACCAATCAGGACTTGAGGTTATATCCACTACGGAATTACCGCCGTTGGACTGATTAATCGGCGACTGAGTGTGAAACTGGTGCATAAGTTTATGCTCAAAATTTAGGAGCAGAGTGGCGTCTTTCTAGGCTTTATGTTTCTCGCTATGCATTGCGCCACAGCATTTCGTCATTCTGAAGCGGGGTTGTGGCGCTACGTTAGCGGCTCCATTTACTCCGTACATACAATTCATTCAGTCGGCAAATGTATAATCACCCTTACGTAGGGGATCCAAGCCACTCGGTCAATCATGCTCTACTTATTATTGTGCGTTACATCAAAGCTCTAGTAATTATCAACGGTTTAATACCAATGCTCATGAGCTATAGCAGCAGTGGCCCGCCCCCGAGACGCAAGCGCTCTATAATCTCGTGTAGGGAGTGTCAGCGACGTAAACAAAAGGTATTGACACTTGCGTTTAGTTTATCAAGGCACCCGTGACTAACGTTGTACTGTATGTAGTGCGACCGTCGCCAGCCATGCTCTCATTGTATGAAACGAGGCAAACAAGTAAGCGTGTTAGTCTCACATGGGGCGTCCATTTGCTGAGCAAAGACAGGACTTTTGCTTATATGATTTGGATGCCAATCGCGCACCCTCTGCTTTGCTCCCTGTCGAGCTCCAAGACCAATCCATCACTGGCGTCTTCCAAACATGCCCAGAGCCAATTCCGCCCGCCTTGGACGTTGTGGCCGATGAGTTCAAACCATTGGGTTATGGCGACAACACAAAGGGAACTCCAGGAGTCCTGCGTAGTCTGGGGGAGCCTGCAAGCCTTTTGCATCAACTCCCCGCAAGGGACTGCACTGCCATCACTGAATACATGAGCATCGCCCGACAACTTCCATCTCCAAGACACATAGACATTCTCGTGCAAGACTTCTTCAAAAATGTAGCATGGCACTACGATATCGTCGACCAAGCTACCTTTTTCAATCAGCTTGCTCAATGGCGCTGCCTGACCCATGATCAACTCAAGCGAGGACCCAACGCCTTACCAGCATCCCTACGATCTTTCCCTGCTCTGCTCTTCCAGATTCTAGCACAAGCGCTGCTTTTCCAGCCCGCACAACACGATGAGAGCCTGAATGACCTCAAGTATGCCTTCGATATGGAGTTATCAGATCTGGCGGCGGAATACAGTGATGCTGGTCGTCGACTCGCTTCATGCTTCAGAAAGAGCGAGCCCACTCTGACGGGAGTGCAGGCTGAGCTGATGCGAGCCTGTTTTGAGAAGACCACGGGAGCAGTGATCGAGGCATGGCACACGCTTGGAACTGCTATTCGCGACGCTCAAGAACTAGGCCTACATCTGATAGAAACAAAGCCAACGACATAACCGAGACCTCAAGAGTCATCGGATCGCGAATTGGGCCGCAACGTCTGGCTTGTCCTCCATCTGTGGGATGCTCATATGGGTATTGTGCTTGGAAGACCCCTGTCGACAAACATGAGTCCCAACGACGTGGCCTTGCCAATGTCTTCCAGGGACAGCTCTGGCAAGCAAAGGCCACCGCAGCCTCGCGACGTCATCTTGTGCGGCTATCACACGGCGTACAAATTCTTACAGGACATTCATGATCTCGACAAAGTAGATGACTGGCGTGTCCCAGTTGAGAAAATCCACGAAACTATTCTTACCAATATTGCGAACCTTCCCGCATGGGCGACAGCCCAGAGATCGCGTCAGGGAGAGCCTGTTTGGCTTTCTGCAGCCTTGGAAACGATGATGACCAATGTGCACTTTGTCGTCTTTTCTCTGCATCGACCTTTTATCTTTGCAGAGCCGAGCAACCGCCACAAAGCTTTCCACGCGGCGATGCAGCTGCTGGAGTCTCAAGGTCGTCTATTCGACCAGACAGAGCCTTTACAGTACAAAGCTTTTAGTTTGGTGTTCGCGACGTTTGATGCCATGGTGCTAGTTGCAGCGGTCCATATTCGCTTTCCGAATGAACTACGGGGACAATTTGCAGCGACCAAGGGAACTTTTGAGTCGGGCATCGGAAGACTGAAGTGTTTGCAGGCCAGGAACAATACCCTTGCCAGTTCCGCACTCAGCATTATCGAACGGCTGTATCGAAAAGTGCTCGCTGTTGTGCATCCGGAGGAACCCTCCCAGGAAAATACTGATCCTATAAGTCTTAATATGATGGGGGCAGAGTCGGTGGGAATGAACTGGGATGCCATTCTACAACCTGGCCTTGGAGATGTGTTGGCTCCTCAACCAATGAACGAACTATTGCGCATCGGGGATTTGGCTCAGTCCCTAAGCACAAGTCCTTCATATCAAACAGCGTATGGGCATCATCAGTTTGAGGTCGACATTATTGACCCTTTTGGAAGTGATCTGATGTCTTATCACGGCCCAGATGAAACATCACATCGCGCCAAGTAGCCTCACGTCACGTTGCTAAGCACGAATACGTAAGAGTCAGAATAGTGCTAAATAATATAATTTGGAATTCCTTGCTGTGGTGATTTCGCCTGTCACGCTCAGAACTCTCGCCGATACGAGAATATACAATATACTATCCTCTGAGGCTTGGCTTTCTTTCATCATTCGATTTCTCACATTATTCAGGTGAATCTATTGTAGGCGGCAGCCATCGACGTCATACAAGGGTCCAGAGCGCTTTTATAGCATCACTAAATCTGGGAGGGCCTCGACGGCTCTAAGAAGTGCAAATTATAGGGACTCACAAAGATACCATGGGCTTTCGGTGATAGAAATCGGGGATTATGGACTGACAGACTAGTTAACTGCTAACTCCGAAGTTCGAGATGGGTTAAGGACAAGATTCTCTGCGCCTCCCAACTAGGAAGAAAGGCTAATTCGGTAGTGTAGAACCTTAAGAATCTGTCCACTCTGTTGACACTGAATTAGCTCGAGCCTGACATTTCGGATATGTATTCTGGTGACGCAATAAGTCCGGACGATCGGCACAAGAAGATGCAGAACTCCAACAAGTCAAGTAGACATGTTGACCTTCCCTGATCTATACCCGAATCCGTGACAGCAATGCAGCATTGTCCATCGGAAACTTGACTTCTACATCGCCATCACCGAACGTGGCTCCGAAAATAGTGGGACGATCTCCGAAATTTGTGGGACTATCCCCGAAACATGGACGCGACCAAGAAGCGCAGATCACAAAGCTGAAAGGATGAAGTTGTTGTTGAAATACAGGCCCTTTGACCCAGAAGACTGAGTATATAAATATTCTAATTCTCACCACCTTAGATATCGATGCTTCAATCTACTCTCTCAACAACATCAACTCAGTCACCAGTCTTATCAACAATTGCTCCTACTTTATTTTCACATCATACAATGAGTTGCCACGGTCGTTACACTGTAGAGAAGGTGACATATCCCTCTCACGGGGAGACCATCACGGGAATTCTATATCTGCCCAAAGACGTGGCCAACCCGCCTGGTGTCGTCGTTCTCGGCCCATACTCATTCGTCGAGGAACAAGCCCCACTGCAGTATGCCACGCGACTTGCCGACGAAGGCTACGCCGCTCTAATCTTCGACCCCCGCACGGTCGGGGAGAGCACCGGTCAGCCACGGCGTCTAGAGAATCCCAAGATGAAGAACGAGGATGTCGTCTCTGGTCTTGACTACCTTGCCGACAGAGGCGACGTGGATCCCAAGAAATTGTTCCTCGTCGGTGTCTGCCAAGGCGGTCCCGAGTGTCTAGACGTAGCGTCATACGATGATCGCGTCGTCGCCGTGGCTTCCGTGACGGGATACTATCGCGATCATGAGACAGACGTCTGGATGATCTGCACTGGCTGCGTAAACATCGAGCCCGGGGTCGACGTTGGATCGCTGAAATTACCTACGCCCGAGCAGGGAGAAGCGCTGTATCAGGCACGCATTGAGCGAGCTAGAAAGGCCAAAGAGCTGTACGACACAACAGGCGAAGTCACCTACCAACCTCTCGTGGACCCGAAAGCCGCAGACCCAGATGTCGGTTCCCTCGCTGGCCTCCCGGGGCCTGTCGCGTGGGCTTGGTACGGCCCGTGGACCCTGAAGGGGTTTGAGAACCGATACGCCGTTATGAGTGATTTGGACCATTTTGGATATTCGACTGTATCTGGGGTGGCCAAGCTGACGAAACCGGCTCTGGTTATTCATGGAGACAATTGCATGAACGCGCCCGCTGCCAAGAGACATTTTGACTCGATCCCGACCAAGAACAAGAAGTTGATTTGGGATAATAGTGTGTCGCATTTCCAGCATTACGAGCAGCCGGATGTTGTAGACACTAACGTTGGTGAGATTGCGGCTTGGTTTGGGCAGGTCGGGAAGTAAAAGAAAGAGGAAGAATTAGGACAGAGAATCCAAGTCAATTCTGCCAGTATTCATCAGTTCGAAGCTGCAGATAGCTAAACCAATACTCTACATTGCATAAGTAACAGAAGCTATACATGACCTATTCTAGCAAACATCTTCAATCCAGAATGAGTGCTAGCCTACAACCAGCATATGTCAATAACGATGTGTGTACTCAAGCAGACAAGTAAAGAATCAGGACTAAGCTCCAACAGACTTACTCTTAAGGTCATCTGTAACTCTGATTGGAACTGTAAGCGAAGCTGGCTTTTTTTTTTTTCTTTTTTTTTTGCCTACTACTATAGTTCAAATGCTATTATTTAGATAGAAATATAGGTTCATATTTAAAGCTCAACTTAGTCTACTCAACGTCTCACACCGGGTAGCACCAGACGTCCGTGAGTCAATATAATATTTTTGCCTTGAAATCTTTCTGCAACCCTATCGCCCCCCTCGTGCCGCATTGGAGGAATCGTGTTTGGCGTATTAACCGATCCTATCTCAAGTGAAAGCGTTTCGCCTTTGTCAAAGAGATATGCTGTTGGATAGATAGGCACAATAACCCTGTATCTCTGACCTGGAACGACGTCAGACTTGGGAGTGGGAGGCTGGGAAATAACGCGCTCCTTATCAAAGTCTTTGGCCACTTCTTCCCGGTGAGATAGGCGAAAATAGCCTCTGGCGAAGCTATCCATGGGTTCACCATGGTTACCCTTCAGCACCACCGTTTTGCCAGTATCATCCATTGCACGAAGATAGATAAAGAGATCCAGGTCCTCAGCACCGGTGCTGACTTCAAGGTCGAGATATGGAGATCCAAGGATTTCGAAAGAGTCGGCAAAGGGAGATTCAAGTGTAAAGGTGATATTTTCTTTGAAACCCTGGTAGGACAGTTGCTGCTTCTCTCCAGTCGGATAATTTAAAGATAGCCGCTTCTCGGGAGTCAGATAGAATGAAACGTCTTGTGCATCGGAAGGTGGGAAAGATGTCTCCTTTTCACGGTAAAGGGTCTTGGTACCATGGTGCTGAAGTAGCCGAATCCGAGGCACCTCAAGCATTCCGTTATCCTTCTTGTCAAAGAGGAAATAGTCCAAGAACTTCCTCTGCATTGAGATATGATCTAGTTCATAAAATGCACCTAAATGGTTCCCGGTATGCATTTCAAGCCACTTTTCCTTTGAAGAGACGCCGTTGAAAGCGCGGATGTTGCCCGGGAGATGCACCTCTGCATCAGCCCAGTTGCCTGCGAGATAAATCGGCACTTCGATGTCAGAGAGCGATCTAATACTTTCCAAAAAGCCAACGCAGTCTTGATCAGGATATTCGTTTGCTGCTAAGAGGCCGGGGTAGTCCACTCGGTCGGCTTCGAGTTCCTCTTCGGTTCGTGACCCATCTCGGGCTCCTCGTTGCTGGGGTATAACAATGTTGGTGTACCAATGGGATTGGAAGTTGTGACTGTAAATACCCCCGCGACGACCCGCCTGATAGAGACTACAGGTCGACTCATACGACATGACGCATGTTAAATGTGGTGGCTTCTGCATGGCGGCCCAGTACCCTACCATGCCGTAGTAGCTGATACCTGAAAATGCTACCTTGCCACTGGACCAGCTTTGAGCAGCAGTCCATTCAACCACATCAAAGAGATCTAGCGAGCAAATCAGTTTCTTGAGGTATTTGTAGGCAGAGAATTGACAACAAACTACCTTGGCCTTCAGCATCGGCTTTGATCTTGAATGATCTCTCCAGACCAAAAGGGTCTAGCCGCCCTTCACTATTACCAATACCACGCTCATCGACACGGAGAAGAGCGTAGCCATACTCTTGACACTGCACGTTGTTGAAATGAGCGTTGGCCTCTAAGTGAAGAGAGTTTACTTCACATTACATACCCATAGGAGCGGATCACATAGCTCGAAGCATGCATCTGGCCCAAGCGGCTTGATGTCTTTATACATCTCAGCGTAGATATGGGTTTCAGGTAATCCGAACGACGAGGCATGAACGTCTTTACCATATGGCCCGAGGCTGCAAATCACAGGAACCTTGTTGCCATCCTTGGATGCTGAGAAGGGAAGAAAAACATCAGCACAGAGCTTCACCCCATCGCGCATGGGAATGAGCTCGTGTTTGATACGAGTGTAGCTGTCCACATCGGAAGATGTTCTATGGAACTGCGTGGTCATAATGAACTGAAAAGTGGTATCCAGCGTAATTTAGGCTAAAAGTCGTTGGAGTGACTTCAAAAAGTCGATTTAAACAACATCATGAGTGGAAATTTAAATGTCCCATTTCGCCTCGGGAAGTGGAGTCGGTCTTCGTGTTCGCACCCGCCGTCCGTGGAGGGCACTGACAAATACAATACATTCAAGGAATGACTTGTCTCCTAGTGTTAGCACTAAACCCACCGATCTGAGCATTTACCACTGCCAACAAGAATATGGACAAATGGCAGATGGAGGACTTGGAGCGCAGGTGCACTGGTTGCGAAATAAGCAAGGCCGAGTACCATCGGCAAACCGAAACCTCAGCCTGGTTTTGGGTCTGATTAAATGGGACCGGCATGCCGAGCTTGATTTACAATTCTGACAAATTCCAGTTCAAACTAGTGCATTAGCATGATGGACGTCCCTCTGCCTCAATCAGTGAGTCCGCCAACGGCCCAGCCAAGCCAAAAAAGTCCGCAAGATATCCAGCTGGGCGTGTTTGACCTGTCGAGCACAAAGAGTTCCTTGTAATGTCTCTCGGAAATGAAGTCCTTGCACGAACTGCGGCGACCTGAGAGACAAGTTCCAGCAATGAAAAGTTTATAGCCCGTCCACCAAGTGGAAGCTCGCCGCCATTGTATTGGTGATCAAGGCCGCACCTTTGAACATCAAGAGAAACATTTCGCTATTATATGGTTTATTCTCTACCCGAATAGCTAAGCAATATAGTCACTAGATCTAGACACCGTCATGTCATCACCATTCCACCTCCCACTGGGATATAGGCGCCGTTGATCCAATCTGCATGCTCTTCGCACAGCATCGCCACTGCAGCCGCAACCTCCTCAGGCGCCCCAAGCCGGCTTGCCACCGGGTTCCTTTCTGATTGCTTGAGAACCATGTCAAGAAAATCCTTTGGCGCCGACAACATGTTGTCCGTAGCGATTGGGCCAGGCGCAACCGTATTAACCGTGCAGCCGTATCGTCGGGGCAGTTCCTTTGCCCAACATCGTGTAAACGTCTCTATCATACCCTTTGTTCCGGTGTAGATGGTCATGAGCGGCTCTGGGGATCGGGTTGACTCGCTCGAGATATTGATGATGCGTGAGTGTTGGCCGGACAGGACAGGAAGTGCCGCTCGTGTAAGAAGAAGAGTCCCTCGTCCATTAAGAGTAACCATGAGATCCCAATCTTTCAGAACTTGCTCGGTAGCCGGCTCGTCAATCCGGGTTGGGTAAGATATGCCCGCGTTGCTGACAAGAATGTCAAGTCTGCCAAACTCCTTGATTGTGGCATCGATGAGCACATGGGGCCCGTCGACGGTGGACAGATCTGCCTCAACGATTCTGGCGTCACCACTCAAAGACGAAAGCACATCCTCGGCCCCTTTTTTCTGTTCCGGCCAGGGGTAGTTGATGACAACCGATGCCCCTCTCTGAGACAACTCTCGGGCTATAGCAGCTCCGATGCCTGAGGAAGCGCCGCTCACCACGGCAATCTTTCCGGCGAGGGTCAGTTGTGGATTTCTGACCATAATGAATCTATGATGGAAAAAGGACTGGGAATGCTGGGTTGAGACTGTTGTTCATGACCTTGAGGTGCATGTGAAGTGTTGTATATAACATTCATGGCCAGGCTCGCCGCTGAGAGTCGTTGAGTGGCGTCACTTCTTTGAGCCATCATCCGAGGACTTTCTCCGCACTTTGGCTTGTGCCGGAGTCGGCATGCCGATTCGGCGTAGGTGTAAGCACGATACAAACAATGTATGAGATGTAGAAGGGTGGGGTACGCAAGTTCCTTAAGAGGGCTTCGGGACAGGGTGTATCCGAGCTTTGTAATCAGCTTTGGCCCTGAGAACACGCCCGTAGACCAGACAAACCCAGATGTGACTACATTCAGATGAATCGTGAGCGTTCAGTGCCGGCAAAGGATCAGTTTCTATTCTTCCGGTCCCCACAACGCCAAGGTCTATGTTTGTCCCTCATAAGACAGGGCCGCCGACATATTTTTATAGCTACTTGCTTCATATGTTAAGCTTGATCCGAACTCATCATCTGACACCCGAATACAATATTCACGTGGCAGCATCCAATGGCAATCCTTGGTACTTTCCAGACATGGGCTAGCCAGAATAGGCCTGAGCTTGACCGTCGCTATCACTGGATCGGACTCGCCCTTATCGCGTGTATCACTTGGGCTGTAGCCTCCCGTCTCTATCGAAAGGCGACATACAAGTATCCCAATCCGATTCCCGGCATACCCTTATTTGGAAACACCTTTCAGTTACCTTCTAAGGGACTGGGCCCTTGGATGATCACCCTTGCCAGCAAATCCGGAGACATGTACGTTCCTAGTTCTATAATTGCTATCCTACCACAGAATGGCAAGCTGACATTGAGACTTTGAGGTACACAATGACATTCGGGGGAACGCCGTGGCTTTTCCTGAACTCTCGCCGCGCTGTTTCCGCCTTGCTTGACAAGAAGGCAGCAATTTACTCTTCCCGCCAGAACCTGCCTATGGCCGGTGAAGTTATTTCAGGCAACAAGCGTCTTCTACTCATGCCATACGGCCCAGAGTGGCGTAAGCAAAGGAAAGCAATGCATCAGATCCTCAACAATACGAAGTCAACCGTTTTTCAGCCATTCCAAGATTTAGAGTCCCGTGCTCTCCTCTATCACTACATGAAAAAGCCAGATCGCTGGTGGGAGGCAAATGCCCGCTTCGCAAACTCCATCATTATGAGTGTCACGTATGGAAAACGCTCAGACTTGGGCGATACTGATTTATCTAACTTGCTTAACAACGCGGAGCAGTTCACCCCTTACTTGATGCCCGGCCGAGCTTTAGTTGACATCTTTCCAGGACTCTTGAAGTTGCCTATTCCCTCACCGTGGCAGCCCTGGCGCTGGTGGGGGGATGCTCTTTATCAAGCGACCAAAAGGTACGTCATCCAAAGATACAGGTTCAGAAGATCTCAAGCGTAGACTACTCACAGATTCACTGCCTTAGGGGACATGAGAAGGTGTTTGACGACTTTTTGGAGAGGCGGAAGCTTGGAACTCAGAGGCCGTGCTTTATGACCGAGTTACTGGACATGAACACAGATGGCGAGTTCAGCACGGAAGTTTGCTATTTTATAGGAGGGACCCTCATCGAGGCTGGATCTGACACCACTCGAGTTACCTTGATGGAGATTCTTGCCGCCGCAGTATTGTATCCCGATTGGGTCGAGAGGGCTCTGCAGCAACTCGACTCGGTGTGCGGATCCAACGCTGAACGCCTCCCAGACTTTGGCGACATGCCTAAGTTGCCACTAATCAAGGCAATAGTTAAGGAAAGCATGCGATGGAAGTAAGCTCATCTCATCATCCCAATTGTACGATGGACAGAGACTTACAAGACTGTGACGACGTCAGGCCGGCGATTGCTGAGACGGGTATTCCTCACTCACTCATCAAGGACGACACTTTCGATGGTTACAAGATTGCCGCAGGAACAGTTGTTACCATCAACCACTGGGCGATTTCTCATTTAGACTATGAAGAACCTGAACGGTTCTATCCAGAAAGATTCCTCGACGAGGATCTGGATGTGCCCACGAAAGGGCATCTAGGCTTCGGCGCTGGCAAGCCTCACTCTCTTGCCGTCTTCTGCTGCGCATGAGAATACTAACTGCTCTATAGGCCGGAGAGTGTGTGTGGGAAACACAGTGGCTTGGAACAACATGTTCATTGCGGTAAGCAGGCTGCTCTACTGCTTCACCGTGACGGGTGTTCCGGGCGAGACAATAGATGTGTCTGCAAGCCTTGACGCTAGTTACCGAAAGGCTCCTTTTGGAGTCAATATCAAACCTAGATCGGAAGGGCATCGCCAGCTCATAGAAGGTGAATGTGCTAATGCGGCTAAGATGGAAAGCTAGGGTCTTGACGACAACGAGGCGGGTTTTAGATAGAAATCTTCTGGTCTGGGCTTCATTATCGCTTTGGTTAAATCTAGATCGAAGGCGTCTCTATGAAACAATGCTCCACTATGGGTTTAGGAGAATTATTAAGCAATCATGTGCACACCCCGTTTAAGTGCTCCCGATACGATTAGGTTTCTCGATTGTGGGGAGAGTCGTAGAATTTTTGCCGGACTGACCTTGTCAAGGTGCGGGGAACCCGAGGTCAACAAGCTCTTAGTTGCAGGGCTGCGGGATGATGTCTGTTATCACGGCCAAGTCAAAGACCGTCATGCCGGCCCTTCCCCAGACAATCGACCCCATCTGTTACGACAGTCCTTACAAATACACAATAGCGACATTTGACTAATCTCCTAACAAGGTCGTATTAACTCTCTGGTACATCTTTTCTCTTGCTTTTCGATGGCAGGGTGCCTAGCTGGTGATTCTCCAAAGCGCATCCAGCTCGGTGCGACGTTATTGTAACTCGGCCCCTACAATTCCAGATCGCGTCGACGGTGGAGATGCTAATGAGCGGATCTTTCAAGACTCAGTATAGTCCTGCCTCGTTATCACCGAGTCCCACTTCCCCAGCCGATTACGGCTACAGGTATGGCAAGTCTAAGTGAGGCAGATCTTGCTATTATTCTTACCACTTTTGACAGGGACGTCATGAAGCGCCAGGCACCACGTGAGTCGTCAGAAGACAGCCAACCATCCAGGAAGAGAGGTTGATACGGTCCTGCCTCTCTGCCGTGTCCAGAAATGCATTCCGCTTTTTGCGTGGTCGACTCATGTCGCGTGCAACATGTAGCTGGTCAAACTCTTAATCCTTGAGTAATAGCAGATGGAATTCTGTCAAGGATCCTTTCCAATCAAAGTTGTACGTTTCTGGCAGTGACTTCATATGAAGCAATTGAATTTCGCTGGGCCGAGGCTGTTCACAGTTCTGCAAACCGGTTATAACACATCACGCACGCGGGGTACGTGTTATGATCGACCTAGGCCTGCGGGAACTCAGCCGTAGCTCCAGAACGACATATCTGAACGTTGCCGTGGCAGCACCAGAGTGGATAGAGGCTTGCTAGTGGTTGTTCTATTCACTACCTTGGGCCGCATACCCCGCGTTTCAAAAGGATCTGCAGACAAAGAGCAAAAGGAAACGGACTGCAGCGCTTGGCCATACAAGGGCTAGTACTACTATGGGCCCTCGGCACTCACGGAGCTCTACCCTCGCACCCCGCTTCCAGCACTAACGCTACGAAGTCCGGGGAATGAAGAACTGCTGCTTCATTGGGCGACAGACAGACAGAACCCCCGCCTTCCTCTATCATCTTCAAATCTGACAGACTGTATAGTCAGCGACGTTGCTCGACATGGCAACGGACAGCACGTCTTCTCCCCAGGGTCTCGGTGCCTTGATCACAACACGCAGCGATAGTAGCCTCACTCGACGCGAACGAAAGAGGGCGAGCGATCGGATGTCACAGCAGGCATCCCGCGCAAAAACCAAAGCCTACATCGCGCATCTCGAGAGGACCGTCGCAAGGCTGACAGAAGCCCAAAGCAATTCTGGCTTGAATGTCTCCGAACAATTAAGACAGCAGTTCGATGAGATCGCGAGCTTGAAACAATCTTTGGCTCAGATCGCTAAGCTTGCAGCCAATTCAATCTCACAGCAACATCCTGATGACAACTTGGACGACAGCCCGTCACGTCCCCCCGCCGCGAGTAACGACAAGAGCTCCAGGCATATCCCAGATACGTACAATCCAGCCTGCCACCCCCATCAAGATTCACTCGACCGTCTATACCCAGCTCTCGATCTCAACTGTGGCGACAAACAGCGAGATTATTTCCAAGCGTTCAGCCAAGCACTGGATACCATCGAGAGCGACGCGAGAGGACAGGTTTTCTCAGGGCCCGAGATCGACGATGACATAAATATCAGGGCGGTACTAGACGGTTGGGATGCTGCGAGAGCAAGGAACCCATTCGATATTGGCTGGTTGATGTTGCAGACTCTCGATGAGGGGTTTCTATGGCGCAGCGGGGCAGTGGAAAGGATGGCGATGCTACGAGTGATCCGGTCAATGCTCATGGTACTGTCCCAAACACAACGAAGGAGTGTAATGTGTGCTAAGAGGAGAAACAGGTCAAACTCAACCCACAACTTCCATCGAGCAGGAAACCACCCACCTACATGAAAGCAAGGTACGCAATATAAAACCCCCTTGTGTCGCACGTGGGCGGTACTTAACCAAGAATACCAATAGTTCACTGCAAGCTCAGACGGAACATTCAAGGCTGATCGATTACTTTGTATGGTGAGCAACCCCATCCCCAGCCTGTACACTCAAGGTCAGGTCTTTCTAACAAACTTAGGCCCGAAGTGCGCGATTACCTAATTCTCTTTGGCATCAACTACGCTCCCGAGAGTCTCGCGGCTCAGTTCGCCAGCGATATTGGATTCAGATGGTCATACGACCTCAGAGATACCTGCAGGTACCAGCCCGCGAAGGGGGTCTATAGTTTCTCCGAGGATTTCAATCAAGCGTACAGGAACCTGGACTCGTGGTATATGAAGTCTGCTGCCGTAACGACCCACATACCGCCTTTGCCCTCCAGTCTGATGTATGCTGGGTCGGATGATGATGACTGGCTGAAACAAATGACAAGCGAGTCTCAACTATCTCCTGATAAATCTCGTCATGTTGAGGAAGAGGGGGAACAAGACTGGTTATTGTTGACAGCAATGCTTGACGATATTCCGAAATAGTACATATGATACCTAGTTATATGCTTTAACTCGAATCAGTTACTTGAGCTGCTTATATATCGAGCTAATTCTGACCTCGTTCATCCAATTCGCTTTTCTATTTGATAGACTATTTTACACAGTGCATCATTGTGTCCCTGAAAGCCGAACAGAGACTGTCTTGGTGGTCGTGTAGCTATCCAACACAGCTGCCCCCAACTCGCGACCAATCCCGCTTTCTTTGTATCCGCCAAACGGAAGCTGGTGATGAATAGTATTGTACTGTGCGCGGCGGGCAAAGTCAGCGAAGAAACAGGCACTCTGTTGGTGGTTACGAACCTGGTTCACCCAAACAGTGCCAGTCTCGAGGAGGTTGGACACATTGAGAGCACGGTCGATGTTCTTGGTATGTATCCCGCTTGCAAGGCCATATGAGGTTGCATTCGCCGCCTGAACTACCTCATTCTGGGTTTCAAATCTGGAGACAACGCATACGGGCCCAAAGATCTCATCGCGCATGATCTTCATATCCGGAGAGGCACCGGAAAAGATAGTTGGCTGGATGAAAAAGCCCTTCTCGCCCCAACGAGAGCCACCAGCTTCGACTTTTGCGCCATCGTCCACACCGCTCTTGATGTATCTACTTACAATTGATCATGGAGAAACGTGGAGAGGGGATAGATATAACATACCCTAGAATTCGATCAAACTGGGCCTTGGAGGTCTGCGGTCCGTGGAATGTCTTTATGTCGAACGGATCGCCCACTTGTATGAGCGCTACCCTGGCCCTAAGAGCGTCCAAGAACTTGTCATAAATCCCAGCCTGAACGTACACACGCGAGCCGGCGCAGCAGACCTGCCCGGAGCTATAGAAGATGCCAAACGTTACCCACTCCACGGCCGCATCGAAGTCTGCATCATCAAACACAATATTAGGGCCCTTACCGCCTAACTCAAGGGTCACAGGCTTCAGGTTGGACTTGGCTGCCGCCTGCATGATAGCGCGCCCAGTTGTAGTTGAGCCTGTGAATGATATCTTTGCAACGTCCATGTGAGAGGCAAGGGAGGCGCCGGTCACATTACCGAAGCCAGAGATGACATTGAAAACACCAGCTGGGGCTCCTGCTTGCTTGAAGTAGTCAGCTAGCAAGAGGGCAGATAGTGGCGTCAGCTCTGAAGTTTTGACGACGACTGTGTTGCCAGCTGCAAGAGCTGGAGCTACCTTCCAAGACATGAGGACAAGAGGCGCGTTCCAAGGGACGATCATTCCACAAACGCCAAACTACGCGAAACGAGTCAAGTCAGTAACTACGTCGTTCGTTTGGGGTCGCCGAGCACATACCGGCTCACGCTTGGTAAAGTTGAAGCGCTCTGCATCAACATCAATCACTTTACCTTCCATTTTATCAGCCCAACCTGCATAGTAATTGAAGACGGAGACGCAGTGCGTAACATCTCCAATCGCCCACTGCTTAGCCTTGCCGTTGTTGAGCGTCTCAACCTTGGCTAGCAGGTCAAGGTTCTTCTCGATAAGATCAGCTACTCTGCGCAGCAACCTTCCTCGATCTTCAGGGCTTGTCGTGCGCCATGGGCCGGTGAATGCTCGTCGCGCCGCGGCCACGGCCAAGTCAACATCCTCGACTCCAGCCTCAGAGACGTGGGCGATGACCTCCTCCGTGCTGCCCTGGGGTATCAGTATTTGGTGATTGCAGGGTTCTGGGTCGCCTACGTGGGATTCACCTGGGAAAGGTGTGATCAGCAGCCTGCGCAGGCAAAATCCTTTGAAAAACAACTTACAACTTCAAACGTCTTGCCATTTATGCTTTCGCGGAATTCGTTGTCAATGAACCTTGACACTGTAGTTCAGACCGATGCCATCATAGAGAGGAGGAACGTTATCATACAGGCCTAATGGCTGGTTGTAGCTTTTGCCGTCTGGGAGACATATTTCACAGGTCAGTGGCATTCTGTATTTGGTAGCGGCTTGGATTATGTGGCGGCAGCGGGTTGGAAACGAGAAGATTGAGACCAAGTCAATTTGTCATTCTAGCTACTTAAGAGATACATTGGTTTTGATTAAAGACTTATATTCTCTCGTTTTTAGAATCAAGCCTGCATCACACTCTACCAGGCCATTCCTCTGAGATGATAGCTCTCTTCCGAGGTCAAGTGGCCTACGAACATACGAGCCTCGGTTCCTTAGCATTGACTAGCTATTTCTGACTCGCACTACGTCAACGTGATCAGAAATGCCAGTGCGGGGAAACATCATTGACACGATTTGAATTTTACCTATACCTACCCCGCTAAACCGAGTCAGCAGGTAAAACATAATGTTCAGTAACCTTTTAGTTTGTCACGCTCAATACACTACCATCAACTGAGTCACTGTTCCTTTGAGACGGCAGTCTTGGAAAGAATCAACATTTCGTCCCACTTACATCTCTCAGAGCAAGAAGTCAGCACAGACTAGCAAGAAGAAACAACAAACCACCAATCGCGTCACAACACAGGCCTTTGATCTCAAGGAACTCAATTCAACGTGGTCTTCGAAAAGAATCACTTCCATAATGGCTATCGAAGGACCCGAGATTCCCAAGAAGTACAGAGCTTCGGTGTATGATAGCCCTGGCTCCATCTCTACCAAGATTGTGACATTGGACACGCCGGAACCAGGACCAGGTGAAGTACTGATAAATATGTGAGCTACCTACGACATTTAATTTGTTTGGATCCCAGCTGAGCAGGTTATCAACCTATACAGGACGCATTCCGGTGTCTGCCACTCGGACTTGGCTGTCATGACCAATGGCGTATGTATCACTCTGCCTGGAGCCGTCCTCCCAAGATGAACTTTCACCACTGATACAAAGGCTAATACTACTTCAGTGGACATCACTCCCTGCTCCAACAGCCAAGGGACAGGTCGGCGGCCATGAGGGTGTAGGCAAGGTTGTGAAATTCGGACCAGGAGTAGAGTCCACGGGGATCAAGATCGGAGACCGTGTTGGAGTAAAATGGATTGCAAGCTGTTGTGGAAGATGTGGTATGTAATCACCCGAGATCCAACATTTACTCCAAACTAAGTTGTTCTTGCAGAACCTTGCATTGTCCGCGAAGACGGTCTCTGCTTCAATCAGCAGATCTCCGGCTACTTCACCCCAGGTACATTCCAACAATACGTCCTTGGGACAGCCGCATATGTGACGCCTATACCAGAAGGGCTGGACTCGGCTATAGCGGCTCCGATGCTCTGCGCCGGGGTGACGGTATACTCTGCCCTGCTTCGCAGTCAAGCAAAAGCCGGGAATTGGGTTGTCATCGCTGGGGCGGGAGGCGGCTTAGGTCATCTGGCCTGTCAGCTCGGGTCCAGAGCCCTAGGCCTCCGCATCATTGGCGTCGATGACAGCAGCAAGGCTGACCTCGTGCATAGTTCTGGCGCAGAGCACTTTGTCGATGTGACGGGATTCTCGAGCGACGAAGAGATGTCAACCAAGATCAAGAGTCTGACTGGTGGTCTTGGGGCTCACGCAGTCATTGTGTGCACGGCCTCACCGAGAGCCTATGCACAGTCCATGAGTTTCTTGCGGTTTAACGGAACTGTAGTCTGCGTTGGAATGGTTGAGGGCGAGGAAGTGCCGATCGCAGGAGCCAAGCCAGTGCAGATGATTGCAAAGCAGTTACGGATTGTGGGTTCTGCAGTTGGAAATCAGCAGCATGCCATCGAAGTGTTAGACTTTGCTGCGCGTGGTATTATCAAGCCACATGTAGAGGTTCGCAAGATGGAAGAGTTGACTGGAGTATTCCAAGAGATGAAACAAGGGAAGCTACATGGAAGGGTTGTCATTGATCTAGCTTGATGAAATTTAATCATTTCTTAATTGTATAGGTAATTTGACTACAATGACTTATGACATAAAACTACTTCATAAGTGCAAGAGAGACAGTATTGACAATATACTATACGGGGAGTGCTAGTAAGTATAATGTCCAAGTTGTGAGAAAGATGTGTTATTTTGAATTGGGACCTGCGGCTGAGAGCTCGAATTGGCACACTAAGCATAGTAAATGCATCAAGCTGTACAAGGCCAACGTTGTGGACATACCATACTGGCCAGAGAACCTCACAGTTCGGAAATCTGAAGTAAAGACCAATATATGCAATACTTTATAGATTGTACTAAAGGAGTTTGAAACCCAAGTAAAAACAGTATATATAAAATCCCAATGCAATACAATACTATTGAGAATCTCAGCAGCTACAAAATGTGCTTCAGCAAAGAACCTCGACGACGATGGTAGACGGACACTGCTGCGGTCAATGCCACTAGAACCGTGACCGAAAAGATCTGCTGGGTACTAATAAGTGTCTCCTCCACGACACGGCCAATATGCTCCTTGCCAGTAGGAAGATTCTTTACCCCATCTCCTTCGAGTTCATAGTCCGACCAGTCAACCTTGGACAGCAGTTTCTGATACTCCACTACAGTTCCGCTCCAATTGTTGGTGACAACTCCGCTATCTGTCTTGTACCAGCTGCTGCACCTAGAATCAGCGAACGTAGAATTTCCTAGGCTGCTCTGCAGGTCTTTGTTCCATTCTTGGACCCTCGATGCCTTGGGCATGACAGATAGCTTTCCCCCTCGGGCTCTACTCTTCACAACTCTTGTCACCAAGGGTACGAGATATCTGGCTTGGGCTTCAATCATGAGAATGATCGAGTTGTGGCCTAGATTTGTGTTCGGTCCGTAGAGCATTCCAAAGTTTGGCAGAGTATCTACGGTGACGCCGTAAAGAGCAGATGCACCGTCTGCCCATTTGGACCTTAGATCATGACCACCCACGCCTTGCACGTGAATGCCGTGCATGAAGTCCTTGGCTTGGAATCCGGTCGCAAAAATGACAAGGTCAAGATCAATCTCTTCGTCTTGTGGTCCTTCTTTCACAACGAAACCAGTAGCAGTCATTCTGTCGATGTGTCGTGTCTCAAGAGTAACGTTTGGAAGCCGTAGTGTAGGATAGTAGTCATCGCTGAGGAGAATGCGTTTACATCCCGGCGGATAGGTTGGTGTCAGCTTCTCCCACAGATCTGGGCGACTGGGCAGCTGCGTCTGCATGTGCTGCTTACAGACTTTCGTCATGGCTGAAGAGTCGGACGAATCGGCGTGATTGACAGCTTGATAGTATGATTCGCGAGCATTCATTATCTCAGCCCTTACCCGACTAAGAACCGTAGGGACATGATCAAATAGAATCCTCTTCCATCGCGGGATTTCTGCATCGAATCTCGGCATCAGCCAATTTGGTGAGCGTTGAAAGATGGTCAATTGAGAAGCGAGCTTTGCGACTTCAGGTGCGATTTGAACGGCGGTAGCTCCTAATTAAAACGTCAGACTCGGTTTCTTTCCTTGACCCATAGCTCAATGACCTACCATTTCCTATTATACCGACACGCTTGCCAGTAAATTCATAGCTCCAGTCCCAGCGAGCAGAGTGCATGACCTTTCCCTGGAAGCTTTCTTGGCCGGTGACTTTGGGCCAGAATGGCTCGTTCAACTGGCCGACTCCGGCAATCAAGAAACTGGCCTTGATGGTGTATCTCGCACAGAACTCAGCCTCTTTTCCCGCTAGAACCTGGACGGCGACCTTCCACTCATGAGACTCGGAGTCCCATTCCGCGGCAGTGACCTCTGAGCTAAATCGTACGAATTTGTAGAGGCCATATTTCTGGGCGACATCTTGAATGTAACTCTGTCGCAGATCCTCAATAAGCAAAAGGGTTCGTTTCTAGACAGGCCATGCACTTACAAGGATCTCTTTCTGTTCTGGATATGCTCTTGACCAGTGAGGGTTCTGTGCAAAAGAATACGAGTACAGGTGTGACAAGACTGGGGCCGGGGTTAGTGAACGCTCTCCACGAAGGATTGAATGAACCAACTGTCGCAGCAACATCCTGGGTATATATTATCTTTCCAAGTCCCTCCAAAGCCTGCACTCTTCTCGACGATGACGATATCGCGTATGCCGGCCTCGAGCAGCTTGATGGCCATGCAGATCCCTTTCGTAAAATCAGCTTCTTTCGACCTTAGCCAACCTATCCATCTTGTTTAACCGTACCAGAGAATCCAGCCCCAATGATTACAACGTCTGATCTTGTCATGGTTTGACGTGTATTGGTACCGCAGGGGGGGGTTATTGTGATGTGTTGCGTCATTGATTGCTTCGGCGAGGAACAGTCCCAAAAGAGGTTTCTTCTCCATACGGTTCTTCGTAGTAGTAGCCTGGCAACTCAATCAGCAGCTATCCCTGCACACTTATTAAATGTATGCTTTAAGCAAGAGATCCGGCCCGCAAATGGATTCGGTAAATTGGCGTATTGACACAATATTCTGAAAGTGTATGCCGCGGCCGGCACACCGGCACTATCTACTCCTTGTCAGTTAGCAAAGTATAAATGGCACCACTGTGCGGGGAAGCCTCGGCTTGGAAATAGGTTGGAAGCGGTTTGGCCTGTAACGCAGCTAGGTAGAAGAGACCCTAGCCCTTGCCTACTCGCCGATAAACGCAGCTTGAGAAAGCCCAACTAGTTTGTTTTAATCACTTTTAAAAGCTTAGGGTCATTGGAGTTTGTTGGTGATAAATCTCGTCATGACATTACAGGGTTTAACTATTGATCAACTACATCTATAAACTTGGGTAGATTGTACAGATAGTAAGAGGGGAATCTGCATGTAAAATAAGAGTATATTATATATCTTTCCATAAATATAATAGCTACTCAAAAAGAGTAAGACAGATATAGATATTTAGCAGTAAATAGATTCGCTCCAAACTTGGTCATCTTAAGAACGGCCCAGACAGCAGAAATCAAGCAGCCCACGAGTATGAACAACACAGCCAACGCCTTACGATCAGCTGTCCAGAATACAGTTTTATTAGACTTAGCAAGAGTCTTGCCCTCGCTCTTCTGTTTGGTATCGTCCGAGTTGGGCAGGTACTTGAAGTTAAAGGCAGAGCGATGATCCAGGCCGAGTTCTGGGTTGTTGATATAGTCCCTGACGTTTCGCCGGAAGGACGCAATCTGGGCGCGGTCAAGAAAAGGAATGTCGCGGCAGGTATAGTAGACAATCATGAACAGCAAGCACTGTCCAGCGGCCAGCACCGTGTAGTACCTACTAGGCCGGCCGATGCCCAGAGCATCAGCGAGAGGGTCGCCGTTAAGCCAGCGCGCAGTGGCCTCGAGGTACGGCTTACTAGCGTAGCTAGGCGCCGTGTCACTCATGGCGATGATGATGTTCTGGGCGTGTGTCTGCGACCTGCTGGACGGGTTATACTCATACAGGTACAGCGACTCCATGATAGCACGCGCCTTGGCCGGCGAGGAGAAGAAGTCGGTCGGCGTGCCCATGTAATATGCGATGAGGCGCCACAGGGCTACATAGTCGCGTATCTCCTGCTCGCGCATGTGGATGCCCTGCCGCGGGAGTGACTGCCATATGATGGTGGCGCAGTTGACGGCAATGGTGCCGATCGAGTCCAGGTCGTTGATGGGGATACCGAGCTTTTCGACTGAGAAGTAAGATGGGCGCTTGGCTGCGAGCTGGAGGATGCGATGTCGCACTGTGCCGTGTAGGAAGCGCACGCGCATGGAGCTGGCAAAGCCGCGGCCGCCGAACTTGAGGGCGTCGACACTCTCGGTGACGTCGATGAAGTAGATGGTTGTCTCGAGCATACGGCGGAACACGGTGTTCACGTTGAACCCGCCGGTGCGGCCTAATACCTCGGCCACTCGAGCACCGGCGGTGCCTCCAACGAGCGACTGGTACGTCAACCCGGTGAAGGCAGCGCCGCCGTAGCGGTATAGGACGTCTTGGCCGCGTGCGATCTGGTCCCAGTCGACCCATTCGGGCGTGGTGTTCATCTCCTCCCACAGCTGCTGTAGCTTCGGATGCTCCGTGTGATGCTCGCAGAACAGCTCGTACAGATCCCGGTGTTTCGGGGCCCGATTCTCAGGCTTTGCTCCGTCACTAGATATGGCATCGGAGCCTTGTTTGTCTTGCTGACTCTTGGAGGTTCCACGTTCAGCCGGACACATTTCATTTAGGAGTACTGCACACTCCTCGCCCAGTGTATCACAGGAGTGTTTGAGGTAGTCATACTGCTCTGGGGTCTGGTGGTCTTTGGTCCACTTGAATCGATAGCCCCAGGCTTCCCGCATCTCGTCCTCGAACTTGGTGGCTTCGGGTGATGTCATGGTTTATGGCAGTGAGGCGGTTGTTGGTTTAGATGACGAAGTTGATGCGGACGCTATCGACGGTCGATGCAGAACAGAACAGGGTGACTTGGAGGGGGTCTTGGCCTGATATCTACAGCCTCGGTCCCATTGAGGAACCCGAATACTCTACGAGTCCGTATTCCGTACTTCAGTAGGAAAAGCATGGCCACAGGCGGACGTCCCAAAACAGTTGATAAGACGACTTGGTGTGTGTAACATTTGACATGGAACGTGTTGTAGCATTCATGCCTGGCATGCGCACCTTCGGGGTGTTGCAGGGTTCCGAAGAGTGGATGGCCATGGCCTCATCCGACTAATTACATGCAAGGTCTTGTTCATCCTCGTTAACTAACAAGCAGTTACAGGTTAGACAGGACTAGTCACAGCCTTGAGAGGCGAGCCCCAGGCCGAATTAGCGTAGTTGTCCATGTCAGATTGTCGGAGTCAAGGCTCCCAAGTCTCTGACACGGACAATCTGACTCGAGCCGCGGCCGGTTCGGCAGTCTACTGGGGTTATCCCTCAAGGGGAAATGGCTACCACCAAGAGTGCGGGGCCCCGCATCCAGACCCCAAAATGTACAGAGATCGTTTCAGGGATGACTTATCATGACTAGCCGACTTGAGCTGGGCTCTCTGGGGTCCCCGCGTTTTGACAGCCTTGGTCCACAGAATATGGCTTTCGGGATACCGAGCAAAGGGATGAATATATGACATGCCAAATGCGCCTCAAATAGCAGCATAGCAAGGTAATTATTGTTAGCATTATTATATATGACACTCACAGTATATTATTCTGACCTTTCAAACCTCGTTCTATCCGTCCCAGCTTTCCTCAACCATATTCTCTCCAGTGTGTACAACACCGTCATGAACAAGTCCCAAGAAGACGGTCATTCTTCTCCCTTCTCGGAGCAGGTAGAGAAGGCTGAGCACGGCGATACTCTGGCCATCGACGCCAACTATAACGCCTATGCCGTCAAGGGAGACGATTCTGATGGAGTTGTCGATTGGACTTGGCGCCACGCCGTCGCCTCCATCTCTCTTGCTGGGCTATACGTAGGTATGTTACTCTCCCATTCCCTTGAAACAATCACCATGTTCATTTTTCTAGGCGCTCAGATTCCGCTTTACTTTGTGGGAGGTTCCCTCACCTACATCGTAAAAGACATCGGATCGCCCGAAAAGTCCTCGTGGCTGCCCATCGCCAACACGTTGACCATCGCCGTTGTGGCACCCTTTGTCGGGTATATGCAAGATCTCTTCGGCCGACGCTACATCTCGCTCGCTGGCGGCGTGACTATCCTTATTGGCATCATCCTCGTTGGCACAACTCACACTTTTGGCCAGGCGGTTGTTGGTATGTCTCTTGCCGGTGCTGGAGCTGCTGTCGGTGAACTCACCGCTCTTGCTGGGTTTGTAGTCTCCTCGCTTCCGTGTCTAGCATCTACTGACTGCTTTGCGTGCCGGCAGCATTGCGGAACTCGTCCCTGTGAAGAAGCGCGGTTTCTACCTCGCGCTGGTGACATTCTTCGTCATTCCGTTTGTTCCATATGTCATGTACGGCCAGATATTGAGCACGTATCACACATGGAGATGGGGCATGTGGATCTCGCTGTAGGTCTCTGCGATGGTATTTGGCATGTATAAGCGCTGACGAGAATCCATTCCAGGATATACAACGGCATTTGCCTTGCGGTGGTTGCTCTCACATATTTCCCGCACTCTCACAAGAGAGGCGAGGAACTATCCAAGATGGAAATTCTCAAGTCTATCGACTACGTCGGTGCTTTCCTGTCCATTGTCGGCCTGACTCTTTTGTAAGTGTCTCCCAATTCGCTTTAGCTCGATCGTTATAGACTCATCTAATTCTCTGAACAGCCTTGTTGCTCTCCAGGCTGGTGGATACTCACATCCTTGGTCCTCTGCCTACGTCCTATCCCTCCTTCTGGTCGGCATCGCTCTGATCATCACATTTTGCGTCTGGGAAGCCAAGTTCGCAAAGTTTCCAATGGTCCCTGGTGATTTGTTCAAAGGGCAACGCGTCGTTGCAGTGGCCTTCCTGGTGGCCTTTGTCGGCGGCTTGAATTTCTACTCGTCCATCAACTTCTACCCACTCGAGGCGTTGACGGTGTTCGATCCGGATCCTATCCAGGTCGGCCTCAAGGGCTTGGCCTCTGGCCTCGGAATCACCATTGGCGCTACGGTCATCAATGGAGCACTTTCGTGGTTCAAAGGAAATGCCAGGGAGCTGCTCCTTTTCTCATGCGTTATGATGACTGCGTTTGGAGGAGCCTTGGCCGCGGTGACTCCCGATACTCCTGCTTTGATCTATGTTTTTGGCACCCTTTCCGGCATTGGAGTCGGCGGCGTCCTCGTTCCAGCGGCGACTGTTGCAATTACTGTTGCGTAAGTCGGACTGACTACTCACAAGAGGGACAACCCTATTTGCTAACTATCTCTCTCTCATCTTAGGCCAGACGAACTGATCGCCACATGTGTCGCCCTATCGCTGTCGATCCGTGTCGTTGGGGGCTCTATTGGTTACAGCATCTACTACAACATTTTCTACCACAAGCTCAAGTCCAAGCTCCCCTACATCGTTGCTGAATATGCTATCAAAGCAGGCCTACCAATCACCTCAGCCACGCAATTTGTCACCGCCTTCATTCTGAACCCTACTGCCCTAGCATCGGTCCCTGGCGTCACTCCTGAGATATTGCAGGCGGCAGCTATTGGTAGCCGCTGGGGATATGCATACGCGCTGAAATATGTGTGGTTGACAAGCATTGCTTTTGGAGTCTGTGCCATTGTCGCATGCGCTTTTATTGGAAACACCAAGAAGTACATGACTAACCGCATTGCAGCTCGTATTGCGCATTGAGTTGTTGTTAATGATGTACTCTGGCTTAAGGGAGGATTTAACTATACTTCGTATGACTCTATACTTATATATGTAATTTATTATTGCGTTATCAGCAACCCAACCTTCTACAATTGGTCAGATTAAACATACTACGCGAGTCAGGTAGCATGATAAGGTCAACCCGGCCGCCAACTTCAATGCAAGAAAGCTAAGTTCTTTCAATCAAAGCTGGAATGCTCGTTATGACCTACACGCTTTATACAATCCGTAGTGCTACTAGATCACGATTCTAGCTACGAAGTGGAGTTGATCAGCAGAGTCCAAGGGATCGTGTAAATGGAGTTATCATTCTACTTGCCCGTAATCTATTGGCTCCGTCCTGCACAGATGGGATCAATTCAACGTGGGCTTTGGTGTTGAGAGATAAACACTGGGGCCTGGATTATAAAGCCCTTGCTAACCTGGACCCCGATGATTCTCAGGTATTAGTTTTAAAAAAGTCAAGTTAATGTCTTTTAAGCTATGGAAGGAAAGTAATGAGTTAAAGTTGTTTTTTATTTTTTATTTATACAAGTCTCTTTTTACTGTTTTTATTCTTTTTTTCTATTTTTCCTTGCTTTTCCATTTATCCCCTCAGGTACTCTCATGACTTCTCACGCCAAAACCAAACATAGCTAATTCACATCATGAAGCAACCTTAAACTGCTCCCACAAGGCAGAGCCCGAGGCTGCATAGTTACCAACAGTTCCATCAATCGAGCCAATCCACCTAGTGTAGAGTCCAATGTCTATCTGGGTTTCCTTGACAGTCAGAAGAGCATCCAACTCGGATCCATCGTCCAGAGTCATGTTCAGTGTCATCTGGGTCGGGTTGGTCGATAACAGAGTTGGTGGATATGGCGTGCCGACAGGTCGGACTCGAAGGCCCGTGGTGCACGTATTTCCTACAACCTTTCCGTCCTTCAAAACGTAACCGCCCACCTTCTCGACGTCGTCTTTGTCAAGCATGTCGAAGAAGACAATGTTATAGTCGCCAAAGGTAGCATGACCCCAGTACCAGCCGTTCAACGAGGCCAAGAAAGGAGCGTCACCCCAGTTCTGAGTAGCAGACTCGAGTTAGTTTATTGGTCTTCATATCGATATGCTTATCTGAGATTGTTGGAGGCGGGCAGCTGTGAACATATAAACATACCTTATCATGATATCCATTACCAGTAAACTTGATGTTTTGCCCGTTGATCTTGACGTCAACTGCTGCGTCTGCGGCAGGCATAACATTCACCCAGCCAACGTTAGGGAGCACCTTTTCGTTCTGGCCTGCTCCCAGGGGACCGCAGACATAGTGACCAGGGCCGCGCTAATTCCAAAACATCAGCTACTTCCATCTTTCCGGAGGCTATTCCAGAGTAGCCATGGTGTAGACTCACAGATTTCAACGTAAAGGTTCCTTCAACGGATGGGTTCAACAATGTTTTCTTAAAAGTGACCTTGTAGGTACTCAGGTCTGCCGCTCCTTGAAAACTGGCACCAGATCCGGTCCAATCACCCGAAGCTCCATCGCCATCGAGTTTGATCGTGACGGAAGTAGACGCGAGGGGGAAGGAGAAGCCACCGCCACCGTTGTTGTAAAAGACATAGACGTTTAGAGGGTCGATTGGATTCAACAAGTCGAAGCTGAATCCGACAAAGGAAGAGGTGAAGAAAATGACGGTCAGGGCGTGTTCGCCATCATCAGAAACGGCGTCAAAGTACCACCAATCGTAAGTGGTCGAGTTGATGGGATAGACACGAGGACCGTCAGCACCAGTGGCACAAGAGGTGAACAGGACGTCGCTGGGGCCAGTGGAGAGAATAGGGGAGTAGGTCGTGACTTTCTTTGGGCATTGGGTCAAGCCACCTACGACCAAAGCCAGTAGGGGTAACAATGCCTTGAGATAAGAGAACTTCATCGTAGGCGGGGCTAGTCTGCAACAAATACGATAAGAATGATCAGAGTAGAATAGTAGATATGAGTAGTCTGGGTTGTAGTTTAGTGAGTTAACGTTGTCGATAAGAGTCCAAGACCTTGTTTTTGTACAAAGAGATAAGTGGTAAGAGATTAAATGGTCCTGGCTTGAGTCTTACCAGGGATCCCGGTTCTAGACTTTTTTTGGAATTGGTTGCGAAAAGAGCTAGTGAGCTTTCAAAAAGCCTCGTCCAGTCTTGTCAGACTATCTGACACGGACATTCCAGCTGGCTCAAGGTTCGAGGGAGCTTGTGCGGGGATATTTGCGGTCAAGGGGACATGCTGTCATAGCGTTTGCTATGTCGGGCTAATAGCTTGAAGGCAGCGGAGACAAAAAACAAGGGCTAATCCAGTTAAACGATAGGCGGGGTCGTATTGACCTCGGCAGTTGCAGTGTTTAGAGTTTATACGAAGAATTGACAGTTGATACGGCTGATCGAAAGTGACCAATAAGCCTTTGGGAAATGGGCCATGCTTGACCCTAGAGACCGAGAGTACCGAGACCTCATGAGGGGTATCCCAAGCTGTCAGGTTGCCCGCAGTTGGAAGAGGCTGGGTCATCCCTTCAGGGCCCCGTAGCAGTAAGCTAACGATGCAACCCATTTTCTGTTCCAGAGGCATTGTGTTCGCAGCCTAAAGCTTAACCTTATAGGCCGCAATCCTCCCACAGATAGTTCCAGAGGCAATTGAATGATACCCTAAGTTAAGCTCAGGTAGCTACCAAGACTCCATTCACACGGTTGATGACGATACCACAATTGAAGGGCATTGCATTATGTAGAAGCTTTCTATTCTTTACCCAGAATATGAATAGGACCCTGAAAATATATTCTCCCAAGTACCAAAAACCCAGCGCTCATACTCGCGTATCTCCTTCTCCGCCATCTTCCGTCCATCCACTCTTCTCTTCTTTCTTCGGCTTGAATCGCGGTCTAGAGAAGGCGATGTGATAGTGTAGTAAGAATATTTACTTTGCTGCGCTTCTTTGCCGGTATCGCTGAGTAGGAAGCGCTCGAAATCAGTCATGTTGAAGTTGCAGGCGATTGAAGGACTTGAGAATGCAGGCTGGAGAGACCGCTCTGGCCGGTTTGCCTCTGTGTCTTGATCACGTCGCTCATCCTGGCCATTATGTACTCTAGACTGAGAGTCTCTCTTCTGGGAGCGCGGTGACTTGTGGGAAGCATAACGCTTTGTCTCTGACCGCGGGAAATAGATGACTGTTGGGGTGAAGACGTCCTGTAGTTCATCTTCTGGTAACTTCTGTTCCGACGCGTTCCAGTATGGAGTGTGGATGACAGCCACCTTTCTCTGTATAGCTTGCATTGTCTGGTAGGTAAGAAATGCCTAGTAAAATGAAAGGATGTACGACACTCAGTAGTACCGATAGCTTCTTGATTGAATGCTGCAAGTATGAGATGGTAATTGCTCGTGTAAATGACGGTCGGTAGCCAAAGACGCATTCTAAATACGGAGCGGGGTACATACAACTATAGACATTCCGAGTCAATTTAACGAGTCAGAACCTCCCCAATCTCCACTAGCTAGCTATAAGCTGCATGTGCCGCGCCGAGGCATTCACATTTTGAGGTACCTTACTACATGGAATTAAAGTCCAAGTCACTACACGGCAACCTCGGCTCTAAGATGGAGACATCTAATTCACCGTTTTCCGGTAGTTTTAATGTTATTAAATTAGTCCATTACTGATATGCACCTGGAAATACAATACCAGGTCAAGGTCTAGCAAAGCATCATGATCTACCAGTCGCAGAATCCCAAGATCTCATGTGAATAATTCTCCTTATTCGCATATGACTAGCACTGACATTAGTTATAGTCTCCCCCAAGCAAACCGTTTGGTCATGGCTTCTAGAGTCCAAGCCTCTGTCTTCTGATCGCAATGCCCGAGGCTTCACTGACGCTATCACCAAAGAATACATAAGCTTCCAATCTCTCAAAGACTACACAACAACTTTATCATCAGCTCTTGTTACAAACTATAACCTTGGCCAAAATGACACTGTTGTTGTGTTTGCGAAAAACTCCATTTGGTACCCTGTAGCGACACTTGCTGCCGTTCGGGTTGGAGCAGTAGCTTGCGGCGTATCACCTGAATACACCGTCGATGAGTTTTATTACAGTCTGAAAACGAGCAAAGCCAAAATTATCTTTGCGACGGCTGATAATTTCGATATAGCCCGCGCTGGAGCTAAAAAGGCCGGGATTGCGCCAAAGAATATTATCTTGCTCCAAGGTTCCAGGCAAGGCGTTACAAGCATCCAAGAGATACTCGAAAGCTCAAAGGCGCTCGTTCAGGTACCTACATTCCAAGTCGCGGACGGAAAGACAAACCGGGATATCTGTGCATTTCTCTGCTTCAGCAGCGGTACTACCGGCCTTCCAAAGGCAGTCATGATCTCGCACGCCAACATTGTAGCCCAATGCATCCAAACCGCGGATATCACGCTCCCTACTCACAATCGAGTTCTGGCAGCCTTGCCATTTCATCACATTTCGGGTATAATACATCAACTACACCTACCTATTCACCGAGACGTCAATGTCTATGTCTTATCCAAGTTCACTCTGGACTTGCTACTCAAGACTGCCTCTGAATATAAGATCAGAGAACTTGTCGTTGTTCCTCCGATATTGATAAGACTAGTGCGAGAGCCGGAGCTTGTGTCAAAGTACGATCTATCTCACGTTGAGCGATACTCATCGGGCGCAGCACCTTTGTCTCGAGAGGTTTTGACTCTTCTCGAGAAGACTTTCCCTGGGACCGGTTTCAAGCAGGGCTACGGTATGACCGAGTCGTGCTCAACAATTACATCGCATCCCCCCTCCAAGTATGCTTATAAATATGCCGATCGCGTTGGTATGCTGGTAGGATCAACAGAGGTACGAATTGTGGATATTGAAACTGGTGAGGACTGTGAAGTCGGCAAGGCAGGTGAGATTTGGGCTCGTGGGCCACAAATCGCTATGGGCTATCTTGACAACCTCGAGGCAGCCGAAAGCACATTCGATAAGGATGGCTTTTTGCATACTGGTGATATAGGCTACTTCGATCATGACGGGATGCTGGCCATCACTGACAGGCTAAAGGAGATAATCAAGGTCAAAGGCGTTGGAGTTGCGCCAGCAGAGCTCGAGGGCCTTCTTCTCGGACATCCACACGTCGACGATGTTGCTGTTTGCGGTATTCCCGATGAACGGGCAGGTGAAAGGCCCAAGGCGTTTGTAGTTCTCAAGCATTCTGAAATGTCGAGACCGGTTGAAGCTGCAAAGGAGATATTTGAGTTTGTTAGGAAGGAAAAGACGCGACACAAGTGGCTTAAAGAGATTGAGCTTGTGTCTATGATACCGAAGAGCCCAGCAGGCAAGATTTTGAGGCGGAAGCTGCAAGATCCGGCTTCAAGTGGTGGTGGGAACATGGTACTCGAAGACCCTAGAATTGCAGCTAAGCTGTAGGTAGAAAAGGAGCAATGGATTAGAGCTGATAACCTCTTGATCCGAAGATCTGTTTTATCTTAAGATACTTATACTTTTAAGATATTTACTAGGATCTGACGAACAATGGACTATGTCTTCAAAGTGGTGCAGGACTATTAACTAAAACGTCAAGGAAAGATCAGGCTATAATTCCGGCTTTATAAATACTGCTCTTTCTTAACACTTCATTCCATCGAACCTCGTCATGCATATAAATCGTGTCGCCAAACCGACAGTAACTAATATCCTCGCTCCCGAGCTTCTCGGTGGTATCTTCTCCTGCTTCTGTTCTCATTGCAGTGACGATATCGCCAATGCAGCAAACATCAAAGCCCTGTTGTCCTAGACGCATACATGCAGAGACCTTCGTTCAGTTACAACGCCAATCCTATTCCGCAGTATCGGTCCTTATCTTCCATCGACCTATTTATTCTAAGTACCTGATCGCCAACCATATTTGGCGCATATGTGGAGCATTTATGCTTGCCGCTATCAACAGCTAAGAGCTCACCTATAATAAATTCTCTTGATGCGATGTGCTGATAGGCTATCACTCAATGGTGAATCGATTCAAGACGCGAATTTCAGTGCCGTCGACGCCGAAATGTTTCTCGTCATGGCGTTATGCTCCAAAGTAGAACTGTTGAAGACATAAATCTCAGATCATCAAATTATCGGGCACAAGAGGCATCTGAACTTCTATATTTCCTGCAGGATACTTATAAGCATAAAGAAAGTGGGCTCTCAAGTTATTCTCTGCATATGTTCCTTGCAAAGCCAAGGCGGAACGCTGTCTCCATGATACCTGTTAAACCTATCGACACGCTTTTACTCGATCCTGGCGCATCCGGGATCTTGCCTTTTAAGTGTTGGATCGTGCCACAAGTTCCCTAAACCGTCGTCCATTAATAGGAAGTCTCGAATAGACTCGTGGATGAACTGAACCGTCTGGGCATTAGCTTTGCGAGCACAGCTTAACCTTTGGATGCACTCAAGATGAATTCCTTCCTCTTTTGATCGGTTCGAGTATCAGGCACCCCAACTGACGTAAACGGCACCCCAATTGTACCGCAGGCAAATTCGACTAACAGTGACAAAAGCCGGGGTTTAGCCGGACTAGCTACTAAGCTTACAGGGCATAGCCACTAAGCTTACAGGGCATAACCACTATAATTACAGGGCACTTACAGGGCACTTACAGGGCAAGACCGCTAAAGGTACAGCACACTTAGTGCACTCTTATAGGGCATTATAGCAAAAAAAGCTTAAAACTTATAAATAAAATATTTAAAAAATTCTATATAAATAAAGAATTTTTATTTTATTTAAAAGGATTTTTATTTAATTTTTAAATACTATATAATTAGTAATAAATCTAGTTTAAAGAGAAAAAAGACTGTTAAGAAAGGTAAAAAGATACCTTACTGCCAAGAGCTCTAGATTATGTCAGCAGCTCTTAAGCCAATCAGAGGCCATATACCCCTGCACATAGGGTGCCGTTTACGTCAGTTGGGGTGCCTGATACTCAAGCCGCTTTTGATTGGTAGTATCATCCCGATTCCAATGAGTGGGAGCTTTAGGATGTAGCCGGAGATGACCACAAAGCAGAGCTCTTCTCTTTCGCGACTAGTTAGAAAGGAGAATCAACTCTACTGAAAGGAGTAGACGTTCTGGTCTCTGTTCGTCCCTCGATATATCTTGTATTTGGTCACTCAAGTCAGTTGGAGTTCGCCTGTCAGTCTTTCTTTCGACGGTACGACCGCTTAGATACCCAACGTCCTCATTCAGCATCTCAACAACTAGGTCGGCTATAGAGATACCCCATCTGCCTTGATGCGAGTTTATTTCGTTATTTATCTGCTTCTACCTCTTCAATGTTTTTTATTATATGCTTAGCGTGTACATAGGCTCCCAGGTTGTGGTCTTGACCAGAATGGTGTTCATCTTGACCCCTCTCTATGCCAAAGAAGGGCCTGCTGGTGACTCTGGCAGAATATTGGTAAGGGCTTGCATGATCTTCCATAGAATAACCTTTCATAGCTTAGGCACCGTTAGTCCGGGCTGGCTCCAGACTGAATGCGGGGTAAGTAGCCGAGAGCCGATACGGAGTACAACCGCTTACCCGGGAGTCGCGTGACCAAAGCTCCAGTGAAATCATCATGACCATCGGCAATGGACTTGGTCTTTCACTTCGGTCCTGCAACATACTATACTATATCTAGCACAGAGTACCACTGATCTCAATTGAACTTCAATAAGATCATCCACCGGTCAACCCAAGCAATGGCAACTCGTCCAACTTTGACCACCGCTTGGAGACTGTCTCGGAGTCTTTTGCATCGCCAGAGCATCAAGTATCTATCAACTCACGTACCTAGGCATCAGGGCTACGATACAACCATTGCCAACTTGAACATTGACAAGGATACTAGGGTGATCTATCAAGGTATGGCCTCAATCTGTCCGACAGACAACCAAAGACTGACTGTCTACTGCAGGGTTTACCGGTAAAGCCGTATGTATTCTAGACCTTGTTCCTCCAGTCCTTGGAGGTGACTGACTGAGATAATATGAAAGGCAACTCTTAATGCCAAAGATACCATTGCATATGGCACCAATGTCGTTGGTGGGGTATCCCCAGGCAAAGGTGGCCAAGAGCATTTAGGTCTTCCTGTATTCAACACAGTCAAAGAGGTAAGTTTTCGACGCTGTATACTCTTTGAGTATTGATATCCGAGCCAAACTTACTAATCCTTTTACAGGCCATGGAACAGGTAAAACCCCAGGCGACATCCGTCTTCGTGCCAGCACAATTCGCCGCTGCTGCTATCATCGAAGCCATAGAGGCAGAAGTGCCTCTTGTTGTGACCGTTGCTGAGCATATACCTGTACATGATATGATGCGTGTCCATGGCGTGCTCAAAACTCAATCCAAAACTCGCCTTGTCGGTCCGAACTGCCCCGGTATTATTGCTCCCGAGCAGTGCCGTATTGGCATTATGCCGCATAAGCAGTACAAGAAGGGCACTATCGGTATAGTTTCGAAGAGCGGGACCCTAAGTTACGAAGCTGTGGGCTCAACATCGAATGCTGGGTTGGGTCAAAGCCTCGTTGTTGGTATGGGAGGAGACATGATGCCAGGTACGTATTAGAAATCAGGGTCTTGACCCTACCACCACCACGAACGAGGGTTTTTGGTCAAAGGACTCTACTCACATTTTGGTTACAGGAACAACACTCGTGGATGCCCTCAAGCTGTTCTTTGATCATCCAGGAACAGAGGGAATTATTGTCATCGGTGAGATTGGTGGGGAGGCAGAACTCAGAGCTGCTGAAGCCATCAAGGACTACAGGAGAATCACGAGGAATCCAAAGCCAATCATAGCAATGGTTGCTGGTAAGACAGCTCCTGAAGGTCGAACTATGGGCCACGCTGGTGCACTTCTGCAATCAGGCGATATATCTGCTGAAGCCAAGGCGAAGGCTTTGGCAGATAGTGGAGCCGTTGTGGTACCCCATCCTGGGCTCATGGGGCAGGTTATGAAGGACCTACTGTCGTCACATACTAAGAAAATCCGTAACGGATTGGGCCCGTTGGGTCCTGAAGTATCGTTTCCGAACCCCATACAGGAGCTACGAGACTGAGCCTAGGAGAATATGCAATATGATTTGGAATATGCAAGTTCTACGAGGTTGGATGGTTGGCTCACGCTGGCTAATGGGCATGACGTTAGATCTTGCTATTTAGTTGCCAGAGTGGGAATTTTGCCAGACAAAGTATGGGTATTGAATAACTACACTGAGAATATATTTACTGGTAATATTAAGCTGCTTTCAAAAACTTGGTTGAGTACTTCCATGATATAGCGAAATACAATTTAGGTAGGTAAAAAGAAGGCCAATTCGCTAAGACTTGGAAAGCTGGACGGCCTTCTTCGCAGCCTCTCCAAACTGAGACTCAACATGGAATCCGAGATTGGCATCCTCCAGCTACGAGAACATTAGCAAAGCACCTACAAATAGATAATAGAAACAAACAATTTTCAAGCCTTCAGCTGAATTGGTCCCCTGCAACCGAACAACAAGCGGCACAGGCAGTCGGCCGAGCTCCTTGGTAGCACCAATGATGGATTCAGCGATCATATCGCATTTAATGATGCCTGGAACACGTCAGCTCGCATCAGGATATAGTATCTCCCCCTTACCTCCATAGATATTGACAAGGATTACCTTGACCCGATCATCCCGAAGGATAATCTCAAAGGCCTTTTGCATAGTGCTCTGCGTAGCCTGGCCGCCTGCGTCGAGAAAGTTCGCACTTGCACCGCCGTGATGGGCAATCGCGTCATTAGTAGCCATAGCAAGACCTGCACCGTTGACTACATTGCCAATATTCCCTTCCATCTTGATATACACCAGCCCATACTTTTGCGCCTCGATCTCCTCGGGGATTTCTGCTTGGATATCTCGCTGGGCGAACAGCTCGGGCTGCCGTCGCTGCGAAGCATCGTCAATCAGAAACTTGGCATCAAGGCACTTGAAATCGGCTTCGCCGGTGCGAGCCAGCGGGTTTATCTCCAGAAGCGTGGCGTCTCTGCTCACAAAGAGGTCCCAAAGACGGACCAGGATAGCTCCGAGCTTTTCAGCCTCGGCAGGACTCGCGCCGACATCTGTGCGGAGACGGTTCAGAAGATCTGGTGTGATGCCGTCGGCGTAGTCGAAGTGGAAGCTTCTCAAGCTACCGCCCTCGCCCTTGGCGGTGTCTTCAATGTCGACACCGCCGCTTCGTGATATGAGTACAACGGGGGAGTAGCGTTCTCGATCGAGGGCTATTGCGAGATACCACTCCTCGTCGCATTCTTCGAACTCTGCCACCAGCACCTTTTCAACGAGGATCCCATCCCCTGAAGTCTGCTTGGTCCTGAGGCGATGACCCAGCATCTGGGAGGATATTCGCTCGCCATCTTCCGGGAACTTTGCGATTTTAACACCGCCTTGGAATCCATTATCGAATGTTCCCTTGCCTCTGCCGCCTTTGAGAATTTGAGATTTGATGACGCATTTTCCACCTGCGAGACGGGAAGTCAGCAAACTAGATTGATGGGTAAGAAGGGAGACAAGTCTACCATATTGACGCATAATTACCGGCACCTCAGCAGCCGTTGTTGCTACTTTACCATTCTGCACTGGTATGCCGAACTTGGTAGATCAGCCTTGTTACGGTTTTCCTTTCTAGTCATAAACTTACCTCCCTCAAAAGTTGTTTAGATTGATGCTCTTGCAGAGCCAGACCTCGGCGTTGATATTTCGTAGGGAACTGAGCAAGGTTAGCCAAGTACCGCATACATTGCATCGCCACCATGGATTCTCACTTTGGGCTGCCAAAGCTTTCGTGCAATGTGTCGTGCTGCCATTGTGAGAGGGTGTTGTTGAATTGGTTCCGCGAGCGACACGAATGGTACGATGGGGAGTAACTTTGCAGGAGTTTTTGTTTCAAGAGGTTCAAGTCGCCATTACTCATGAATGACGCGGACGGATGGAAGTCTCATGGCTTACAACCCCTCCAACACAGAAGTAGCCTATCGGCTATACCGGCCGGCTTCTTGGTTGCTTACCCCGCAAACTCAAACGTAGCATTTGGAACTAGATAGCCGATTGCTACTTCAGTAGAAGAATACAAATTCAAGTCTGGCCACTTGCTAGATAGATGTATAAAAATATCAATCGACAAAGACATATTAATACCAGTGCTCCCCTTGTATAATCGGGTTTTGGCCCTCGCATTCGCCGACCAGTCCTTTCGGAAATCAATTGTTTAAAAGTATCAGAGAGGAGGTATAAATTGCTGCAATCGGACTCGTCAGGTGACTCTTGTGTCGTCAGCGGCCCATGTTTTATGCTTGGAAATAGGTTCTTCAAGCTTATTTATGCCATAATAAGGCTTAGAACCAAAGGCACCAAAGGCAGAGTCTAGTGGGGGAAAGTAGGAGTGAGATATAGGAATAAAGATTGGCCAGTCAGAAGTGTTCTTCTTAAAACGTATTGTATGTATCTGCCTCTTCCTCGAAGACTTCTCAATACAAGCTACTTTGAGTGAATATGAACATCAGATTTACCGACCCGTTTCCCATCAATAAAGACACCAAACTCTATAGCCGCACCGGAAGGAACCATTCTAACCTCGAAGTCTAGCGCCTTAAAAATCTCCCCGCTAGCATTCTTATAGTCCTTCAGCTTAGAGAGTGTTTTATTGGTCTTGCAGTCAATAGTCGCGAAACGCTTGACGCTCTGTTCAATGCGAGAGGGGGGGTGGTCATCCTCGCACTGGAAGAGTTCTATGTCCCATTCGCCGTTGAACTGGCCATTATAGAGCCTGTAGAAGTTTTGCGACATGGGTTCCTTTCTAGATACATTCTCACCCTGGACATATGATACGTATATGAATTCAAGAGGGGAAAGAGTCGAACTTACTCTGACTAGATACCACCGCATTTGGTTATGCGCCTTGTACTGTTTCTCCAACTCACACCAGTTCTTATCCTGCCCGAGGTGCTGGCCTTCGATGAATGGAGTTGTGTATGCGTGACCATAGCTAGCTCTTGATACGGTAGAGGTGACACGAATAGGTAAGCGTATATTGTCAAGGGATCCATCAGCATTGATACCTGAAGCGGCACCATCATGGAAGCCTTTGTAAACAGCTCTCCGACAGATAGCCGTGCGCCTATGTGTCCGTTAGTACTCGCAAAGCGGCTAGAATTGTCACATACCTCTTGTGTCTGGGTCTAAAGCAGCTTGTGTTTGATTGCCACAACGTGGCCTGTTCCCTGCCTGAACTAGTATTTTAAATGTGATCTTGGTGCACCTTGACTTCAGCAATCGTATGTTTTATTATCGGAAATCTTGAACTCTTTCAGTTCATGTGAAGGGTACAATGGTAAGAGTACCGTTAGATATATCAACAGGCCTGGAGTCTTACTTCAACACTAGGAAGCACTCAAACCTAACCACGATAGCCCAGAGTTGGCAGATGAACAATATTCCGGTACCGAGCCTCAGTCAAAACAAGGCTATCCACCAACTGAGCTGATGGATATCGATGACTGTCAAGGGCAACAAGGCCAAACGCCCAGCGAGAGTGCTCTACAGGCCGAGCTTGTAGATCTCAAGGCGCAGCTGCAAGAGAAAACACAGAAGCTCGAAGAACTACAGGAAAAGTGTGACATGATGAGCAAAGGTGCCACCAAGAACATTCAAAGGCTTGAAGAATTGCAGGAGAAATATGACACGATGAGCCAAGATGTCATCAAGAAAGATCAGGATGTTACAAAGTTTCGTAAACTCTGGAAGAAGGCCGCCATGGAGCATGATAAGTTCCGAGCTAGTGGACAGGGGTTCTACCAGATCACGGACGAGTATCTTGTGGAACTCATCAATCATCTCAGACTCAATATTCGAGACCTTTCGATCCAGTACTTTGACGGTATCGCTTTGGAAGGGGATCGACATACAAGGCCATCGCTGCCAAATCACGAAGCTGAGAGAAAGCTCCATAGCTGGAGTTCGACTACTATATCGATGTTGCTCACTAGCTTCGATGTAGAGAAGACCAACAACTACATGAAGCATAGGACCGACGATCATGTCAAGCGCATCATAAACACGGTTGACAATGTCCTCAGAAAGGATAGGCAGAGGAGCTTCAAAAACCAACTGTCAGCGATTATTACTGAAGCATTTGCTTTGGACAAGGAGATTAGTCGCCAGGTTGCGCGCGTGATTTGGAGATCCAATGTTTCTCAGCAAGAAGAAAACGCTGATCACTCCGATGCCGCCCCCAGCAAACCAGGTCTGGTCATGGCCCCAGCTGTTTTTAAGAGGGGCAAGTCTACAGGTGAAGGATTTGATCATGAGACAAAGCTGCTAGATATAGTAGAGGGCAGTAACTAAATAGGACAAGTTTCATAATACATTGACTCTTAACTCATGATTTATTGTATCATATCTTGTCAATATTCTGGTCCATGCATACAGAAAGAGACTGGGGCCAATGCTACTGTAACCTCGGTACCGCGACACTCTACAATTTAATAGACCAGACTCATAATTGAACAGATTATTATGGATGTACAGACATAGTCTAGCGTCTGTTGAGACAGGTCTAGCGTCTGTTGAGACAGGCCGGACGGCTCCCCTTCATGGCCTCGTGTCATTTCATTCCCAATATTCGTCGCTGTCCATCATGAAGCTGGTCGACAATGCTGGATTGAGGGTTCAAGATTTCGAAGCCTTTGCACCGGTAAAGAGCATTTTTGAGAACAAAAGTGTTTGACTTAGATGCCAATATAATTAGGCTATCAATCAGAGTACTCCCTTTTTATGAAACCAGTTTGAAGGTGTCATTTCACCTCTATAATTATCTCTAAATTAAATCGTCTTAACCATTTCTATGAATCTCATACAGACTTATATCATTCTGCCTTGCTGATATTGTTCCCGATGGTAGACTGAGGTCTCGTAGACCGTCTTCGGTCTGCATATTCATACCCTCTTCTGTATTATAGCTTGGTATCGTGTAGTTTGTTGAAGCTCTCTTGTCCCTCGTGCTGATGATCCGGAGGGTACGCAAAGGGCGATTCGATACTTGTTCGGGAGTCCGGCGATAGACACGGAGTATGAGAATACGCATGACGGGAATAGAGGCTGCCATGATGGTGACTGCACACTCGGTAGTACTCCATATGATGATGCCTACTCGGTCAACTACGATATGTATCAGTGATTAGAAACCAGAACATGGTATTCAATCGCGTGACTTACGAGTTCGATTCTTGCTGCTGAGGCCAAGCATTTTGTAGCATTTAGCTGCTGCAGCGGCGGCGGCACTAAGCAATCATCAGCAGATAGCCATATATAAGTATCAGAGAGACCGACAAGATACCAAAGGTCAAAGCAATCCCAACTCCGATTTTCTCTCGGGTCCTCATGGATAGCTTCCAAATGATGGTCCATGCAATAACGCAGAGGATGAGGTCAACTAAGCCTGAGAAAGCTACCTACAATGAATAAGATGGAATTCAAAGCAGGTCAAGAACTCACCTCCAGCAAAGATATTGTAGTACGTCGCAACCATGGGATTCCAACACGTTCCAGACAGACTGGAATGCCAGACCTTTTTGGCGGGTGTACATTTCACAAAAGAGAAGACAATGACCAGGTCCATGATTATGTTTGTCGAGATAATAAGGAACCATAGGAACCAGCTCGTCCAGCCATCAACTAATCGTATCAGTGTCAGGGCGAATGACGTTTTGCTCCATGCTGCAGATAGAACTCCGAAGATGCCAAATATCGTTCCAGTAAGAGCAATTGTCGGCACAACGGCTGGATCAACCTCTGATTGATCCTTGCCGAAACCGAGGGTGACGTTGAAGATGACGAGACCAGTGCCGATGGTGAGACAGATCTGATAAGAAAACGCGTGTCATTAGTTCAGCTCCATGAATCAAAACGCGGTAGCTGTTCCGATCGCGTCGCTATGACGCATCTCACGCATTCTGAGCTCCAAGTCAACAAAGATTAGCTGGTACTCACCCATGCCGCAATCAAGATATAATCATCCCACCAAAGCCCCCTCCGCCGAATAACCTTGCAATACAATCTCAGACCCAAAAACAAACCCGCCAAAACTGTCAGCGACACACAAACCGCGATTATCGTTGCGCCGAGACCCGTAGGCGACGTCATCAGAGAGCGGGACGCTTTCGCTGCCTCATGGGGTATTTTCGTTCAAGACATGGGAATGAAGAAAAGGAAGATGAATGATGCAAGAAAAAGAGAGGGCGAGGAATTGAGGTGTGATCTGTACAGTATGAGAGGTCCGAGCCCCCTTTTGCTTTTGCGTGCGCCTCCCCGGAAACAGGCGGACCAACGGATTTAATGATCAGCGGCACTTCTGTTAGGCGTGACATTACACCATGGGCTAGTGGCTTATGGCGCTCGGTAGTGCAGTACCCAACAATTGTTACTGGTCTGGTCGCTGAGAGACTTTAATTGCCAGTGTAACGTACCTAGGTTAAATCAGGTTCTGGGTATTCCTTGAATAGTATCCGTAAAGCTCTCGACATGTGCACAATCTCATCTGAAAGGGTAAGATACAGATTGCGCGTGTAGTCAAAGTCGCGACAGATTTGTGAACAGCCTGTCTTCCCGGCGAGAGTGTCTCACTGGCACGAGTCAGTCACAGTGCATTGAACTGAGGCCCAAGCCACTGTCACGGAGCTATCCTTGGCCATAAACTCAAAATCAAGCCTACCTATCAGCAACTCTCCGAATGTCAAGGGCCTTGTGATCCTCTGTTGTTTGGTGTCGGCATAAATGCTCATCCACGATCGACTCCACAAGCTTATCGTCGCGGCTCGCTCCCGGGCACCGTCCAGATTTACTATGACCAAATAGTGACAGGTGACTTACTAGGTCATTTATTTCCTCACCTTTATTGTTTATATCGATACTACAGCTACTGTGTACTTGAAGTGGTTGAAGACCTCAATTGCGCCACGCAAGAACTCTCTACAGACCACTGGAGCGGCCCTAAACCCAGGATCTGGAGCTCCGTGATATTCGTCACACCAGCGCAAACTTCCTGTATACCCGAGTAGCTATTCTGATGAGCGTTCCTCTTACCCCCATTACCTCGGATGATCAGTATCTGAAGACGAGGTGCACCACAGAGGGGGTTGCCTCTATACCACAAAGGCTGAACTTGGCGCATTGGGTCTTGTCAATGTCGAAGCTTTGGGAACCTGTTTGAGGCCTTAGTTAATGGACATCACGGTGCATTCAAGGCGCTCCTGCAATGGGAAATGAGTGTTTCAGAAGCGGAAGATATCTCTGCACAGCTTGGATACGGAATGTACTTTAGTACAAGTAAAGGTCATATGCCGCTGCATTGGGCAATCCAGCAAGGGGACATACCGCTCGCCACCATCCTGCTTGGATCCAAAGAAATAGTACCTGTTGTTTCAGGCAGCGATGAACGTACACCCCTGTCATTAGCGGCTGAGAATGGCCATGAGAGTGTTGTGAGACTTTTGTTGTCAACAGGGAATGTCAATGTCAATTCGAAGGATTACTCTGGTTGTACGCCGTTGCTCGGCGTCTTGATGAGATTGGCTCGAGCACAGAAGTCAAGCAGCAAGGACAGTACAGCAGCAGAATATTCTAGGAAACTGACCATAGCGAAACTTTTGCTTGAGAATGGGGCCGATATAAACGCCAGAGACAATTATAGCCAGACACTACTATTATATATAAAAGAAAAGGGACTGGTAGATATAGTGTGTTATGGAAAAGGATATGGTTAGGAACTGCATAGAGATTTGTAATAAAAAGATAGAAATAGTTAAGGAAGCAAAAAAGAGAGATGGCACTTGATCTCCCCCGGGAAGGCTCGAACTTCCGATCTCCCGATTGTCTATTAATAACAGTCGGACGCTTTAGCCAACTAAGCCACAGGGGAAATGTTTTGACTGGGTGCTAAGAATCTTAGCGCGACTCATACTCACTAGCGTCCGCTGCGCCTACCCTGGGCATTGTCATTGTTCATTCACTCTTTGGGAACTAGGTACTGAACAGGTTATGTTTCGTTGTTCATCTTACATAGCAGAGATACTAAGCGCTTGAAGTTTGTTCATTTGTCTCACGATAATGGTTAAAACACTCCGATCGCATGAACTCATAGTTAACCTTGGTTCAAACCGCAGTTCGTCGTTTTCTCTGTGAGAAATCAGAACGACGTTTAGAAAAAGCAGCTGTTTGGTGAGAACACATAGCTTGTAATGATGAATCGAAGTTCTAAGAGATGCGAATTAGTTCTATTAACCTACTAGTATAAATGCCTTATTCTACCCATTGTGAATTATTCTTTCCTACTTCATATCGCATCTCATCAAGAGGACTCTGCTTCTTCACAAACCATAGTCTGCTTCCACTTCACACACAACTTCACAAACAGCCTCATCACCCTAAATGTCTTACTTCACTGTTTCAGCGACAGCTTCTGAAGCTGGTAGTAGTAGCCCTGCCCCCTCTTTTCAGGATGAATCATCTCCTGTATGGCCAACCTGTAAGTGTCATGACGCGAAGCCCTACAAACCCAAGCGCACACTCATCAGCGCTGAAAATTGGCTTGATGAGGTTGCCGACTCCGAGGAATCTCTCGTTGAACATCCCCCACTTGCAGTCAAAGCCCTTCGTGCAAGACAATTCTTCAGGAGAAATGATGCTTTGAGTGCTGATACAGGCTTGATTCTCGGCGATATCAGCGACTGGGGGGCGAATAAGCTCCGATTTAGCCTTCTTTATATGATGGAAGACTTGTATGGAGAACGCGAAGGAGAGGAAGAATATCCCGCTGAGTGGGAAGACAAGATCGCCTTCACCTCTTGGTTTGAGAAAACTGTCTCAGCTTGGGTGGAGGATCTTCCGGAAGACCAAAAGGCCTGCATTGCAACACTGGCTGACATCTTGGAGGATGATTTCGCAATTGATCCTGATGACGAAGCGGGTTGGGAGAGGCAAAATACTCGAGTGGGCAAGTACCTTGATGGTTTTGATCCTATCTCTGAAGAAGTCCAAAGACTCGAACAATTGGAGCTAGAGGATAGGGCATGTTATGAGTGCTCACGACGCTACGCTAACAAGGCGTTGTGGGTAGTTGCTCCCAGCTGTGATGAATCTATGGAATAACATTCATGAGAAAGAACTGTATAGTTTGGGTACTTGAAGTCCTAGGAGCTAAATTGATCTTATTACATGCATGTGCAAAGAGCCCGTGGTGTATCGTATTATGTGAAGCAAACGAACAGTCGTGTAATGTCTAAGTTGTGAGCTAGATGTGTCATTTGCAGTTGGGACTTGTGGCTGAGAGCTTAAATCAGCAGACAGAACTTAGAACAGACACTTTCAGGAGTATAAAGACTCTCCTTTGAGATGAAAACTTTTTGCAAGCCGTCTCGAAGCCAGTAGCCGTGCATCTATCATCCGATTGGAGACTCTTCCAATCACCAGTTCAACCCAATCAACAATCCAACACGAAGCGGTGCAAACTATCTTGCTGACATTCATCAACTGTCGAAGCCTAAAGCTTAACCTTATGGGTGGCAGTCACCCCCATTGTAATGTCTCAGCAGGTTGGGAGCCAGATGTGCTATTGGCGGTTTAAAGATAACTAATTTACTTGACTACCGCCACGGGTATTAGAACCTCCAACCCATTCACGATGATAGTCTAATTCAGCACCATATGGAAGAAGGTTTGAGGTAATCAAAAGGTATTGGCTCGGTTAGGTTTGTGAGTCAATCGCAAGGCCAGCAAATACAGTTATACTTCGACATGACAGAAGTTCAGAAAGTATCATGCGAAGAATCAACGTGCTCAGGGAAAGTATAAATTATCCATCAAGTATAAAACCCCCGTTCGCCCGCCCTGAGTTATTACTTCCTTCTTCATCCGTTCATCAATCATTTACACCGATTACACTATACATCATCTAAAGCCACACCTTACCACACACTATACGCACACTATACGCACACTATACGCACAACTCTCACCACATCAATCACCCAGAATGCCTTTTCTCACTCTTTCAGTCCCAGGTGCTGGCGGTGGTCGCAGCAGCCCTGAGCCCTCTCTTCCGACTCCGTTGTCTCTTGTAGACTCTCCCACCTATACACCGGAGATACCCGACAATCAAGAAGACGCCATGTCTACCTTCAGCGAGTCCTCTTCCGAACTAGATGAAATTCCCCCAATCCAGTTCCAAGCCCTTCGTGCTCGACAATACCTCAGAAAGCACTACACTCTCGGCAAGGACTCAAATTATGGCCAAAACTTTTACCGCAACTGGGAAACAGTCAAGCATTGCTTCAGCTTTCTCATCATACTGGCGAACTTGTACAAGGAAGACGAATATGAAGAAGATTGGCCTCTGGAGTGGAATGATGATTGTGCTTTGACCTTCTTCCTCGCCGGGACTGCTGCATCCTGGACACTTGAACTTTCGAATGCAGAAAGGGAAGAGGTTAAAAGACTATCTCACGCTATGGCTGACCTGATCGCTGTTGATTGGAGTGATACAGAAGCTTTGGAGATGTATCAGGATGAAGTTGCAGATATCCTTACCAACATTACTCCTGCTGAGGAGGCCGACATACCAGATGATTACTGATATGGCGTGTTGGGTATGGGAGCATAAGCGTCGGGGTCGGGTAGCTTCGGCTGATACTTCACTTGGCAGAGCAATTCGGAGTTTGCAGCAACAGATTTATGGATTAAGATGCAATAGATGGGAATTGCACAGCGGTTGATTATGGTCGAGGAAGCTAAATTGATCTTGTTACATTGTTTATTTCGTCAGTGTATCTCTCTGGAAAGAAGAAGTGTTAGACGACATGAGAAAATGAGAATAACATTTCGCCATTTATAGACATCGTGAATTATCTTGCCATATCTTGAAGCCAATAGCCATGAATCCATCTAGATCAAACAAGACTTAGTTGTAATCACCAGTTCAGCCCAATCAACAACCCAATACAAAGCGGCGCAAAAGACCAATGCTGCCACTCCCCATGCCCAACTACATTCCTTGCCACCAACCCATCAGTGACGCACATAGCCAGCGCCCCAAGATACCCAAAGCTCATAAGCTTCCTATCCCCAGTGAGGCTGATATTAAAGAACAAGAAGCTAACGACGAGATTTCGACATCCGTAGATACGCGCAAGGCCACGAACAAGTTTTTTAGCTTGAGGGTCTGTAGGGATAGGGTACTGGAAGGATTGGAGGGTTGCTTCGGGGCGCGTGAGGAGATTGATGCCGAAGAGGGCGGGGATGAGAGACACGACGTGCGTTGCGCGGTTGAGATAGATGAAAGACATGGTGAGATGGTTGATTGATGGTGAGAAGGAGAGGGTTTAATGCTGCTTTAAATGTAGTGATGAGAGGAGATAAAGATTACTTGAAGGGGAATGGCGGAGATGAGACAGTAAGTCCGTCGGCTTTGAGTGTCAGCACTAAATGGTAGCGATCCTACCAGTTGTCTCACGTAAGCAGACAAGATGTGAAGCTTGAGGCGACTTCATTCATTTGATCGACAAGTTGAATATAACATGCTATATATCATTCTCGTATGAGGGCAACTCGCTTAATCTTATAATTGTGTTATATTCATGCCACTTCGCGTAGAATTATTTACATTTGATTCCGTGGCAATCTTGCTTATATAGTGTCAAACACCTGCATGAATCCTTCCTGTGCCAGCGCATCGTGTATATCGCTAATCCACAGCACCCTGCTTAACATTTCCCTACATTGTGTCCACCTACGCACAGCAAGAATATCGCATATCTCGCGAATAGTCTGACGATGCCATGTACGGCCAAAGTCTTCAAAGATACAACCCCCGGCGATGAACAGCGCCCAGAGCAAGAAAGTCGATTGCTCTCGAGTTGATGGCACGAATTGCTGGAGTGCAATCTCTAGATTAGTCGATAAATAAGACATTCTTCTCCCCACCCCAGGAAGACTAAAAAGAATGCTCTTAATATATACCAGCATACAGAGCCTCATACGCTCACTAGTCGATTGCGCATCGTAAGAAAGCTGAAGTAGCCTGCTCGGAAGCGTCGTGCTTATGAAGATGAACAACTCTGGTGGTATAAGCGCGCCTTCATTAGCTAGCCGGCTGTAGTATTGCAAATCGGTCCAGATGGAGATTAAACGCCGATCTGGTGTCAAGTTTCGAGGATCTAGAAATGAAGACTCTGGAGGGGGATGGATTGCAGATATTGGCATAAGTGAATCCCAAACTTGGATGTCGGGAAGAAGGCGAGGCTTTCGCCCGTCTGTCATTGATAGACAGATTTCTATCCTGTTCACGTTAGCAATATGAAGCGATGATTAAGATCTAATTACCTTTGGCACTTCATCTCTGCTAGCGCTGCAGTTCCAAACGACGACATCCCACCACGAAGTTCAAAAATCCGACATAGGCCATCCATATGTTTCCTCGCAGTCTCAACATCTCCAAAACTAGACGACGCTGAAGCTAGATTAACGATAGCTCCCACCGTCGCCATAGCCGTTGCGGTGCTTTCGTCTTGAAGACTTTGCTGTATGCAGCGTAGTGTCTCGCCAAGATGATATCTCGTGAGTACGCTGAACTCTACACCTAGGCAGACTTCTTTGAATGCTGATGCTGTGAAGAGTATTGAGTGGAGAGATACTTCGTGCGTGTTCATGTCGCTGAGGCTAAAGATTTGAGACTCGCATTCGTGAGCGACTCTCATGTCTATGATGTATCGACAGGGTTTTGGCGTTGTGAAAGCTGATACATGCCGTCAGTATCTATCTGGCTGACATATAGTTTGTGAGAATACCTTGATGTATTAACTCCAGTATATATGGCTTTAGCTCGAGTTCTGATCGCTGTAACAAAAGCTCTGGTGCTAGCTTTCGTGGGATACTCATCGTTAACAGGTCATCCTTGCTGAGTTCCTGGCCATTACGTGGTTCTGATGTTGAAGCAATATTCAGTAACGATATGGGAGATGCACTCCTATTAGTCTCCATGGTATGAACAGAGCTCTTGTTGGGATTCATCCCCTCTTGGGCCCGAGCTAGTCTGTCCGCGCGTGTATTCCTTCCACGTATCCAGCCTTTAAAATACCTAGCCTATAGGTATCTATAGGTACCTATCTTAAAGAGGTAAGTACCTAAAGATACTTATTCTAAATGCCTACCTATAGGCAGGTACCTAAATAATATAATTATATAAATATAAGTACTTATAGGTAAAATTTAATAATAAGTTAATACTTAAATAAAAATCTATAATACTTATAATATAAGTAATTAAAGTTATTTATAATAATTAAATATAATAATTACTTTAAATTAGTAGTAAGTAAGTATTTTATAAACTTTTAACTTTTTATACCTTAATAAATTACTTAAAGGAAAATATAAAATAATAGTAACTTAGTTATTACCCTATTTTTTATATTGCTTTTTATATTACTTTTTATATTACTTTTTATACTGCTTTTTATATTACTTTTTATACTACTTTTTATATTACTTTTTATATTACTTTTTAGGATACTCCTTATCCTACTTTTTATTCTTATCTTTATCTAAACCTTTATCCTTAGGTACTAAAATAAGGTTATTTTAACCTTTAACTTCCTTTTAAAGCTTTAGATCTTACTTATCTTTACCTTTACCTTTTTTTTTAGGCTTTAAGTCTTATATATTTTTATTATTATTAAGAGTATTTTAAAAACTATTTACTAGATTATCTAGGCTACTTTATTAATTAGACTTTTATTTTTACTATTTTTAAAGTTTAGTATTCTTTATAGTATATACTTAATTTAGTATATATCTTTCCTTTTCCTTAGCTTAAACTTTTTTTATATTTACTTAGTCTTATATATACTATTTAACTTATATATTTTAGTTAAAGAATAAAAGTAATATAATAGTTACTAAATTAATTTAAGGCTAGAAGTAGTTATTTATAAGGTTTACTATAATATACTAAATATAATAGTATATTTTTATATCTTTTTTTTAAATAGTTTTATAGCTAATATAAATAGAAAGAAAATTAATACTTAAATTTAAAATTAATTACTATAGCTAATTATTATATTAAATTACTATAAATAATATTACCTTTAAAGATTTATTATAAAAAAGCTTTAATTACTTTTTTTAAAGTACTAATATAATTAAGTATAATATAAGTAACTTAATTTTTATTTATATTATAAAGGAATTTATAAATAAAATAGATAAATAGGGTATATAGAAAAGCAGGCTTATTACTTATAATAACTGCCTTTTTAAAATCCCTTATCTAGTAATTTATAATAATATTAAATAAAGGAATAATAATATAAATAAAATACTTACTATAGGAAGTAATAGGACCCTTTAAGTATGATTTTTCTTTTATTTTTTAGGTACTATATATACTTTTACTAGTAATAGACTTTTAAGGTTATTTACTAATAATAGACTTTTAAGGTTTTTTACTAGTAATAGTCTTTTAAGGCCTTTTATTACTAATAGTTTTTTAAGCTTTTTATTAGGCAAAGCTTTTACTACTAGCTATATTAGGTAATTAGGGAATTAAAAGTAATTATCTTAATAAATTACTATAAAAGAAAAGGCTAGGAAAAATAAAGATAAAAACTTTAAAAAGAGATAAAAAAAATTAAAAATTATAAAATTTAAAAGGTTAGGTAATATTAAAATTTTTAATATAGGCTTAGTAAAAGTAATTATTTTAATTAATTATTATAAGGGATTTAATAGAAAAGGCTAAAATAAAAAGAAATATTAAAATTTATTAAAAACTTATAAATTTTAAAATTTAAAGGGTTTAAAAGGTTAAAATTTAATTAAAGTTAAGATTTAGTTTTCTAAGTAATAGACCTTAGTGCTATAATTTATTATAAAATTTAAACTAATTAAATTAAAGTATTTTACTAATTATTACCTATTTTAGCTTAGTACCTTAAATTTAGGATTTAATTTTTTATTTTTACTATAGTACTAGAAATCTTAATTTTTTTTTAAACTTATTTTTCCTAAACTTTTAATTTTTTAACTTTTAAAATATAATTACCTTAAGCTATATAGTTATTAATATTTATACCCTAGCCTTTATTATCTTTTTATATTATAAAAAAAGCTACTATTTTTTATTTTTTCTTATAGTAAAAAAAATAACTAGTAAGGGCTATAGTAAGGAGCTTATTTATAGTTATAGTAATTATTTAAACTAATTAAACTAAGGTATTTACCTAGTAGGCTACTATATAAGTAAAAACCTAAGGAAAATTTATTAATAAATCCTTATATAAAAAAAGCCTATATTAGAATAGATATACTTACTTTAAAATAGTATAAATATAAAAATATAAAGAAAAACTTTAATTAGTAGTAAAGTTACCTAAAGACTAAACTTTACTAATATATAGACTATCTTACTATAAATAAAGTAATTAAAAAGGTACTTAAAGAGACTGCTTTTAATAACTATAATATAGATTAGTAAGTATATTTTACTTAGTTACTAATATTTAAATACTAATTTAAAGTAATATTAAAAAGGGTAAATATTATAATCTTTTTAAAAAGAAAGTATTTATAGTATTAACTACTAAGGCTAGTAAAATCCTATAAAATAATAATAATCCTCTTTAGGAGGATATTACTAATCTTACTAAGGAGAAAGATTACTAGCTTGCCTTTATTAATAAAAAGCTTAACTAAGATAAAGGTTAAGCTATAGTCTAACTAAAAACTAATAAATAGATTAAGTAAGAAAAGATTATAGTATAAAAATATAATATTTTTTATTTTTTATTTAAGCTAATCCTTTAAGCTAATCTTAAGATTTATATAGCTTATATTAAATAGCTAATAATTACTATATTATATTCTTTATAAGTTAAATATAATAAAATAATAAATTACCCTTAAAATGTTTAATATAAGCTAAAAGCTATCTAAACTAAGTTAGATTTTTCTAAGTAAGTATTTATAGTAATTATATATAGTAATTACTTACTTATAATTAGCTATAAAGAATCTATACCTTTACTTTATAAACTAAATATCTTTTTTTAACTTAAGTTATATATTTAGTATATTATAAAGCTAAAAAACCTAAAAGTACTTAAGCCTTTTAATCTATTTTTTAAATTATCTAAGGATAATTAAGCCTTAGTTTAAAAGCCTTTTAATTTAAAGGTATATTATAATATCTTTCCCTTTAGATTCCTTTTAGCTAATAAGTAATAGTAAGATAATATTATTATAATATTTTATAATATACTAATCTTTTATAGTAACTTTAATAAATTTTAAGTACTTTACTGTTAAGGATAGTAGCCTTAGTAAGGAGCTTATTAATATTCTTATTAAATTAGTAAACCCTTTATACTTAGAAAAATTTAATAAATTTATTACTAATAAAGGTATATATTTACTATATAGGATTACCTTCCTAAGCCTTTATCTCTTTAGGATAATAAGACTATATAATAAGTAGGCCTAGGTAAGGAAGTATTATAGTATTTTAAAAGTACTAATTATCTTATATTTTAACTTCTTATTAAAGCTAGTAAGCTATTAAAGCTTATTAAAACTAAACCTTAGATTATATTAATATCTTTAAAACTCTTTAAATAAGAGGTTTAATTAATAGATATATAGCTAGTATTAGTATAAGTAACTAGGTATAAGGAATTATTATTTACTTAAGTTAGAGTATAGTAAGGAGTTAATTAAGCTAATTATTTATAGTAATTAATAAATTTATATATTATTTATTATTTTAAAAATCTATTTTAAGATTTTATATTTTTATAAATTATTTTTACTAACCTTATATTAATATAGTATAAAGTAATATATTTTATATAAACTATATATAGGTTTAAGCCTAATTATATTTAATTAAAGATTTTTAAAATATTTATATTAAACTTACTTTTAAATAGTATAATAATAAAGCTTTTACTTATTTCTTATAATACTTTAATTACTAATAACTAAAAATGTAAATTAGACTTTATACTTAAATTAATTTCTTAAATAATTTACTAAAATAGTAGTTATAATATTAAAAGTTTAGTTATATATTAGAGTTAATAGATATTTTAAAGAATTTTTACTTATTATATTAATATAAAGAGTAGAAAGTACTTAGGACTTAACTTATTATTTTATTTTAATTATTACTATATTTAACCTTAAGGCTTTTATTTATTTTTTATTATATATTTTTTTCTTAACCTTTTTAGTTTATTTTTAATATTACTTAATAGCTTTATATTTAACTAGTGTAATTTTTTACTGTATTATAAGGTAAATCTTAAAGTATATAAGCTTAACTATTAAATTAATTAAGGTTATACTATCTATAAAATTATTAATAAATAAATAAACTTAATAAAATATTAATATATTATATACTTTAAAAGTTATTTTACTTTTAGAATTATTAAGTACTATTTTAAAAGTAATATATTAATATTATTTTTAAATTTTTAAAATATTATAAAAAAAAAGAAAGGATTAGAATAAAAAGACCTGTTTTATAAATAGCTAGATTTTTACTAAGTTTAAGTAGCGCTAGTTTATTTAGCTAACTTAATATAGTTTAGTATTTATATAATAAAATATATTAAAGTTTTTAGTATTAAATTAATAAGTAATTTTAACTTTATATAGCTTTAGTATATTATAGCTAAGATTAATTTAATATAATTATAAATTTTTTTATTTAATATTATTAAGTAAGGTAATAATCTTTTATAGTAATCCTTTTTTAAATTTTCTTTTTATTTTTTAATTAATTTTAAAATATTCCTTATTACTATAATATCTTTATAAAGCTTACCTGGTCTTAAGTTAACTATATTTAATAAGCCTTTTTATATTATTTTTAACTTTTTTATAGTTAATGCTTTTATTTTATAGTAAAAAATAATATAATAGTAAGTACTTTATGTTAATTTTACCCTTAGTATTTCCTATTTACTTTAATTATTAGAGTCTAAGGCTTTAAAAATCTTCTAGGGAAAAAAAAACTTTTTAAGCTAGTTTTAATTTAATTAAGGTTTATAGAGATTAGATAGAAAACCTAAGATTATATATTACTTTTACTATATTACTTTAATATATCCTAATATATTTAAAATTAGTATATTAAGTATATATAGGTATTTAAACTTTACTATTTATAAGAAAAAAGCTTTTAAAATAAGGTTATCTTAGGGAATTAATATAGTATATTTTAATTTTAATATAAGTATATTTATAGTAATTAAATATAGTAATCTATACTTACTCTTACTAGGTTAGTACTGCTAAATAGTAGTTTAAATCTATTTACTACCTTGCTTATTTTATTACTAGTAGCTATTTATTTATAAATATTATAGTAAACCTAGTATTCTAGTAACTTATAGGCTTTATTTTACTATACTTTTAACTCCTTAGTAGCCTAACTCTTACTAAATAAATTTAAAATAAGTCTCTATTTTTATAAAATATAGTACTTTAAACTTTCCTTTTAAAGGCTAAAGTCTTTTTTATATTAAATATATAGTTAATACCTTATAATAAGTTTACTATTTTTAGTATCCTTATATATTTTCTAGATACTTAGTAATAACTTAAAAGAGTTATACTTAGATTTATTAATATATTTAAAGACTAAGGTAAGGCTATACTAAACTCTTATATAATACATAGCCTGTAAAATTATTATTTTCTAAATTACCTTTAAGTAATTATAGTAAATAATAGTATATATCTTAATATTAAGGATTTAAATAATAAGATTAAAGCTAAATTATAGCCTATACCCTTACCTTGCCTTTATTTTATTTAATATATAGCCTATATTCTAAACCTTATTATATAAGAAATTATAAACTATATTAAAATTAAGTCTTAAGAGTTATTAATTTTAAAGGATAGAGATAAGGATAATAATAAGGATAAGGAAAGTAACTTTTCTTAATATAAAGGCCTTAATAATAAGGACCTAATAGATAATTAATTTAATACTTTAAAATAGTAAGTTATAAACTAATTATCTAATCTTATTAATATTAATTACCTATTATTATTTATTCTTTAGGTATATATATTTTTTTTTTTAATATATTTCTTATAGTAATTACTTATAGTAATTATTAAGTTTATTATAACTAATAATCTTATAGGTTTATTACCTTACTATTAAATTTACTTAAAGTCTTAAGTTTATATAAAAATTTAAAAAGACCTAAGCTTACTAAGTATAGGATAAGACTATTTTATAACCTTTAAAACTAATATATAATATCTTAACTTAATAGAACTTAATAACTATAATACTTATAAGGGTAAGGATATTAAAGCTATTTATTTAAAAATAGTTTAAAGATTACCTTAATAGGAATTATAAGATTACTGCTAAAAATTAGTAATAGATTAATTACCTTATTAATTATATTTATATTTTTATTTATCTTTTTAATTTTATTAATTACTTAGCTATTAATAGCTTATTTACTATATAGACTTAGCTTAAGATTATTAGCTACTATCTTAGTATTTATTAGAATAGGCTTTTTTTACTTAAAGGCAGCTAAAATTATTAACCTTAAATTAAGGTTCTTTTTTATAGTATTTATTAAGCTATAATAAAGCTATATAAGTATATAGATTTATTTATTATAAAGACCTTTTATTTTATTATTTTTTTTCTTTTACTTTTACTAAAATTAAATTAAAATACTTATTAAAGCAGTATTTAATTTATTTTTTTATCTTTAAGTATAAGTAGTATTAAAAAATAAGCTAAGATTAACTTTATTTAATTTTATACTTTTTAGTATATATCTAACTATATAGACCTATTTATATTAGTATTAATAGAAAAATAAAATCTCTTTTTTAGTTTTCTTAGTCTTAAAAAGGTATTTATAGTAATTTAATATAGTAATTATATACTTATAGTAATTTATAGGCTAGTTATTCTTAAAAATTAACTTTAATTATATATAAATCTTTCTTTAAAAAAGGTATATTTAGTATAATATAATATTATATTATTAACTAATATAATAAATAAAGAGGTAATTTAAAGAAAGTCTTTTTTAATTTTAGTTTTATATTACTTAAAATCCTAAATACTTTATATTAAGCTATATAACTAAAGACTTTTTTATAATATAGCTAAGTACTATTATAATTAAAAGAGTATAGAGTATATATTACTTTATATACTAATATAAATAATATACTTTAAAGGTTTTTTTAATTAAAAAAAGGTTTTTATTATATTTTTATTTTATAACTTTAAACTAAACCTAAAAGTCTTTTAACTTAAACTTATTTAAGCCCTTTTTTTTTATAAAGGACTCCTTAAAATAGCTTAAAAAGCTATAAAAGGCCCTTACCTATTTAATATTACTTAAAAAGATATTATAGTATTTAACCTTCCTTTACTTACTAATAATATATAAAAAAGAAGTTATTTATATAAATACTTTACTAGTAACCTATTAATAACTATTTTTTATTATTTCCTAATTATAAATATTTTTTACCTATTTTTAAAATTTATAACCTTTACTATTATTTATAAATTAATTACTATTACCTATACTATTAAGCCTGCCTTAGTCTTTTTATAACTTAAATTCTATTAACCTCTATCTTTATATACTTTTAAAAAGACCTAGATTAAGTAAGACTTATTATACTAACTTATAGTAGTTATTATAAGTTAAAAGCTAAATTAAAAGACTTAATTTTTAGATTATTAGTATTAGGTAATTAGCTAGAAATTAGTAATACTTTTTCTATAGATAGTAAATATTTAATTTATTATATTTTAAAATATTTAAATATGCTTTTTATATTAATTACTATAAATAATTACTATAAATATACTATATTAATATTACTTTTAAGAGTAATATAAAAAGAGTATAATATTACCTATAAGTACCTATAGGTACTTTTTAATACCTATATATATTATAAGTAATATAAAACCTTTTTAAAATACCTATAGGTACCTATATATAATATTATTTACCTAACTATATACCTAGGTAAATAGGCATTAAGCTATTATTAGGTACCTATGGGAATTTTAAACCCTGCACGCATTGCATGGCTGCGGATCTTTCTCATGGTATCCCTGTCAGGTTTCCCAGATAACGTGGTAACCACAAAGATGGCCATTTGAAGAGAGATTGGGTAAATATACTAAATTAACTAGTTACATGCTTTGTTTCTGAAGTTCTTCGGTCTCGATCCATGTTAAGAGTAAGCACTTTGGGTATAAGTTCCCCCGGAGTTCTTCCGTACCATTTGCTTAAAAGGGTTTAGAGGGCTGTTCTTGATCATGATTGGACCTATCAGCAGCAATTGTGGCTTAGCGCAGTCGGCATTTCAGTCCAGTCTGTTGATGAGAAGCATTGATAGATTGACTGCCGCGCCAAGGCCGTACCTTTTTCCAATACGGGAGTAGACTCTTGCCTCTAAGCCTCTTATTAGCTTTAACTCCTGGTGGAAATCGAGAATGCCTCACAGTATGAAGCTACAATATGGCTAGGTCTTGTATAAATAGGCGTAGCATCCTCTGCTGTATCTATACCTGAGCTTCATTCACAACCACCTTCGATCCAAGTCGTGCATCCCTTTTACTCTTCCAATCACTTCCCTGTTTGCCCACCATCTTCAACACAATGTTCTGGGCAAAGCAACGAGACTTCACCCCCAAAGACATGCCCCCTCTCGAAGGAAAGGTCATCCTTGTCACCGGCGCCACGGCCGGTCTAGGCAAAGAATCCGTCCTCCAATTCGCCCACCACAATCCCTCGCGCATCTATCTGTGCGGTCGAAACCTTGAAAAAGCACAACTCGCAGCACAAGATATCCAGCGCACTGTCCCATCGGTCTCCATCAGACTCCTCCATCTTGATCTCTGCTCATTCGCTTCTATCAAAGAAGCAGCGCGAATCGTGCTCTCGGAGTGTGAAAGGCTTGATATCTTGATGCTTAACGCAGGTACCATGTTTGTTCCTCTTGATCGTACTACAGACGGTTATGAGGTCCAGTTTGGGACGAACCATATGGGTCACGCGTTACTCGCGAAATTACTTATCCCGCTGCTCGATAAAACAACACGTTTACCTGGTGCAGACGTGAGAGTTGTCTGTCTTGCATCTCATGGACACGTCTATCTCAACAAAGGCGGGATCAACTATGACACCCTCAAGACTGACGGAGAGTCGATTGGTCTCTATCAGTGCTACTACCAGAGCAAACTTGCCAACATCCTCTGGGCGCGCCAGCTGGCCAAGAAGTATCCGCGTTTCACAGTATCTGCTATCGATCCTGGGCTGGTGAACACAGAGCTGTTGGTAAAGGCGACGGGGATGGTTTGGTATTTATATGCAGTGGTGAGATGTATGTTGATCACGCCTGTTGCAAAGGGCGTCAGGAATCAACTTTGGGCGTCGGTTGCGGATGGAATTGTTAGTGGAGAGTACTATGAGCCAGTTGGGAAGCATTGTTTGGCTACGGAGGAGGGGCGAGATGATGAGATGGCGGAGAGACTTTGGGATTGGACTGAGAAGGAATTGGTCATGTTCCTAGAGTAAATATTTAACATGCTACGTTTCATTAATACCATTCACTCCGTTGTCATTCATGTCATAATATAGCATACACAATTCACAGTCTTATAAGTTTAGGATCACGTTCTCTAAGATAAGCTAGTCGTCAATCTCTGTACATCCCTCGAACTTATCATGTCCCTAACAACCTGCCACCCAATGCTCTGATTCTGCATCTTATCATACTCCCTCCCCATAAGCATACACCACTTCTTCAAGAACCACGGCGCAGCTTCCCAACTCTTCATATCCCAAGGCGGATACCTATCCCTCCCACTCTCACCCTTCTCATGTTTCAACCGCCATATCGTCAAACCACCTCTCTCATAAATATCTAGCTTGAGTTCCCAGTTATTAAAGGCATGCGGCATTGCAGCTGATAGCATTATAGCTCGCTCGCGAAGAAATGGAATAGGGATAAGATCGAGGCTTGTATGATGAGGTATGAGGATTTGTGCCATTGTTGGACGGAGATGAATGGGGATACTGGTGTTGTTAAATGTTGAGAGGATGTTGGAGCCTGCTTGTATAAGATCTGAGTGATTAAGTGTGGATGAGAGGCTGGGTTGGTAGAAGGGAGATATGTGTTCCACGCTGCAGTCTGCGATGACGGACGGGTTGAGACCCAGGGAGATTGCGTTGGCGAGGCATGATGTGAAGATGGCTGCTGGTGCGAACTGAAGCATGTTCATGTAAAGGTCTGGAAGGTTCGGCTCAAGCTTTTTAACAGATGTGTCGATGGTTTCTATAACTTCTTCATCCAATGAGTATATCTCCCTAATTGAAGTCTGATGTTCGGAAGAGTCTCTCGGTGAGAGATCCTCTCGTTTTAGAAGAGGTCTCAGGCGCTGTCCGGAAGTAGCTTGGGCTTGAGCCTTTTCCTGCTTCAGTCGTATCCTCTCTTGTTTCTGTCGCTCTCCTACAAGGTCTTGTTAGTAATACTTATGGGATAAGGAACGTGACATACGATACGCTTTCTGCGCCTGACGATTCTGTTCCCTTCTCGCGGTTGTTACAACGCGACGCTTCGATGGTGGGCCGTCATCGTCCTTGCCACTCGTCCGCTTCTGAGAGACGGCGTTATCCCTATTCGCCGAGCTACCTTTCACTGTATCACCCATGGCTTGATTGGACGTGGTAGGATATAGTTCTCTCATTGGAATATGCCGGGTTCAAATTTGGTTGTTCTGACGCAAGTGACATGATGCTAAGTCCGAAAGTCCGTGGGGGCGAGTTGGCTTACGGTTTTTTAACCAATGAGAAGCTGCTCCGCTAGTAAGCGACAGCGGCTTACGGTCTCTGCACCAGTGAGCAGGGTCAACACCACAACACGATAATTAATACGCAAGGAGATAGAGAAGTCCTAGTTAACGCCGCAATGTATATTACTATAGGTATCAAAGTAGATCTCACTCTTAAACCATCTCTATCACTTCATCACTGACCAACTCAACCCCATCTTCTTCACCGTACACTCTCACCATGTCTACCAAGACCATCGCAGTCGTCGGCGCCACAGGCACCCAGGGAGGCTCAGTCGTCAGAGCGTTCATCTCCCAACCAAATTGGCACGTCAAAGCCCTCACCCGTAACTCAACCTCTACCAAAGCCCAAGCCCTCCAGAACCTCGGAGCCGAGGTCGTCGAAGCAGACATGAACGACCCAGAGTCTCTCATCAAAGCCTTCGAAGGCGCTCACGCAATCTTTGTCAACACTGACTTCTGGGCTCCTTACATGACCGCTCTCAGCCAAGGCAAAGACCAAGCTACAGCTCAACAGATCGGTTATGATACCGAGGAGCGCCATGTCAAGAATGCGGCTTATGCTGCTTCCAAGACATCTACTCTTGAGAAGTACATCTACTCTGCTCTTGGTCCTATGAAGGATGTTTCGAGGGGGAAATACTCGCATTGTCATCATTGGGAGACCAAGGCTGCGGCTGTCAAGTGCATTGAGAATGAGATGCCTGACTTGGCTAAGAAGACGTCGTATGTCTACATGGCTGCCTACGCTACGAACCCCTTCTTATATCCCAAGAAGGGCGCTGAGACTGGCGAGTATGTCCTTGCCGTACCAGCTTCCAATAATCTCAGGTTGCCTATCATTGACATCGAAGGCTCAGCTGGGTCTTTTGTCCGAGCTCTGGTCGAAGATGAACCCGCTGGAACAAGGCTTCTCGCCTATGACAGTAACTTGAACATCATGGAGATCATGGACACTTGGAGCAGAGTTACAGGACAGAAGGCTATCTTCCATTCAATGACCGAGGAGGAGATGCACAAAGCTACTGGTCTGCCCTACGAGGTTCTTGACGGGCCAGCGTACCTTGATGAACATGGTTACATGGAAGGCGTTGAAGGAGCTATCACACCAGAGCAGTTGAGCAGACCTATCAAGACGGGTAGTTTTGAGGAATACCTTCGCAAGCAAGACCCAAAGACTTTACTGTCATTTACGTACGCAATGCCTGAGCCTCCAGCGGCCAAGTAATTGCGCACGGGAGCGCCAATTGTTGGAGGGCGAAAGGTATCCAATGCATGCAGTGGAGGGTAGCATTTCCGAAGGAATTCGGTCGTATTTCCATAGCATCTAGTTACATCATAGGCCAAAATACGAGAGCTGAAATAGTTCCCCGAAATTGACCAATTGAATAAATTACGCCAAGTCCTCGTTGTAACCCAAAAACAAGCTCCGCCACGACAAGCCACGGAAAACGTCTTCCCGCGAGTCTCTTACAACTGCCGATAGCCCAGTCGTACTTGAAATCGCCCGACTTACTGTCATCTTGGCTCTGGCGGGCTGTATAAATGGGTCCTTGCAGCTTATGCCAAGCCAGAGGTCGTGAGCTTTTGTTGACCTTGTATGGTTAGTGGATTGTTTCCTAGATGAAGGATCTGCGCTGGCGTTTCATCTGCCGACTTTGAGAGGAGCGTTTGGGGGCAGAGTAGCGCGGATAGGGCGGTTTGACGAGGATCTGTGCCGTGATGGTGAGATTAGGTTATGCGAATATTGCGGTGGACTTCTGAGTTCATGATGCGTTGAATCACTTTTAGCATAGCATGGCACAAGCATTCGCTGTCAGGTCTATCACTACACCTTTTGGGGGGAGGAATGGCACAGCTGAGAGGAGCATGAGAACCCAATCGTTTGTGAGCTTGAAGTCTTCATATTTGAACGGAGACAGGCTGTCTGAGTACTAAGCAACAATTACAGCCGCCATCATCAAGAGTCCGTAGATGCAGACAAGTCTCAGCCCAGTGCGTCAAGTCGAGTCATTCAAGCAAAGGAAACGAATAATGGACCCCAATCTAAAATTACCGTGCTCTATTCCTTTGTGGCGAAGCATCGTGAGCTTCTACTCCACTCCTCGTCTTAATCGGGGTCTAGCACGGCTCCTCCCGCGGCCGCCTGAGCCTCGGGGTAACCTCTTCCTTGTCTTCCGTAACAAGATCCTTATCTAGCCGCTTATCGAAGCGATTGACTTGATGCCAAGAGCCTCAGTGTAACAGCAATCATGCTCGAGCCCATCGTAGGATTCACAAGGTTAATTAATTACTCGTAACATGAATAAACGATCCATGCTTAGGCATTCACCCCATCATGCCGTCAACATGATATAAACCTCTGCTCTCAGCTGGAGGAAATTCCCTCTTCACTCATCTCATCTTCATTCTCTCACAATGAAGTCCACCACCGCCATCGTGGCCCTCGCTGCAGCCGTTCATGCCTCTCCTCTCACCAAAAGAGATGACAACAAGGTCCCCGACGTCTGGGAGAACAGAGATACACTCTGCAAAGGCTGGGTTCTCAACACACCAGAGGAAGCTGACACGCTCTGGACGATGAAGACCAAAGCCGGCGATCACCTTGATAACTTCCTCCGTGGACAATGGGGTACGTTTTCCGCCAGTACACGAATGCAATAACTGACCAACAGAACACCAAAATAACTGGCTCATCAACCTCGAGGACCGAGTCTATGGCGGTACAGATGGAAAGTCTGGCGCCGCGGGCTGCAGTGTTCTCGATAACGATTGCAGCCCCATGAATAACATGGAGTGCACGGCGCAGTATGACAAGTACGGTACCGACGATCCCCTTAGCAAAACGTCGTACTGGATCTTCCAGGCTGCTAAGGGCATGCACTCCAAGTTCAAGGCGCTCAAGACCAAGATTACAGAGAAGACTATCATCAGCGGTCTCAGAATCGGTCAGATGGTATCCGACTTTGGCGGTAATGAGGACGACACTGGCGATATGGTCAAGTGGTTGGCTTCAGCTAGTGCAATCGGTGGTGCTCTCAGTGGACTCTCCGCGAATGTACGTAATCCATCTCCCTGTATTGACAGGTATCTAACCTCAGCAGCCTGGCTTCGGAGTAGGTCTTTATCTCTTTGGCGGTATCTTCTCTGCTTTTGGTAACCTCAAGCAAGAGGAGATCGATCAGGGCAGCATCTCAGCTGGTTTGGCCGATCTATTCGAAGCAGCCGTCGACCGACTCGACGAAACCATGCGCATTGTCATGGGTGGAGGTACAGAGGACCAGTACAATGCACTCAAGACGTCCAACCCGGATCCCTACAAGCTTCCCGTTGCAAACTTCTTCAATGGCGGCTTTTTCCTCCTCAACGACAACGCTGAGGCTGTGCAGCTTGCGCTCAACTCTGTCTACGGGAACATCCAGCCCAAGGTAGCCAACAACGTCATGAAGGCTGCGCAGTTCTACCTCGTTGCTGATAAGCGCCGCACAAGCCGTGAGGACTGTGGTTATGCGACTGGCCGTCAGTGGATGGCTCTTCGGGAGGGTGAAGAGTACTGCTTCTACATCATGCGTCACGATCCTAAGCCTAACCGTGTTGGGGATTGGGCTGAGGTCTCGGGCGAGGTGTATGACAAGATGGCTAGCTATGGTCTCGGGAACAGAGAGGTTTACTACCGTGCTATTCTGGACTGTGCGCTTAGTCCCAATGACGATGTTGACCTAGGGAGCTTGGTTGGTGGCAAGATTCCGACCTGCTACTTTAATCTTCCTGCTGTGTACGTTGATCGGGATCGAGAGGTTGGATGCGGTGATCCGTTCACTACTCGTGAGTGCGATTACATCAGTGCCACGAATATCGAGTGAGGCGACATCACTAGACGGTTATTATTTCTTTTGTATATATTCAATGCTTCTATTCTAGGGTTATGTATTAACCATTAATTAAATATGCTATGTCTATGATATGCTACCTTGATCCTTTTGAGTAAGATTCTAGAAATAAATAGTGCGTCTTAAGATCCCCTCTTAAGATCTCCTCTTAGACTTCCATCTTAGGTTCCATGTTAAGCCCTCTTAACACCACTTCCCCTCGGCACCCTGAACAACCAGTAGAAACCCAACGCAGCAGCACAGTTAACAAAGATGTACACCCAAAGAAGCCCAAAGTGCCACCACCGATCATCATAGTCAATGTTGAACCGATGCAGAAACTCGTCCGTCGTAGCAAGCGAGCAGTACTTGCAGACATCAGTGGATGAGCGATCGAGAAGATAACCACCAGCTGCTTTGATGAAAGGGCCCATATAGTCGCCGCAGGTCATGTTGCCAGGAACAGTCATCTGCAGAATCTCATTGTCTGCGCACTTGACGTTGGAACCCCAGACGCAAGTTGACATGATACCGCCGACGATGTAAGTCGCTGGTGAGACACGATACATGAAGGTCCAGAACTTGGGGATGTCCTTGTAAGCGACACCAACACTGCAAAAGTCAGTACATGCCGTGAAGATCGACGGAGGGATGACTTACCCGCAGAACGAGATGGAAAGCATCCACAGCAAAGTCGCGATGACACCAGCTTCTTCGGCGGTGGCGATACAAACGATGGCTGCGTGGGAGAACGTGCTGGTGAAGAGCATGAACATCCAGAGGTACAAGAATACAAGGAAGCCTCGGATGGCTTGGTCGTCGGATGTAGTGTTCCGGACGAAGCCGACGGGGTAGTACCACGTGAAGTAGATGAGGACAGCCATCAAAGTGTTCCAAGCTGCTTCGATGATGATGTTGGACAAGATGTAGGCTGGGAACGGTTAGATGACGCGAGGAAGTGAGATGGTGAGGACTTACTGTTCCAGCGGTAGATCTTGGAAGGTCGCTCACGGACTTCGTATAGATCGCGCTGAGGTAGAAACATGGGCATGATCTGATCGCTGAGACTCTGGAAGAGAACCATGTACATGAAGATGGCATAAAGCTGGTTCTGCAAGCCCTGGATGGTGTTCTTGGCTTCAAACGTGAATCCGATATAAAGTGACTACGACTGTTAGCCAAAGTCTCCTCATGACAAGCTCAATCATACCGATAAGACGATCAGTGCGATCTTGGACCAGATATAAGTAGGCGATCTCCAGAAATGCTTCCAAGTCCTGATCAACACCTCCCGAAACTGCGTCGAGAATGACGCCACAAACTCCTTGTGTTGCGACGCATCACCGTTCTCCAAGGCAGTCGCGGCTGATCCTCGTGTAGTAGGTAGAGAGTTAAGTCGTGAAAGCTCCTGCTTGACTTCTTGAAACTCGGGTGAGTCTCTCCAGATCTGGTGCCAGTCGATCTTCTCGGCTTCTTCGTCGTTGGAGGGCTTGATGATCTCAAGCATGTACTCTGCAGGGTTGGCGTCTTCGGGACAAGGGGGTGCGCCGTTGCGTTCGAAGTAGTTGAGAAGGGTTTGAGATTGCTCGCCGAGGTCTGGGAATGTTAGTGAGGTTCAACTGGGGGTGATGGGGAACGTACCGCCGAAGTAAACTGTCTTTCCGCCAGGTGCGAGGAGTAACAGGCGGTCGAATCTCTGGAACAACATCGCAGATGGTTGATGAATCGTACACAAAACCGCCTGTCCACTAGCCGTAAGCTTTTCAATAAGATCACAAATCGCCCAACTCGTCTGTGAATCCAGTCCACTAGTCGGCTCATCCAAAAACACCAACAACTGCGGTCTGGCCGCCAACTCAACACCAATCGTCAATCTCTTCCTCTGCTCAACGTTCAACCCCTCACCAGGCGTTCCGATAACAGCATCTGAAAACTCCTGCATGTCCAACATGTCGATAACGTGCTCCACGTATGCAAGTTTCTCAGCGCGGGAGATTTCGGCGGATTGGCGGAGGAGGGCGCTGAACTCGAGGGCTTCGCGGACCGTCATTGTTGTGAGGTGGAGGTCCTGTTGCTGGACGTAGCCGACGCGGTGTTGGAAGGAGGAGTCGGTTGCGAGGCCGTCGATGTGGGTGTTTCCGGATACGATGCCCATTGTTACGCGGGTAGCTAGAACGTCGAGAAGGGTTGTTTTGCCAGCACCAGACACGCCCTGAGGAGTCAGTGGGGTTCACAAAGGAGCTGTGGGTGAGAGAGACGTACCATCAAAGCTGTTGATTTGCCGGGCTTGACCCATCCGTCAACGTGATCCAGTAATCGGCGGTCCTTACCCTTGATCTGGATATCGTAACAGAGATCTTCCCAGTGAAACACAGAAGCACCAGCAGTGAGTCCGTTGGAAGGGTTGTTGTTGGCCTTTTCAGCGACGACAGGTCGATCAGTAGCTTGAGTCTCGATATCGCCGTGGTCCTTCTCAAAGTTGGAAGGCATGCGGCCCTTGCGAAAGACCAGAACCTCACCCTTGTTCCTGGGAGGCTTGGCGTGCTCAGCTGCGATGATGTACAGGATGAGGAAGCCGAAGAGGAAGCCAAGAAGGATACCGATGTTGCTGTGAGGAGTCAGTGTACGTCATGCAAGCGAGAAATGTTACGTACCGCCATTTGTTGGAGTTGTAGTACTTGAAGGACATGTTGATGTACCTATCGCCATCGACCACGGACGATCCAGGCTCGGCACCAACAACAGAGCAAATACGAGAATCGGCGGGAAGGTCATCATACCCCGGCCCCTGAGGAACCATACCCGCACAGGCAAACTTCCGATTATGGAACTCACTCGCCATCAACGCCTCAAAGGCATAAGCCAGAGGATTGATGTAGTTCATCCATCTCGACCATCCAAGCATGTAATCCGTCGGCATAGTGAAGCCCGTGTAGATCATGAGTCCTAGACTCAGAATCGACACCGGAATCATGGCTTGATGCGTCGTGCGGGTGACGCATGCGAGGGTGCGGTAGATACATGACATGACGAGCGTGGTGAGGTACGAGGTAAGACAGAAGAAGAAGAAGTGGCCTGCGTCGCGGCGGAGATGGGCCATGAAGTAGATGAGCAAGTTGAAGATGATCATGTTGACGGTTTTGTAGGGGAGGTCGATTATGTAACTTGCGATGGCCTGGGCTGATTGATGGTAGAACGCATAGCGGTTATGCTTCTCAACAACAGGCCGTTCAGCATAGACAGTGAGGACCTACCCATGTTAGTACCAAGACCTGAATGTTAGGATAGTAACATACCTCCAGCTGACTCGCAAAAGCATTAAAGAGCAACGCAAAAAAGATCAATCCCCCACGATAGTAAAAACTCGAACTATCATCCTTCAAATCATAAAACATCGTCCCCAACACAACCGCCATAATAAGGTTAAACACCAAACTCGCAATCGTAAACCCCGGATCAGCCAACAACCTTCTCCATCCTCTCCAAAGGGTAAGTTTCACCTGCGCAGCGTACGAGATGGTATAAGGAGACTTGGCGCGCTGGTTCTTGAACTGTTCGGCGCGACGCGAGGACTTGTATTCTTCGAGACGTTGGGAGGGAGGGTGGTTTGCTTCGTAGGCGGTTATTTCGTGGAGGAGGGCTTTGCGCTGGGGGCTGGATTGCCAGCGGGAGGCGAACTCTTGGGGTGTTCGGGGCGCGGTGGAGATGAAGGCGGGTTTTACGCGGCGTTCTTGGGGGGAGGTCATTGAGGTGAGGAAGTCGGGTGTCGTTTGACGATCGGGGCCTGAATTGTCAGCTTGGCTGGAGATACAGGAGGTAGTAGGGGACGTACACTCGAAGCCGAGGTTCTCAAAGTACTGCTTCGCTTCGTTGATGCGACCAAAGAAGATCTGATGGCCCTCATACAACACCGTCACACGGTCAAACAACTATCCTCGTTAGTATCCTGTCCGTGAGTATCATGTCATGTCAGGGCACTTACATCGTACGCAGACTGCGGCGCCTGATAAATCGCCACCGCAGCAGCAACACCAACCAAATCAGCCTGCAATCTCAAATTCCTACAAAAGTTAATCGCATTCCCGCTGTCCAGTCCTCTTGTCGTGTTATCCCAGCACTGCAACTTCGCCCCCGTGAGCGCAGCCTCAGCGATGCTAACGCGCTTCCGCTCACCACCGCTAACACCGCGCACGAAATCGCTGCCGACGCGGGTATCGACTGTGTGGCTTATCCCAAAGATAGCCATCATGACATCGCGCATCATGGTGTCGGCTTGGGAGCGGGTTACGTCGCCGGGGACATGTCGCGGTGAGTGGGCGGATGAGGCGAAGGAGAGGGTCTCGCCGACGGTGAGGTGGGCGAGATGGCAGTCGATTTCGGCATTGTAGAGGACGTCGCCGCGGAATGAACGACGGATGCTCTTCTCGTCGATACCTGGACTTGTTAACAAGGTCTTTGAGATGATGGGGGCGTCATACCTCGGAAGTTCATGTAGGAATCAGGTCCGACTTCGAGACCAGCTGTCTCACCAGCAATAGTCTTCAAAAGCGTTGAACATCCTGAACCCGGCGGTCCAAGAACAAGTAACAACTCCCCCTCCTCAACAACACCTTCAAAGTCCCTCAGAATATCAACCCTTCTCTTCTTCACGCCGCCCAACAAACCAGCAAGATACTTAACAACATCGATAGGATAATCAACAAGAGTCTTCTGATGTTCCGCCCCAGTACCCCAGCCGTAAACATTCAAGTTCTTAAACGCCACGCCTAAACTTCGCGGTGGCGCTGCTCCAGCGTCAGACTCGACTAGTCTCACGAAAGCTTTTACCCAAGCTCTTGGATCAAAGGTTGGTGAGGTGGGGTCTAGCTTTGTGCCGGGCTGGGGTGAGAAGGCGTGGAGTTCGGTGCCGGCTGTTGTAGACACGCGAGAGAGTTGGCGGGCGAGATGGCTGATCTGTTGGGTTATGTCGTGCTGAGGTTGTTCAGTTGGTGTATTGGCTGTTGAGTCGGAGTGTTGGTCGTCGTGTTTGCTGTGAGAGGACAGTGTCCTCGAAATTGGTGTTGACATTTTTGATGAATTTGTTTGAGTAAGATTGACTCAATTGAGACAAGAAGGTCTATTTAAGCTAAAGGCATAGTATGCGGTTCAGTTATGCTTATGTATGTGCATCAATCAAGATCCAAGAACCGTAGATGAATAACGTAGAATTAAACCGATTGAATCACTCGGTCTTTTCCAGAACATAACGAACGGAGTCGGGAGAGGATCAAATCTTTTTACGAATATTACCTTTTTTTCCCCCGGGTCCCCGCGGACAATCACCCCATGAAATGCCCCTTCTATCAAATCGACCCGGCCCGACGGACACGGACGGCGGTTGTTATTGGTGAGGAAGTGGATTCGTTACCCACTGTGCAAGGAACCCGCGGGTGTCCGAGCATGACTGACATTTCGCTTATGAGGAGGAGCCCTGATTCGGAATAGCTTCACGGAGCGCGAGTTTTGCGCTTTGCGGCTCTGATGGAGTGAATGGCATGTACCGTAATAGATGGCTGAATCTGACAATTGGGGTGAATGTGATGAGATCAATCTTTGAGTTTCATCTTGTCACGAGGCTATGTATGTGCATCACGATGTCACGCGTGCCTTGTTCTCTGTCGCTCTCGCTCTTCGCTGTCCGTGTGACGCGACAGCGAAGAACGAGCGCGAGCCGAGTATACAGGCTTAATTGAGCTCTCGGTCTTTGTCACTTATTCCCACTTGCCAAGAGTCTGGATTGTAAGCCACATTGCAGGTCATTGGATGAATCTGCTTTGGCATGGCGGGCAATCATACGCTATTTCTTAGTCTGACAGTTGACTGTGTGCGCGATACAATAATCGGGCTAATTATCTGCCATGATCGGAGAGATAGATCTGCCGTGTCAAGTCCCCGTCGCGATCGGTTTTTGAGTTTAGTTGTGGTCAATGCGCAAGACACGCTACCCTATATGTTTTCGGATGAAAATTGCATTGTGGAAAAGAAAAGGACGTGAACGCGGTTAAAATAGATGAAGAATGAAATTGGAAATGTCAAATTGTAGTAGAATGAGTTTGCAAATCTTTGTCTGTTTATGACGCGTCCATGATAGTGATGCTGTCGAATCTCGATATAGCAAGCATGCAGTTGCTTCAATCTGGGCAGAGCTCAAATTACGACAACACCGCTGACACCAGTTAACAAAGAACAAGAAATACCAGAGGATAATTATAAATCCTCCAATTAATGTAGTTAATTTTTATAAAAAGCACGTTGCTATGGCCGCTGCTATTGACCTCAAACTCGTCGCTGGTAATGAGTTTTAGCCTAGACGTTAGTTTATGTATTAGTCCCTAAATGCGAAGACATTTAGCGAAAGCGTTATCGCTCTTACTAACATACTGGCTGGCCAATCTGCTTATAACTTCAAAGACTGAGAAACAGCCAATTTAGCAGGTAAAAAGAAAGATTTATAGTAAAATATTAGATTAAGGTGACAGCTTAATATCCTTTATTTATGTTCCCCTGTGAGTGCATACGTTATGCTAAAAACCGAGTGTACGATATTGGCCATTGGCCACGGATGAAGAATAATCCGCAAATTTATAATCAGTTCCGACATTATGGAAATTCATCCACGAATTTATAATTATTTCCGAATGGCATCCACAGTGTCTCTTCATCACAGGGAATGTAACCCTTGACTCTCGGTGTCCAGTACAACTCTACATCGTGATACAGTACATGTGAATGCAGCTAGTTCTGCAATGTCACGCAACCACGCTATTGCATCACGGCACAACGCATCTTATCGAGATAAGCACAAGATCTTAGACTAGATCCACTCTTGAAGTAGCCGAGCCGAGGTAGACCCACTTGATCCCGAGCTTAATCACCATTATTTGAAGCCATGAACATCTCCTATTACCATCAGACTCTCTGTCAACACTCATCTTACATCTAATCACACCCAGGTAACAAGATGGCTCCAACACTAGCAGAGCAAGTGGCAGTAGACCAAGTCTCCCCTGGAGAATATGTCTCCCGTCTTAACCCCATCAGAATGGGCAACGCCATGCCCATAGCCTACGGCGGCTGCACAGCCAGCATCGCCGTCAACGCAGCGTGTCAGACAGCACCACCTTCAATGTCGCTCTACTCTGTCCTCGGACACTTTCACGGCCCAGCATCAACAGATAAGAAACTCCATTGCAGCGTGACCAACATTCGAGACACGCGATCTTTCGCGTCACGAAGGGTTCAAGTCAAGCAGCAGCAACCTAATGGGAAATTCCGCGTTTGCATGGAAGTCCTCGCTGATTTTCATGTCATTGAACCTTCGAGCTGGGATTACTCTGAGCCGACGTGCTCCAAGTGGCCGAGAGCGGAGGATTGTCCCAATCTGGACGAGTTGGTGAAGGGATTATTAGAAAAGGGCAGCATCACTGAGAAGCAAGGACAAGAATTCACCAAATCCTTCGCCGCCAACGCAGATTTCTTTGACACGCGCTACTGCACCGCCGGCGTATCAGCCCAAAACCTCTCCGGCGCATCACGCACCACCAAGACAACACAAGACCACCTCCCCATCACGGAAAAAGTATCCGCCGAGTGGCAACGCGCGCTACACGATCTCCCCACGCCCACCGCCAACATGAGCGCGCTGGCATTTCTCATGGACGGCGGGCTCTCATTTCTCCCGTTGAGCCATAATCACATGTGGTTTGATGATACGGCTGCGTGTTCGACGCTGGACTTTGCGTTGAGGGTCTTTGTGCCGGAGGTTAAGATGGGGGAGTGGCATGTTAGGGAGAGGAAGACGAGCAGGGGAGGCGGGAATAGGACGTATTCGGAGGGGAAGTTGTGGGATAGACATGGGAATTTGGTGGCGAGTAATACGCAGCAGTCTATTATGAGGCTAAGGGAGGGTGTTGTGCCTAAGCTGTAGAACTGGTTTTATTATGTACAGCAAGATATTAATAGAGTAGTAATATGTATTTTTCTTAAGACTGGGTTCTCCTCCTGAGTATGTATCATTTTTAGTCAGTGTCGTCACTGACAAAGGGATGCCGCCAGTTAGCCCGTCGCGCGGCAGCGGTGCGAGTGTCTATCTCACGTTCACGTGCTACATCTGTTGCAGCCTGAGGAGGGGTTATCCATGACACCTCGCTGTTCCCTACGCCATCTGCACTCGTGCTTGCGGTATATCCAGGAGCCAGATAGCCATACAAGTTCAACGGAGCAGAATTCCCAAACCCAGCGTGGCCAATCATGGATGCCAGTGGAGCTTGTCCGTTTGTTGTCGGGGGATCTCCCGGAGCCATTACGGCTTCCGGGGCCCGGGGACCCGAGTCAACGACCGGAGTGTTATAGTACCCTCGTGGCAGCGGCCCGCTTCTGCATGGTGATAGTGGATGATCATGCATTTGCCCGCTGGGTCTGAGATGGGCACTAGAAGAAGAAATATCGGGGTCATCGACAGTAGGCGTGCGTGGTGCTGGAGGATGAAGGACACCATTGGCATCAAGGGCTGGAGGGGGGTTGTGAACAGTCGGTGCATGATCAAGCCCATTCCACTGGTTGAATGTCTCTGAGCCGACCGAGTTGGTGGTTGTTTGCGCCGTAGCAGCGTCAGAGGATTGTGTAGGAGGTTCTTGGTTCGTCGGCTCGGTCTTGACCCTCGGCTCGTCGCCCGTCCAGTCATCGTATTGAGGCATCATACCCGATCCTTCTTCAGTGTCACTACCATCATCTGGAATTTCGATCGCCAAACGCATGCATGATCCCAACGGTGGCTGCTCAACCTCCGTACTTTGCTGCTCATCCAAGACATCATTGGACGTCAAGTCAGTATCGTGATGTTCTGTTAAATACATGATGAGTCGTAACCCGGGCACTTGTTCTCTGGAGCTTAACGTACCTACTTCTCCCGAATCTTCCCCACCGTTCCTCAAACGGTCCCGATCCTTCATGCGTAGGATAAACTCATCAACCTTATCCTTATGATCAATCCCCTCATCGTTGGGATCATAAGCACGGAACTCGTTCACAGCAACCCATCCGATAGCACAATCCCACGGAAAGACTGGTGCATCGATGTACATGACTGGGTATTTGCGCCTATGATGATATTTACCACCGGGCCGGTAATGCTCGGCCCACTCAGCCGTCCCGGTAATGGGATCATAATCATAGCACACGGGGATGTTCTTTTTCAAGAGCTCTGTGTTGTCCATGAGATTCATGTCCCAGCCAAACTGCCGAAAACTACCCCACGGCAACACAAGAATAGCGAAGAATCGCTTCGTCTTCTTCCAGAAGGTAGTATACACCTCGCCAGGCTGTGGATCGATCCCAGGGAGGAACTGTGTACTTCGTGTCTGAGGTCCCTCGGTGTTGGAGTGCGCTGACCCGGCTGAGACACTGCTGAGAGGTCTACCATACTGCGCGTACGTAGGTCTCTGCGCAGCCAGATTATTCAACTTGGCTTTGCCTTCATCGCAGTTGAGAACTCTTGTTCCGAGTAGACGAACTGTCTCGTCATACTTGACGTTCAGATTGCCGTGTGTTCCGGCGGTCAAGTGCCTGCGAGCTCCGTGGATAGGGTTGTTGCTCATGAAGTGCAGCTTGTGATTCTTACACTCGAGGATATACCAGAAGCCCTTGTGTTCTGTAATTATGTATTTCGTCGCGGCGTTACCGTCTTGATAGACGTCATCGAAGTCGATGGCTCGGTCGCCGGTGAGAGGTCCTCGCGGTTGAGGCGCATTCGATCGGGGACGCTTTGGAGGACGGGGGAGGCTCCCTTGAGGGGGATTTGCAGGCCTCTTTTGTTGGGCTTTAGAGGGCTGTTGGCTTTCGTCTGAGGGTTGGCTAATCGTGTGTGTCTCTTGATTTACCGATGTTTCGGCAGTAGGAAGTATGGTAGCGGACTCGTTCTGTGGTCTGGGGTTCGGCAGGCGGAAAGATTGCATTACAGGGCTGGCATTCGGGGTGAAATATGAAGTATTAGTTGTCACTTCGCTCGATGAACCTGGAAGAGTATCCGACTGAGAAGAATTGTTTGAAGGCCGCTGGGTTTGCTGTCGCCACTTATCGAATACTTTGTCCCCTAGCCCGGGGCCGAGAGTGTTGAGTAATCCTAGGATAAGAGCCTCCTGTTGCTCCAAGTACAACTGTTGGTACTTACTCTCTTCATCGTCCCTGTTTGCTTCACGCTCCGCCGTAAGTTCCTTCAACTGGTTAATACAGGATTGAACGGCATCCAGTCTAGCTGTATCAGGTTCGAGGCATGCTGAGGCCGCCGCCGCTTCAAATTGTGCTTGCGCTTCCTTATGCCTCTCCTGAAACTTCTCTTCAGGCGACTTTGTGGGATGTAGCAGAGGCGTCCATTGTTGGATGAGTCTCTGTATTGGAGCGACTCGCGATGAATGTGGGCCTGGGGGGATGCCCGTGGCTGGGCTCGATTGAGGGTGCTCCGCCATATAGGGCTAACCAGCTAGTGCGTCTAGTGGTAGTATCGATATGTCGCGAGGTAATGGGAGTGATTTGAAGAACAGCAATACGCTAAACATCAGCAATAGCGCTCGAAACCATTGATGCAAAAAGGACTCTTCGATAGAGAGAAATAGCAGAGAAAAATAAATAAAGAGTCACAAAGAAAAGAAAAAGGAGGCCCCTCGTGCACGTTTCTGCTTTTTCTATAATTGACAGCCTGATTCTGTGCACGTCCAATCAAAATATTGGTAGACCGGGATGTCTGCCGCTGACCCTACAACCAACAGACCAACCAATTGTAAGCACGGTGAGCATCCCTGCAAATTCGTCAAGTTTTCTGACGGTGGCTTGCATGGTAATGGTTTAGGCTTGTTGTCTCTTGTCCAAGCGGTTGCCTTGTTGTCTATGCTTACCATTGCGAACCGTTAAGCGGTGAGATAGTGTGAGGCTGATTGCATAGGCTGGGAGCTATGGTCAACGCCACGAAAAATGTGAATCTGATGCAAGATGGTGCTCTCACGGCGACAAATGTTGTTACAAGAAAATGAGCTAAATGTACAAGATTCTTATTAATAGCCCTTGAATTCGATGGTGCCCTTTACATCAAGCCTCGGACTAAATAGCTCGCGATGTGCTGATGGTTTATCTGTGTGAGCATGCGAAAAGCACTTCGCACTATAAAAACATTCCATGGCACTCATCGTTTGCACACGGGTAGCAGCATAACATGACGGCTAGAACACGGGAGGGTACGGCAAAAAACCTGTTTTCGAGCAGTTTTATACAAAAAAGTGACAAGCAATTAATTTTAAGCTTGGCGAAATGTTTTCCCCAGCTGATGGGTGCAGAAGACAGCCAGTACAAATCGGGAAAACGGCGGGTATATACTGTTACCTCTCTGAGTGGGGCTTCCGTGAGGTCATATCTATAGGAACCTACAAGAGAGAATTTTAAACAAGCCCTTAACATGAAGACTCTACAAGGTATGAATCTCTCTTGCTCAATACAGAATGAATATCTCTACAGACGTTATGTACTGAAGTAATTAGACTGCAAGACTTGTTCCTTGCGCCGCATTCGCTGCGACCGTACTACCCCGCATTGTCTGAAGTGCACAGGACGAGGACTGTCCTGTCCTGGATACAAACGCCAGATCCGATGGGTCAACTCGATTGCAAGTCGTGGCAAGTTCAAGGGCCTCTCAGCACCTACTCTTGAACCAGCCACTCTTCAGTCTCCAGAAGCTGTTCCTAGCACAGTCCAATCTCCCCCTTCTGCCCAAGACGAACTCGACGAGCCATCCCAAGACGCGGTGAATCAGTTGTTAGAATATTTCACACTGGAGCTTGCCCCAAAGAACGTATGGGTGCACACACCAGAAAATGGGTACACGCGCCTAGTTGTTCGCCTGGCGCATACACAGCCTGCCCTACGGTATGCCATCATCGGGCTATCGGCAGCTTATCAAAGCTATGCGTCAGCCAGCACAACAAGCGGCTTCTCACAAAAGGCCCATCTCAAGGCTATTACATTAATCACTGATCAAATCAGAACATTGACCAGCATGGGTGCCAATGGAAAGCATACACTACCTTCAGGGCACCAAGAAGCTACCGATGCTGTACTTGCGGCTACCCTCGTGGTATGCAATCACTCTCTCCTAGACTGTAGCACGGCTGATGCAGTTTTCCATTTGAGAGCTACAAGAACCCTGATAAAGTCTCACCTGACCAAAGGAGCTACTGATAATGAACTCTTCACCTTTATTGCGAATCAAGTCGCAAGTCTTGACATAATGGCATGTACTACCCTTTTTGATCCTGATCTTGTGCGAGATGTAGTTATGCCCAGACTAGATAGTGGCTCAGTTCCATTTGGCCATTTTCTACTAGGCATACATAGAATCACCACCGTCTCGACATCGTCAAATAGCAAGGGATCCCCTGGTGGTGACCCCAGTTTTCTCGAAGAGTTGGAAGACGAACTTGAACTCGCTAGAGCAGCTACATATATGGCAGTTGGACGGACATTGAAGCCTTCCAAAGACGCCCACCTCTCGGACACAACTCTTCTTATCGAGGCCTTTCATCAAGCTGGGCTGATATATGCTTGTAGACGACTTGGCGTTGGAAGCCTTGGGGGCTTCGAAGAAGTCCACCGCTCTAAATTATTCAGGCTACTCAAAAAGGCCATCAAAGAAGGGAGCTTTCTACCAAGTTTGTCATGGCCTATTTTAATAGCTGGGATTTCTTGTCATGGACACCATGATAGGATCCAACTTGTCCGTCAACTGTGTCACGATCTGGTCAGGAGCTCTCCTTTCCGATACTACTCTAACATTCTGCGTTTTCTTGAGGAGTTTTGGGAAAGCTTAGATGATAATTGGATTCTTGTGGCTCGAGCGTGGGAAAATAGAGGTGAGCCTCTCTTAGCAATGTGAATTTTGATATTACTCTTTAATGAGTGGGTTCTATGTTACATATGGTCGCGGGGGATTATATACTTGTGCTCCTTGTCAAAAATTCTCTCCTCGTTCTCCCATGCTTCCATATGAGTAGATATGTGCCAGTCTGTTTTGGTAGCAGTCATCTCAGCTCGGCCGTCGATTGCCAACTTGAGATCACCACGGCCAAACTCTTGACGAAAGACCTGCTCAGCGCGTGCCGAGAGGGGATCGTCTGGTCGAACGTGGCAGCTGACTTTGGTTGTTCCACCAAACCGCCAACCGTTGTCTTGATTCTCAAATAATCCTTCGTCGTTATCATAGACAATGGTGACCTCATCAGTTTCGAAATCTTGCGTGATGCTGGCTTTGGCCCAAGTAGGACGCATGACAGCCGCATTCAGCGGTGGGCCATTCACCGCGGGCTCAAAAGGTCTCAATTGTTTGTCCAGCAGGTTTTCTTTCCGCATTGGAATCTCCAGTCGACTTGAAGAGCAATCAATCGTCAAGGTAGGGGCCTCAGGTGATGGCCAAACAACAGGGAAATATGCAGATGATAGAGCAAGGCGAAGTCGGCTGCCTGCACTGATTCGCTGACCACATTCGTTCAACTGGATCTTGACATTATAAAAACGTCCTGGCTGGAGGTCTTGCAGGTCAACGTGACTATCTCGGTGGGTGAGGTTCAGTAGACCGTGCGACAACTTTGTAACGCTGCCATCAGCCAAGACTTCTGATAGCACTGCTGCAACAAAGGCCCATCTTTTGTCACTGGCAACACGCAGATGAAGCTTCGCGGGACCGAGGATATTCAAGGCTTGGGTGAGAGTTGGGCCGTCAAATACCAAAGACCCAATCTCTTCTTCCCTTTGGTCTCCCGGCATATCCCACTCTGTACCATAGGATATCCATCGTCCTGCAGCAAATCCAGTGGTCTGAGGGGATTTCAGCGTCAGATACTCCACATTCTGAGGGGGCGTGACAAGCAGCTGCCCTGCTGCGAGCCCCATATGCACCGGGTCCAGGCTGTCAGAGGGCCAGTTGTTTTCGGCAACCCATCGCCCAGGACGATGGCTGTAAAGTCTCTTTGGGCCAACAGTGTCGTTCAGGTAACACCTGAGCATAGGCTCTTCCATGATGTTGGTTTCAATACCCTTTAGCCATTTGTCCCACCATCGCAGAGACTCTTGTAAAAAGCCAATCTGGGGACCGGGCTTTGCAAAGTTTGGATATTTGTGAGCCCATGGTCCGACTAATCCTTTCTTTGGGCATGCAAGATTCTTGAGCATCCGGAAGATAGAATTTGAGTATGGATCATGCCAACCACCCACGAGGTAGACAGGGCACTTAACGGCAGTATAGTCTTCGCAAATAGAAGCGTGTCTCCAGAATTGATCGCGCCTTTGATGTTGATGCCACTCAGCGATATATGGGGTTCCGAGCTCTAGGCGATCCATCCACATTTTCCGCCAATTGTTTCCAACGAGGGCAGGATCTGGTGGTGTAGGAGCAATAGAAAACATAGTCGCACCCCAGAGAAAGTTCTCGACTAGCTGGCAACCCCCCTGGTAGTGAACATCATTATCATAACGATCGTCAGTTGAGCAAATCGATATAACAGCCTTCAGTTCAGGGGGATTGAGAGCCGCAATCTGAAGTCCATTGAAACCTCCCCAAGAAATACCGATCATACCAATAGAGCCAGTGCACCAGGTTCTTGACGCAATCCAACGTAAGACTTCAACACCGTCATGCTGCTCTTGTTTGAGATATTCACCTAAGAGAAGGCCTTCAGAGTCTCCTGAACCGCGCATGTCGACCCGAATGCATGCATATCCGTGCGATGCAATGTAAGGATGATTGAGGGCATCTCGATGACTGGTTCCATCACGCTTCCGATAGGGGATATACTCAAGAATTGCAGGGACTGGATTATCCTCAGCGTCTTCCGGGAGCCAAATTAAGGCTGAGAGGATAGTTCCGTCATTGAGTGTGATTTGTTCGTTCTCACGAATCTGGAGAGGCAAGGGCGCAGGAGACATAGTGACGCTGAAGGATGTTGAAACCAATAACCTGTGTATTGAAGAAGTCACTGATAAGGAACAATACGAGAAAGAAATGCGAGGGAAGGGAAGAAGAACCATCAGATGTTGCGTTACCCATTGTCTCGGAATAAACAGCCTCTCGTTTACGCTAGGCCGTTCATTATCGGGATGCAATGCCCCTTCAGTGTTGGTGTTCTGTACTAAGGACCTCGACAATTCGCGGGGTAGAAGGTGCATTTCTCGACATAATGTCTTGGATGGGTTAGCATAGAATAGTAAAAAGTGGTTCTCTTTTTTATACCCGAATTAGGCGAATGCGTAGAGAGATGAATCTATGAATTTGAAAGTATAGATTAACAAACCAGAAGATGAAACATTTGTTTCTCGATCGAATATCTCAAATGGGTTAGCATTGGCCAGTAGAGAATAGTTCTCTATTTGACACCCTAATGGGGCTAGTCCACAGTGCGGTATATCCCGGGGTTCTCCATTTAATACCTCTAATGAGCTAGAGCGAAGATATCATTCTGTGCTTTGATTCGCTCTTCCTAATCAGCGTCACTATCTCAACAGATGCCGACCTCGCTAACTACAGTAGCGTCGATAATGGGGCAAACTTGGGATGTTGGCCGATAATTATTACAAATATTAAAAGGATGCTGGCTGCCCCATTATCCAGCAACGCACCAATGCTAGGCACTATTGTAAATTCCTTAACAAATCGATGTTTACAATGGAACTTGTCAGCAACAGTCAGAGCGTCTCACAGCATCCCCAGAAGGGAGATGGCGGCCCCAAGACTCTTGAGGTGACGGATGCCCAAAGCGTCGAAGCCGGCCATCTGACCGAGACGAAAGTCAGCAGACTCTCGGTTTGGGTCACGCTCAGTTTCATGTCAATTGCTGTTGCCTCGGACTCCTAGTAAGTTCATTTGTTCATTACCCGCTTCTAGTTGACTGGTACTGACGTTGGTTTTTCCTTCCAGCAACGCTTCCGTAATTGGAAGCGTGTCACTCTTGTTAGATGTCATATACCCAGATGCCATGACTTCGTCCATGTATTCTCGACTCTCGAACTCCTTCCTTATCGGCATGATACTTGGTATGATCCTCTTTGGTTTCATCGCGGATCATTATGGCCGCAAGACTGGAGCTATTGCCACCACTATCATCCTTACAGTTGGGATGATCCTGAGCACCGCCGCTAGCGGACCAACGCATACGGGGTTGCTGTGGATGCTGGTTGTTGGGCGAGGTGTTACTGGAGTGGGCGCTGGAGGAGAATACCCTGTCACTGGTAAGTTTCCGTGTGCTACCTGCCTGTTGGGAAGACACGAAGAGTTACCCTGACACCAATATGTGTAGGTGCTGGTGCCATGGAAGCCACAGATGAGGCTAGCGGATTCCGCAAGCGACGAGGTTTCATCTTTGCAATTATGAGTGAAGTCGCTGCCTCCCTCGGTTATTGCTTTGGTGGCTTGGTTCCAATGATTTTACTACTCTGCGTTCATGAGAAGCAGGAAAAGTACGAACTAGTCTGGAGGTTATCCTTCGCTGCCGGTATGCTTCCTCCTCTGAGCATCTTCTACTTTCGCCTTAAGATGGCCGTTTCCACTGCCTATCGCAAATCAGCTCTCCAGAGGCAGAAACAGCCTTACCTGCTGATAGTGAAAAAGTACTGGCGAAGACTTATGGCAGGTGGTTGGACCTGGTTTATCTACAATTGGATTTCTATTCCATTTGGAGTTTTCAGTTCAACTATTGTGTCGAGAGTCGATCCGGGGAATTCTCTGGTAACCTCTTTGGGTTGGGGAGTTCTGATTAACTCATTCTATCTCCCTGGTCCATTCCTCGGTGGGTGGCTAGCAGATAAAATCGGCAGAAAGCAGACCATGACGCTAGGCTTCCTTCTTCAGGCTGTTCTTGGTTTCATCCTGGGAGGGGCATATCAATCGATAATAAAGATCTTCCCTCTATTCATCGTTATGTACGGTATCTTCTTGACGCTGGGAGAAGTCGGCCCTGGAAGGTAAGCAATTTGCTTTCTTAAGAAAGTCGAGTATTAACAACAATATAGTACCATTGCTCTTGTTTCTGCTGAACCATTCCCAACCTCGATTCGTGGTCAAGCCAACGGGATCATTTCGGCATGGGCCAAGGTTGGAGCAACACTGGGTACTCAAGTAAGTATTGGCTGTCTGTGCCTAAATTTAGGAAATACGGCTGACTTGAAAAAGGTATTTACAGCGGTCCTCAATCGCTACACTGATGATGTTGATAAAGGTAATCGGGTTGTCTTTCTTATTGGCTCTGGTTTCGCGGTTGTCGGCGCAGCCGCAGCATGGTTTATGCTGGAAGAGACAAGTCGCAACCTGGATGATGAGGATGAGGTATGGAAGACATATCTTAGAGATAACAATTGGAGTGGAGATTGGGGCGATAATGAGACTGTGGACTCTGCTAGAGTGTTAAAATAAACGGCCTACTAGAGGAAGCAATCTTATATAATTATTCTCAATTTTGTTATATAGGATACTTTACTTAACCTTCAGTTGTTAAAGCTTTGTGATTTAATACCTAAGTTTTTTATTCTTCATCGTGTCTTACTGTTACATATATAACGGGCCACAAGCCCAGTCAACTAGGCTGAAAGCGTTCATCAAGTTGCAACGTTACTATTTTCATGAATGTGATAAATAAGAGTCTGTTTGCTATTGTTAGGTATCTGATATCGTTGCTTGAAGTAGGGGCAATTCAAAAGAATGTCATGCTCATACACTCCGCCCGTCATCAGATTTATTCTGATGAGCCAGCTCCCTCAAACTCTCTGAATCCTCTGACCTCGAGTTCAACATTGTCTTGAGTCTGCTCCTCCTCCTTCCACGCTCCTCATCGACCCCCCAAGTGGGTTCATTGATCCTCGTCCGCGATCCCCAAAGTCCTCTCTCCTCCAGCAGCGCTTTACACGCCGCCCAAGATGTAACAGCGTAAATAACCGCGTTCCAAAATCCCTGCAGCGGAAGGACCGTTGCGCTCATGAATTGCAAAGGCTTACTAACCTCTGAAGGGTGAATGTGTGAGTACATTCTATTAGCACTTGACGGAATCCAGGTAATTAAAACCACCGCAAAGAAGAGCATCGCGACTTTTGTATAGGCCCACGCCGCGCGGTATACATCGTTGCTAGGGCGCACCGCTGGGCGCTGGACAGGTTGGGGCATCGTGCTGGTTACACGAGCAATCGGTTGAGGTGGCTGGGGCTCGCCAACAGTATGGACAGTAACCTGATGGCCCATGTTTTGTAATTGGATCGCGTCGGGTTGAGTCGCTGCTTCGGAGGTGATGGTTACTTCGATGGTCTTCATGTTGTTGCTGGTGCTTTGGTGGGCGTATGAGAGACCGCCTGACCCGGAGCCCTGCACTTTGAGGAGTTGTTGGCGTTTCCGGTAGATGGTACCACCGGAGCGGATGTAGATTGCGAGAGTGATGGCGATGATGACCCTGTATCGTTAGTACACTGTAAGAGTTGTGAGGTTGATAGACGTACCAAATTGGGCCGTAGAATGTTGCAATGCGGAGAATGTCCCACGACGAGGTGATCCAGCACCATTGAACAGCGCTCCCATAAACTCTCACGCCGTCGCCATTCTTGATAAAGATAAAGACGAATGCCGGCAAGAATGGGATACCATAACAGAGCAATAAATACGGAAGCTCCATCTTCCTCAATCGCTGCGCATCGAAGCGATAGTAAAACGCAAGGTAAACATTAATCGCCATCGCAAGGGTCCACAACGCATCAGCCCCAACAAACCTGCACAAATTAGTCAAGCCTCGCAATATTGTCTCTGTAACGTACGTGTGGAGCAAAAAGGCCTGTATCTGACATCCCGCCCCATCAGGCGCGTCAATAAACGAGTCCGCCATGATGAAGCAAATGCTCGCCATGATATTCCCAAACGACGCGTAAAACACAAGCCGATTAATAGGTTTGTGGAACGCATCGCAGAGACAAAAGGTTGTGATGATGAAGAGACATCCTACCAGCGATAGAGCGGAGCATACTTGCTGGATGATGGTGATGAGCTTGACATCGCTGGTTGACAGGCCGATCTCCATTTTGTCAGCAAAGAAATCCCTAAAAGGACGTTCATGCTATCCTGCGAGGAGAACAAGCTATTGTCTGGGTTTTAAGTCTGGGAATTGTGACCTCCTTTCATGTGAATTTGCCGAAGGATCGATCTGCAACAGGGGAACCCCATATTTGATCGCCAAGGAGAACCCGGGAGTTGCAAATCATGGACCTAAAGTAGCATAAGGCTTAAATAGTGGCTATTGGTAACGGTTCCAATTGGCGCTGTGTCAAATTTGGGTGGGGAGCCGGTAGATGGCTTCTGAATTTTAAGGCTGTTGTTTGAGGGATCGGCATTGGTGTTTCTGGATGGAGGAGGTGAACCAGAGCGATGGAGAGTGATATGAAGATCGGAGGGATGGGCTGAGAGCGGACTTGTGAAGCTTGTCCTTATCTGATCAGTTAACGCGACGAGAAAAAGGCTTAATCATGAAGATCATCGGTGCACCAAGTCCCTGTAGAGGTCCTTATAGTGATGTTTCATCGCGCAAGAAGTATTGCGCCCGCCAAACATCTTCCTCGTCAGAAAGTGGTCGACGTCGATGCCTGCAATAATACAATAACACCTGATTGCAATGCGAAAAAATATCTCTTCTACCCTGTCTATGAGCTGTTTTGACTGACTCGTGCCTTAGACGCCGTCAGCCTGATTTTCGTTTTACCATGCAAGTGCAAAACAAGGGCCTTTCCCCAATTCGGCAGGTCTGCAAGTGATATTCCCGCCATCTACGCAATGCTGATGGATTCAATTATGCAATTCGCACAGACTCGTCGGTATTAGCTGAGATTGTGTAATTTCCAGCGCTGAATGTTATGGGGAACGGCCGAGGCGCGGCGAGGATGCTCCGGTAGAGGTGACCTGACAGCTGATAGGATGCTTACATCGCGTGCCTGAATCATCATATGTGTGAAGATCCTTTTGCAGAGTATGTTCCGAGTTATTATATGGCTACGCTATACTTTTGTAGTCTTAGGTTGTCATTGCTTGTAATGGACCAGTGAATGGCAGTGAGCGCGCGGATCAACAGAGTTGCCATAGGAGCAGTGACTAAGGTACTTGGCGCGGGAGCAAGTGAAGCCCCTGAAAGATACCACTAAGGCTTACTGTCAGAGCATGTGCTGTTGCCTGAGGAGCAGGAGTAAGATCCGGGGAGTCTCCATTAGCACGACTCAAACTGACAAAACACGTCGGCATCCAAGCATCACGAGCATTTGTTTCGGCAATCATCAACAGGGTTTGGGTAAGGGAGATAGAGATTGACATGAGGCGCTCATACTATTTGTTGGACTATGCCAATTAGGAAGGTCACGTTTCTAAAGTCGGCAATTCTATGTACAGGTCGGATAATGCCAGCAGAACTCAGAGAGGCGCTAGTACGACGGGCTAAGGATTTTATATTCTATATATATAAACTCTAGTATAAAATACTAGCATGGTAGAGAATCTATTCTGCGTTCTCTAGTCCAAGCCTGTTCCATTACAGAGAGCTGTAATGCGTGTGTCTAAGACCGATACTAGTCAGCTAATGAGTCGGACACGGAATTAAGGACTATCAAAGAGGAGTCGAATGTCATGTTTCCGGAAGGTGAGCTAACTGATATTTCTTCCGTGTAACAGACTCATAAACCTTTTAAACTTCTATTCCAACCTACTCAGGCCTTGTCCGACCCAGCCAGCCTCGTTCGTCTGCCTCGCTTAGTCATGCGTTCTTATCTTAAGAACTGCCACGTCAGCGTAAGCTCGAAGCATTTCTAACAACTACAATCCTCTTATCAATGGCAGCCTCTCACATTTCTGACAAATTTGCGAATCTTTGCGAACGCTGCGCTTGTTTGCAACTGACAAGCACAACGCTAGATGCCATCTCGCCTAGAGACATAATAGCCGAGGAGCGGGGCCAGGAACACGAAGTTGACCTCTTGAATGGGGCCTCCTTCTACTCGTTTTCTTCAGGCAGAGAAAATTGCGACTCCTGCATGTTTCTTTCGGAAGTTTTGGACCGCTGGATACGTCGCAATTTTAGACGGGTGGACGAAGGTCGCGTGTCTCTGCACTATGTGTTTCGCTTTGATGGAACCGATGAGTATGCTCTAAAAGCTCTGCGTATCAGAATACTAAGAATAATACCCTGTAAACACCAAGGATCGAAAGATATACGAGTTATTGCTGACAGGAAACGATACAGGCGGCGATAAATTCGTTATCGATTGCCCTATCACGGCAGCTACTGATCTTGATACGGGCACGTCTCTAAGGCTAGAGCCACCGTTATCTCATATCACCGACGAGACTCTACCGTGGATTAAATCGAAGCTGGAGTCGTGTGTATTACACAACCACTTCAACCCCGACAGGACCTTCATTCCCGATCGACTCATCGATGTTAGAGGAGATCGGCTGAGCCTAGTCCTCACCAAGGACTTTCAACCTCGAGACGCCGAAAGCCATCGATATACTGCCCTGACGTACTGTTGGGGCCCAGAGCCTCATGCAAGTAAACAGCTCAAGACGACCAGCGTCAATATCCACCAGCATCTTCAGCATATCCCAGAATTCTCTTTACCACAGGTTATCAAGGATGCCGTGGCTGTAACAAGAACTTTATCAATCCCATTCCTTTGGGTAGATGCCTTGTGCATTCTTCAAAATGATACCTCCGATTGGGACAAGCAGTGTGCCGTGATGGAACGAATCTATGGCAACGCTCATTTGACACTTGCAGCTGCATCGTCTGACAACTGCGAGGAAGGATTCATCAATAAGAAAGATAGAATAGTCCTTCCTTTGACAAGGACACCTCACGACATTCAGGCCTTTGGCATATATTCTCCTCACTACGATGAACACACAGGGATAGAAATATCCCTCAGTGCTTGGTTCCAGAGAGGCTGGACGTTCCAAGAGCGCCTCGCATCAACTCGGATCCTCGTATTTGCAAAACAAAACATCCACCTCATATGCAAATTCTCCAGCGAGTCGTGGGGCAGAGAGAGAATTTCACCTCTGGGCCATTATGATATGCTTGACCGCGTGGCAATCGATTCGGGCAGCACAACAGCTATCTATCAAGAATGGAACGAAGTGATAGAGAGAATCTGCTCCACGACCCATGAGCTTACCCGGAAAACAGATTTCCTTCCTTCTATTGCAGGCATCGCGTCGCTATTGAGTAAAAGGCTGGGCAATGCCTACGTAGCTGGTATGTGGAAGAATATCATGCATCATTCACTCTGCTGGGGAATATCAGAATCAGGACCAGCACCTACATATCACGGCCTACTGAGGGATTTGGAAACTCCTTCTCCATACATTGCCCCCTCCTGGAGCTGGGCTAGTCGACGTGAAAAGCTCTTCTGGGGCTTATATCATCCAGAACTTGTTGGTTGTCAACCCGAGTTTGATAGCCTAGAGACAGATGTCACGTTGCGCGGCGAGTCAGTCTTTGGTGAGGTGGAAAATGCCACACTTGTTATCACTTCTAAGGTGCATAAGGGCTCGCCGAGGATCACATACCGTTGGGCTTTTGATAAAAAGGGCCATAGCCGTAAGACTGTTAGGCTCGACAGGCGATATCTTGCAGATATTAAGCCCGATTTCTCTCCTGAGTCCGCATTCGAGTCATCTGAACCTCTTACACTCGCAAAGCCCATTAGTTTCCTACTGATTAGTACCATTCAACGAGAAACAGATGCAGGAGACATTTCATCGGGATGTTCTGATAGCTCTGAGGCTCTTAGCGATGAGGCCGAGGCTGGGTTAACTTCTGAGTCATCGAGCACTTCTAAGTCGTCGAGCACTTCTAAGTCGTCGAGCGCCTCCATCGCGAGTGCTGAAAGTGGCGATGATTTGGAGAAGGAGACCATATCCATAAGGGTGGCTTATGGCCTCTTAATCCACCCAACAGGCAATCCGAATGAATATTATCGAGTGGGAACATTCTTTTCGAGCCCTGAATATGGCGGGGGTCTGTCAGTCTTTGATGATGTCGAGGTTAGAACAGTAAGGCTTGTATAATGATTGCTTAGGAAATGGGTGTCAAGAATCTATCCAAGGTATGTATGTATATGGCGCGAAAGGCTCGTGAAGCTGGCTAACCAAGCTCAGAATATGTCGCTTACACTTTCTATATGTACTTTCTTTTTTATTCAAGGATTGGACCTATGTCGAGCTTCGAATGTGTTTTCTTTACGTCCCTTTATTTAATGCCATGTCATAGATGCTCAAGACCTTTGTGTTTCTGCTGTCTCGATACATTTTAATACACTTCTCAACCGAAAGAACAATACTGGCGATGATGTTGGCGCGCTGAATGCGGCTGATATTGCGGGGTTTAGCACTGTCTTCATCGAGATGAGTTACTCGGCATACCACCGCTATTCATTCCTACCAACCGAACGACATTTAAGTGACTCAAATTTTAGCTGAGGAGTAGCCATCAGATATCAAGGTGGATAAAGTATACTCTGGCTGTCATTGTTGATCGGATGATATCCAATCATTTCTTTTTCCACTTGCGTGCCTTTAACAACCATTCAGTGTGACTGAACTAAGCAGGCCTCGGGGAGCAAGAAAACACCGGACCTAGATATAGGGTGTCAAAATAAACTTAGCAAAGAATCCCCTAAACTTAGGCTAGATTTACCTAAATATTTTTATTGCTTAGGGTTAAGGGCCTGTATTTTCTTTCCTCCCCTAGGCAGGAAGAGAAGCGGGGTTGACAGTGTGTTGGTCGGCCTCCTGCAGGTCAGCCCAACGTCAACCATGATTCAAAACGAGGGGCTCGCCCCCTCACAGTAGACCCAGCGCCTAAACTCGTTTACTTCTATGCAAATCGCCGCCAGAAATATCACGAAGGTACGATCATCGCAACTCAGCATCCCTACTTCTCCGTCGGTCAGTATCTTTCTCTTCTTTTCAGAACGAGACGCTAAGAAATGAAGGCAACAAGATGTCTCACCAAGCCCCAGGATCTGAGCCTGCTCTTTCTCAGAGAGGCCCTCCGAAAACACCTCCCAGCAGAAAGCCATCGGAGCATGTGTTCGACTCGAACGGCGACACTCGGATTATCCTTAGCACATCTTTGACCCAAACCTTTGAATGGGAGGCAGATAGAATCTGGATAGAGGAAGAAAAAAGTAAGAAGGTATACTACAAAAGGAAGAGGAGGGAAAAGAAGAAAGGGAAGGGAATTGAATTCTCTTCGCCGACTACGACACCACCAGCACCGCAGGAGTCTCCCGTTCCAGCCGAAACACCGCTAGGAGGCAGTACCAACGCATCTCCCATATATGTGGGTAACATCGACTTATCAGAATTTTTTAACGCACCTGATTCTCATATAGAACTTTCAGATGGCGACGATACGGATCCGGGATGCACTGACCCAGGAACCAACCAAGACAGCACGAGCTTTCAAACACAAGACTGGGACTATGGAGAAACATGCGTGCCTCACCTTAAGAAGATAGAGTTTCGAATGCTGGCCTCAGGAAAGCACTTAGAGCTAGCTTCACCTATCTTCAAAAGTATGGTCACTGGTCCTTTCACAGAGGGAAGGGCCGATTCATCAGGTATTCGTCTGATAACAGCCAATGACTGGGATCCCGAAGCTTTCAAGATCGTCTTGACTATCATGCATGGATATAACCGAGATGTCCAAAGATCACTGAGTCTTGAAATGCTTGTAAAGGTGGCCATGATTGTCAATTATTACGATTGCATTGAGAGCATCGAGCCATACACAGACATTTGGCTAGAAGGCTTGAGGTCAGAGGTACCGACGGTTTATGGGCGAGACTGTATTCTTTGCCTCTTCATATCCTGGGTTTTTTCAGAGCCAATTACATTTCAAAAGATGACTGAGCTGGCACTGAGGCACAGTCAAGGGTTGATCGACGCTGACGACTTCCCAATCCCAGCCATTATTCTCAGTAAGCTTTCGTACCAACTCAGTATGATTGTATTTACTGACGCAAGCTGCAGAGGGGATCGACATAGCACGACAAAGTGCTCTCGCTGAAATCTTCTCAGCAATCTACGAGCTCCTTGATCGTCTGCTAGAAGACCAAGATTGTTCCTTTGAGTGCTCATCCATGCTCCTGGGTGTCCTAACAAAGGAACTCAGCAAACATGGGATTCTCTACCCGCGGAACGCCCCGCCGTTCGATGGTATCAGTATTGAAGGTTCTAAAGAGATGATAATGGGGTTGAAAAAGCCCGATTGGTATGGCAACAGGCATCACAGGCATTCCTGCAGTATCCAGGACAAGCTGCTCATATTCGTGGCCCAGATGGAAAGCGATCTGCGTGTCTTTGACCTACAGGACTTTCAGGCTACGAAGAATCACGCCCGTGGCTGAGAGCTTAAATCATCAGAGAGAACTTAGAATTTATAAATACTAAGCCAAGGAGGAAATTGGGAAAACACAGGGTGTCTTTATCATTAAACCAGGCAATGTAAATTGGGGAGGTATGATATTTTCTTAGGCAGACCTGTCACCTGCATCTCAGTAAGGGCTCAACAATCGATATCAACGAGGCTTGTAGCGAGTCTCTGGTACATCATGCCGTCGGCTGCATCACCTTTAAATGGAGCGGGGAAAGACTAACAACAGAGGTAGAACATTATTAGTCACGAGCTGCTAGATACGGTAGTAATAAAATTGACTGCCCTAATGAGAAGACATAAATGACAAAGACCCCATATATACTATGTAAATGAGGATAGAAAGACCTGACTATACGATTGGAACTTGAATTAGCTCTAAGCCAGAAGTCGACTCTAGTAATGCTCCTGCTAGACCTAGCCGTGCATACCATGACTGCTACAGCGGCTATCTTTGTGGCTGGATTCTCCATAGTCTTCTAGAAAATGACTCAATCAGCCGTAAGAAGCTTAACTTTGCTACCGGAATGCGTTACCTAACACAGAAATACAAGAATCCGCACTTACATAAAGCTCAAGTCACTGCCGTACCATCAGCAAGGTGAAGCATAGACTCATCTACTCCTAACTCACCCCAAGCTCTTAACTTACGAAGATGAGCTGCCACACTTGGTTCATTCTCACCACCGGAACGGCTTTCAAGCATCGCCAAATGCTCCAAGACGTTGACCTGCATGCTTCCAGAGACAGTAAAGTTCTCTAGATCCCACTCTGTCTCACTCTTCCGGTGCATCAACCCATTGTATCTTTCATACCGTCCCCCCATCCCTTGTAGAAAGGCCTTTATGCGCTGTTCATTCGCCCGATAAGTACTCACGGCTTCGTTATATTCTTCCGGCTGTTCGAGCCTTTGTAGGTGACGGCATTGTTGTAAAAACTCATGGACCTTTAGGAGCCGACGGGCTGTTATGTCGAGGGGTGTTTCACCGTACCCGTTTAGAAGATTCCACTCAACGTCTTCGTCCTTAAGCTCCTTCAGTGCTTCCAGGTTACCGCACTCAACTGCTATGTGCACAGCAGCGCCAAACTCTGCATTTACTGCATTTAGATATTCTGGTTCTGGGTACTTCTCAATGATGGCAGAGATAATTTGACGAGGGGCGCGGGGTTTGAAGTTTGTTGGGCACTCGTCGAGCATGACAGACATGTGAAGGATAGATAGTCCTTCGTTGGCAGTTGACCCGGATGGTATACACGCACGAAAGAACTCTTCCGTGCTGGGAGGAGTAAGCTCGAGAAGAAATAGAATCTGCTTATCGAAGTTGCTGTACTTGCGGCTCTTTCGGATTAGACGTGCGAGGAGAGTGGTCTCATCGCCATCCTCATCTACACGACGGCATGAGACGTCGCAATGCTCGCTATCGTACAGTTCGCGCGCACGTGCCTCGTACCCGCCCATGACGGCCATCTCAAAGGCAGAAATGCTACTGTCTTCTTCTTCGACGGGTAAAGGCGTACCGTTGCGTAGCATCATGCTTGGCTCGCCTACAGGTTCCATGACGCTGCGCCCACCAGGCCCGGGTCGGATAGTAAACGACATTTTGAAGCCTCCCTGTGAAGCCTTCTGCTGCAAGATATCCTGGCCGATATCCGGGCCAATCGTTTCTTGCAGCGGTGGATCTCTGATTAACTCAAGCTTGAGCTTTGACCTGGCGTTGGATTCGAGGCGTTCCTTGATATCGTACAAATGGCCGATGAAGTCTGGAAGCTTGTGCCCTTGAATCGACGCCTGAAGCTGAAACGCTGACTCCGAGTTCCGTGTTTCTCTTTCGGCAAGTGGAAGAAAGTACTCCACCGCTGTCAAGTCCTCGACATCAAGGGCACTCTGAAGTGTTCTAATGAGATTATTTGTGGTGGGTTGGATGTTCAGAGATCGTAGATGGTTCAGCACAAACGGTTGGCCGTACAAGGTCGCTGCCGTGAAGATGGAGCTTTTGACCTGTGTGGTGACATCCCAATTCACTACATGGCCCTGACCTCCACGCTTCAGCAGAAGGGTGATGGTCTCCTCGCATCTCTTAATGTGATCTTTCCCATGAAGTAATACCCGATCGTACAGGCCCTGGTACCAGTAGTCGACAGCACACCAGAGCGGAGTGACCTTGAGGGAGTGCGTTTCATAACACATCCAATCCAGTAAATGTTCGTATTCCTTGCCCTCGGGTAATAGAGCCTCTAGGACGTCCGACATATGTAGTGTTGCTGCATAATGGACCGGCGAGTATGTCCTCCCACGTTTACGGGCAGCCATAGTTCCTGTGTGCGGCTCATACTTCTCCGCTCCGTTAAAGGGATCCGCACCCAGGGAGATAAGCGCCGAAACTGCTGCAAGGCTCGAATGCACCACAGAAAACAGGAGAGGCGTCGCATCAGCAAGGGTGTCTCTCAAATCGAGTTGTCCAACGGTGCATTGAGTAGCAAGGTTGCAGCGGGTTTCTATATCGAGACCTCTATTGATGAGGAGCTGTGCTAAAGGAAGTATATCCTCATCTCCAAAATGGGCCAAGAAATGGAGTGGTGTTAGTCCGGAGGTTTCATCTCTTAGTGGTGTATCGTGCTCGATGAGAACTTTGGCGATCTGATAGTCACCCTTCTGACAAGCTTGCATCAGAAGAGAAACGCACAAATCGGGGTTGAGACCCGGTAACATGAGAACCTTTTGCAAGCTAAGATTCCAGCTCTGGTTGACCAAGTACCTGCAGATGAGCGGGAGACGGTCTCTCACTTTGTCGCTGTTTTGAAGCTGGTTGCTTTCTGAAAAAGCCTGATCCGAAGTCGCAGAGACATCTGCTTCCTTTCTGACACGCTCATCCAGCGCTGCCGTCTGATCGCGTAATGCCTCAGCGCATCTCTCTGAGCTCAATCGCTTCAAAGAACCCCGATCTCCAAGAACAGCCACTTCGTATAGCCATCCTTCTTCAACGCTTGGATCTATAGGATTAGTCATCCCTATCCAGCTCAGGACCCTTCCCACTGTAGTGCGAGCCTCTTCATGTCCCAGCTTTGCCGCCGTCACGAGGTATCGTCCGGCTTGGATAAGTGATGGTGCGGAAGTAGTAGCGGATCGGTGAATGCCAATGAGCCACCTTGCCATTGCATATGCCGCGAGGGATCGTGATGTTTCGCAGTATGAGTCTGAATCGGCGATTTCTCGTACATGGGCGACTATTTCTGTGGCAACTCGACCAGGAAGGCGCCTGAGTCTGCTGAAGTGCATGTTGATCTACATGTATATACCGTGTTAGTCCTGGCTGAGCTTTCTCAAATCTTGGTGGAAGTGCTTACCGAAATTGTCCTTTCTGGTAGAGGGGCCAAGGTTACATGTCCCCCTTCCTCGACTCTCGGCTTCATATCCCTTATGTATCGTTGAGATGGATCTGGATAAGGAGGATGAAGTATTGGCATGGCAGGTTCAGGATCTAGCCCTTGTCGGCTGTCTGTGGCCGCCGTGGACTGGCATACTATCTCCTCGACTTGATCCGGGGGTATAGTATCACCTAGGTCTAGTTAGATATCATCTTTGATGCCTAGCAAGAGACGGAGGAGCACTTACAGTGGCTAAAATAGACGTCCTCTTCAAGGAAATCAAGAGTCTCAAAGACTTCTATATTGTCTGTAGTAGCAGATAAAATCTCATGGTGAAGCATAGTTCTCAGTAGCTCAAGAGGTTCTGCGGCTCCAGCCTCAAGCTCCCCCTCGGTAGAGAGCATTGAATCGAAGAACTCGGAGATGAGACCTGATACCTTTTCTGTGAAGACACGTGGACCAGACAAGTCATTAGCATCCTTCTGCATTCTGATGAAGCTTGCAAGGGCACCATCGTCAGATTTAAGCTTGCGCAGTGGCTCTTTACCATCACCTGACCCATGTGCCTGTTCAAGCACCTTGTCCATGAAAGGCCCAACCAATAGAAGGGATACCGCGAGCGTCAAAGAATAGATATCAGCTTGACGCAAGCCTTGAGCATCGAGGGCCTCCAAAACTCTGGGACTCTGCCATAAGGCGGTTCCTGATTTGAGCTTGATTGGTTCATGGATGTTCGAAACCAAAAGGGAGCAGCCAAAATCGGTAAGCTTTGCGCATGGCCTGCCCTTTTCGTTGATGAAAACCAGAATATTTTCTGGCTTCAAGTCTGCTTGAATGACGCCGACGGTGTGAAGAGCAAGCAAGCCTTGAAAGCAATGGATTGCTAGACGCAGCCTGTCTCTCGCATCAAGCTCCGTCGAAGTTTCAAGGTATTTGCATAAATCGCCTCCTTGGGCCGTCTCCAACACAAGAACAGGCATCACAACGCGGTCGCTGTCTACACCCCAGCAGATACCAATCATCTCCGTGATGTTCTTATGCCTCCGGAGATGCTCGTTACGGAGAATTGAAATTTCAGTGCAGATAGACTCTGAGAGGGCCCGGCCGTCCTTCGAGTCCCAATCCACTGTCCTTCTCGGGACTCGGAGGACAACGTCATTGAGATGCAGCATGGCCAGTCTGTGGATGGTGGCCGTTTTATACCGAGAATCCACGTATTTTATGAGTGTGCTTGGTCGGCTTCGCATGACTTGGAACGAGCGGCCAAACGCAAAGGAGGCCTCCCTTTCAAAAGCCTTTTCGTCGATACAGATGTTGACTAGTACTTCTTCTCTTGCGGACGGGCATGTCCCTACTGCGTCGATGGCAGCAGTGAACAGAGGCAATAGCCCTGGCATGGGCCGTTGTAATTCGCCCGTGGGGTCTGTCATCACGGATCTCTCGACGGCGATCAGAATCAATGGGTTAGGTAGGACACTTGAGGCGTGTTTCCTGTGCCGGATAGACTATGAAAAGTAATACCCTGAGTTGAGAGTCCAGCGTTCTTGTAGAGCGGCCTCCTCAAATAATGTTGCGTTTGAAATGTAAGGCCAGTATTTAATCTTCTCAGATTGCCGACGCTGGAGGCGCGGTCTTGACTTTGCGTCGCACAGGACGTGGAAAGTTTCGATCCATGACATTCTTGTAAGTCTGTGCCTGGTCAAGATTTAATACGCATTCAGCTAGCATTGCCGCCACAAAGAGACGCTGAAAGCATCGCTCTCTCCACTAAGACGAGTTGATGTACTGATAGTACACAGTGGCGGCCTTTCATGGCTCGTTATTCTGTTTTAGCGTGAGTACGCGCGATGGTGGCGGCGGCAGAGAGCCGTGAACTAACGGAGGTTCCGCTAGCAAACGGAGGTCTGCTCCTCAGCTGAACCACGCCGTGAGGACCCTTTTAAATAAAACATGGGTAAACGTTACGAATGTAGAATGTGAGAAAGAACCAAATCCTCGTGATTGAAGCAATTTTATCCGTTCAAAAGTGCCCAAGCCAACTCACCCATTACTCATCCAACATGTCTGGCCTCGAGGCTATCGCAATCCTGGGATTTGCCCTTCAGGTCGTCGACACTACCGTGAGGGTCATTGATCTATGGAAGGCCGCAAATGAAGTCGGACAAGAAGTGATCATAATAAAAGCCAGACTCGACATGATTCGCGCCCGTCTCAAGACCTGGGCGCTCGGCTGGGAACGGCTGAAGGAGGAGGACCTCAAGAAGAGTCGACGCTTCAAAGACTTCGGATCTCTGGCTCTGAGATATGTCTTGATAATACAGTATCGGCTCACGGCTTTGGAAGACTTTGACAAAAAGTATCCCTCGTTGTTTCGAAATGATCGCGTTCTAGAGGAGCAGCCTCGCTCAGCAGACCGCGGCCTTCAACTAGCTCTAATTGCTCAAACGGATGGACCAGACATTAAAGACCTGGAGCTAATTCAGAAAGAGGTAACTTCTATAAATCATGCAAACATAATTCAGCGGTGGAGATGGGCCCGGAAGGGGGGCGAGGGTATGAAGATGACGGACCAAATTGCGGCGTTGGTTGGGGAGCTCGAAGATTTCTTTATACCCCCGACCAGTGACCAGACCGAGCCAGTTGACTTGGACCAGAATAAGCCGCTGATTGAAGGTTCTGGGGAGGATAGAGCTTTCAAGGTAGTGCAGGGCATCGCTACCTTCAAGGAAGCCGCAGAAGAGATGAGAAACCGAACCGACAGCATGCATCAACGAGAGCTACTAAGAAGCCACCGAGGAATTAAAAACGAAAAGAAACAAGACAACACAAATCAATACTCCACCCACCGCAGCTTGGCCAACTTCAAGGCTCGCGACATCAATATCACACCTGTGATGATCGAGTGGATATATGTACCAAGCAGCTTACCTGCCGAAATCAAGGAGGCTTCCCAGAACCAGATACACGACCTTGCTTTACTACTACACTCAGAAAAGAAGCCTCAAGAGTTCAGGACTCTGGAATGCATAGCCATGGTCGATATGCCCGTCGCAGATGAAGAGGACGCGCAATACGGTTTGGTCTTCAAGCTTGAGGAGGGGCAGCAGGTTTATACTCTTCTGGAGCTGGTGAGCAGGGAAGAATCTACGCCTAAATCTCTCACTGAGCGGTTGAAGCTTGTTAAGCTGCTCTCCAAAACGCTGCTGTTTCTCCATCTGGGATCGTGGCTGCACAAAGGCATACGGAGCGATAATATCCTGTTTCTGAGTAACGACATATCTAGTGTTGATCTTGGCGCGGCATACATTGGTGGTTTCGACTATAGTAGGCTGTTCCGAGAGACCAGGCTGACTCAAAATGTTGGAGACAATCGTGTGCAGAACATGTACCGGCACCCAGACCACCAAGGCCATCCAGTGCATGCGAATGGTGAGTCAACTGACAGACCGCCTTTCTCATACAAGGCCGACCTGTACAGTCTTGGTGTCGTACTCGTAGAGATTGGTCTGTGGTCGCCGATCATCAAGCTTTTAGATGCTCCGGGGAGTCAAGATGAAGACAGAAGTGTGCGGGAGACAATACTGGATATGATTCCTCAAGTCAGGATGAGGATGGGTGATGCTTTTGCCGATGCAGCCGAGGCGTGCTTGAGGAGTGAGTTTGGAACAGACGAGGCTGAACAGCCGGAAAGTGTTCGAGAGGCCTTTTATTTATCTGTAGTAAGGTTGCTGGAGCGGTGCTTGATATAAAGGACTTGCAAAAGTCGCTGAGACTTGAGGCTGCCGTAGTGAGGGACGATTGAGCGTGCAAAGAGGGCCTGCCCATGTACCCCATCCCGACGTCACCACCAACCCAACTTAGACAGCGAGAGTTCAGCTGTACAAACGGAAGGAGATTTTAGAATGCTATAGTCGTGTATCTAACCTAAGTAACATCTATCTACGCTACGCTAAGTAAGGGGATCGAGGGTTTATGGGGCGGTTATTGTTATGGACTGGGCAATATAGATTGGGGAGGCCAGGTATTCCAATCTATCAGTGTGAAAGTGGAATGTTAAAGCTATAATCCCTAACATAAACAAACCCAACTTGCCAAGATACCTCTTCCAGACGCTGGCCATAGAACTAGATCAGGGATTATACTAGAATAATCTCCCTGACATCCTCCAAGTCCTTTTCATCTAGCCACTCGTCTGCATGGCACTGCAAAAGTCCAAAACGACGATACATCCCTTCTCCTTCATCAGGCACCTCATACACCAACAACCCTGGCACATATGGATACAAAGTATGGTCTCGACCTACAGGAAACCATAATACGTCAAAGCCTTGTCCCCATTCTCCATCATCGGCAGGACTCTGAGGCAGGTTCTGCATGACCTGACGATTCGCGTCCAGAAAGTACCAACATGTAAAGAACGCCGTGTAGCCTAAAGAGTCATTCTTCCACACATAACCCACCTTACGTCTCCCAATGGTGAGGCGGAAAATGGGGGCTCTGATATGTAGCTTCGAGGTGGTGCTTTCTACCACACTCAAAGCCTCGAAATGCGTGGGGAATTGCAAAGGTCTCTCCGGATGATCGTCTTTAACGTAGATGGGTTCCTCCTGGATTTCGAGATAAGAAACGGGACAGGCAGACGCCCAGCACCAAGACGGTAGCTGAGCATCCATTGGTCTCTGGTATTCTTCAAGCCGCTTGGTGTCATGGTACCATAGAAGGCCCTGCGCGAGACTTGGCCGGAAGATGCCATTGAAGTATTCAGCTCTTAGACGTCGTATAAGCATAGATGCAAGTCCGTGAATGGCGTACAGTCTATCCGTTTCATAAGTAAGCTGCGTTTTTGAGAAGACAGAGATAAGATGATACCATCCACCTGCAAGGATGATGTCTTTGTCAGGCCTCGTCATTATTTCTCGTGGTGAGAAATGTGTACCGTAATAGCGATACACAAAAGGGACTTTGTAGTCTTCGGAGAAGATGGAAGTTTGACATTGTAGATAGAGCCCTTGTAGAGTCCAGTGAAGTATTCGCTTTGGGAGTGCCGTCTCTTGCAAGCACCATCCGCGGTTCGCTATCGGGGAGCCATGGATATTTGATACCAGGGAACAGTCGTCGTACCTGTCTTTGAATATGGTATATCCTGTATCGTGGTTGGCAATCTTGATGGCAATATCGTCCATTGGAAATCTTGCTATGGGGCGTTCTGTCAGAAAGCCTTCTCGGCTATCTTGAGCAAGCGATGCGGAGATACAGCAGGCAGCATTTGAATAGTAATCACCCATCCTAGGCGACTCTGAACGAAAGTCACCAGTTGGTCCCTGAATAATGCATATCGCATCGACCCATAGGTATCGGAAACCCATCAGTCTTGTCAACAAGATGGCGTCTTGGATCGTTTTGGAAAGGTCCGACACGGCAAAGCCATGGAGCCGAATTCCGAGATTGGTCTCCGTCGTTTTGGACTTTTCATTTCCATTGCCCCAGCAGTAGCTGAGGATGAGGTAGTCCACGTCTCGGTGGGTTGTGCAGCTCGCAACCTCAACAAGTTTCACCAAAAGGCCATTTATCTCACCAACGTCAAGTAGTCGAGTCGGTAGACCTGATGGTGTGTATTTTTCGCCACATGATTCATGACCTACATGCTGTTTACGGCAACTTTCCATCCAAGGTTGAATCTGGTACTTGACAAGGTCGGCGAGCTCCTCTTGAACGTTTTCCCAAAGGAAGGCTAAAATTTCATATCAGCGCCGAATACTTTGCAGATCATTCATAGTGGATACCTTTGATATGACGGCTCTTCATATCTCTTAGCAACTCTTTGTCGCTGGACTCAGCAGGTACATAATCAGTCCCTACACTAGAAAGGAATGATTCGCCCTCATGGTTCATTTTCGACTTTATTTCCAGGATCTTGCGGCCTATGAAGAGCTTTATCAGAATCGATACTAGTATCAATCCTTTCGTCAGCTTCTCCAAAACCTCTGTGGTCATTTCACGATTGTTGACCAAGGACAGCCACACATAGCGACAAAATACGCAACCTTGGTCAGCCGATTCTTGGAGAGAGCCGAAGGATTCGTGTAATGGTAATTCGTAAGACTCATACCAGTCCTTCGGGGTTGGTGGCCACGGGAAGGATATACAGCGGCAGCAAAGTCGCGGGGAAGCATGTATAATCGCACCGATGTTGGCTTCCCCAGATTCAGCTGGACCTGAGTCCGACGCCATTTTGAATCGAGTGAAATATAATGGTCAGTATGCCTGTGTTTAAGGAAGATATGAGACCTTTGGGAATTGGATAATAGCTAAGACAAAAACTCCATAATAAGAGATAGAGCTTTAGCCTATAGACAAGCCTGTCTTTAAGTCATGCAGCAGAATCATCAATTGCTATGACAAGTATAAAAATTGAGATATAAGGAAGAAGACGGCATACTTATTGGAATAGATTAAGAGAGAAATATCCACAATTTGCTGACCTCTTTCTTCCACTTACTTGTCCTGGCCATTCTACTGTTACATCGGAGGCATCTCAGCCCCGACTCAGCCACATTATGCGCGCCAAAGCAGACTTAGTTTATGGTGATGACAAGGCACATTTAAATGGTGTATACAGCTTTAGTTAAGTCCTATCATAAGACTAAATCGAAGCATTATAATTTGTTCAATATATATTGTGCCATGTCTAAAGTATGCAGAATGCTTCTTAAGGCTGTATAACTTACCTTATCTTAAGATCTTATGTTACTTAAGATGCCATCTTCTCTCAAGTCTCCAACATACAACCAGCGGCCAAAATACTACGTAGACCATTTCTTCCGCTCAAGGCATGTCCCTCAGAGCCTCCATTTCCTGATTTGGTGTTTGCGCAGGGACTAACGCCTCTGCCTCGTCTGTGCCAGGAGATACCTCAGCACTATGTAATGCTTATTTGTTCGTCGCTGGTTCACGTATAAACCGTTCTCTAACAACTCATATTAGTTTCTGACCTCTCCAAGACAAGACCGAAGAGATAAAGTAAAACTTACTGAAAAGAATCACAATTGCCTCTTCCACAACAGGGACCCAAGTCGCAAGGGCCAAACTCTGCCCAAACCCCCAAGCTCTGATTCCTGCACTCCCCCACTATTTACACTTGCAATATCCGCCCTCAGTACGAAAAGACTCCCAAGAGCAGTCCACCTAAAGATAAAGAAGAAGATACAGTTGGAAATCCTCCATGGTACACGGAAGAATAGCCAGCCTAGCACGGGTACCTTTTCCGCCAAGGCCTTGGTGCACTTCCCAACCAGGTACGTCAAACCAGCGAGCATCGTAGTGACCGCCGGAATATGGTAAAGAGCGATTATTGCACTGCTGGCTTTAAACGATGCCTTTGAATCCCAAAAGTTCGCCTCAAAGGGCACTCTGCCATGTAATCTAGCTGCAGTTTCAGCAGTAGAACTCAAGCCCATCACTACCGTAAAGAGCAACCATATAACAAACCCCATGAAGCATCCAGAAATGCTCTTCCGCTCAATGTCGAGATAAATAGGGAGAGTAAGAAAGCAAGACGCTGTTAAAACAGCACAGGCGAGTCGTGTCATGATAATGTCGTACACGCTCTCCATCCGACCACAGATGAAGAGAGTAGCGAGGAGGACTGAAGCTGCCAATAGGCCTAAACTAGTGTGGAACGCACCGAGGCTATTGTAAAACATGCTGCGGATGTTGTCCCAAAAGGTTTGTTCCTTCGACGTTGTTCGAGTTTTGAAGGTGGTGTAGTCATTCTCGACATACATACTGCTCAAAAATGATATGATGTAGAGACTGGCGAGAATAGCACCCATCAGGTAAACAAACATCATCTACCAATATCAGCACCAATCTCACATCTCAAGCGATAGCCTTACCCCAATGCCAAGAATGTCCGCATTACCGTCCCATTCCCAAACCTCACACATTTCATCCTTACATATACTCATAGGCTTGTGGATCAACCATTTGTTCATCTCCCTGTTAGCACACCTTTTGCGCACAAGAACCAGTTCATCGCTTTCCATTTAGGAACGTCAGTGCCGCCAAAGGACTGGAGATAGGTCACGAGATCAGTCATGTTGTCGGTTTTGTGGTCGACCCATGGCACCAGGAATGCAGCAGCTGCTTTGCAGTTCGTCCAGGGTCGATAGTTCTTAATACCGATGTCGATGCCTTTGCACGAGAAGGCGCATATGTCAAGAGTGGCCATAATGATTGGGTAAGTGAGGGATTTCTAATATTGAGGAAGCTGATGATTGGCGGCGATCTAATTGCCCCAGGCAGGAAGAGCGTTACTTCCACCTATTGCAGCGAGCTGTGCACTGGGCAGTCGGGAGCTAACTATTACTAGCTAATTGGGTTTCTCTCTCATTATTGTCAATCTCCTTTTTTAAACGGAGATGATTGCTTTTAAAAGCAAAGTGAAGCATAGCCTCGTGATAAACAGGGTATAATTGCAGGAGACGGCTTGAAACTATCGACGCCACCGTGGTGACTTGAACAATTCCCTGCACGGCTGAGAAGAAAAGCCAGGCAGAAAAGAGAGATTTATCAAGAATATAGAGTTAAAACATAAGAGTACCATAAGCGTAAATGACATGAGGAAATGAGGCTTTGAGGAATCTTTTGCTATAGTGATGCATAAATAGTCGCAGAACGAATGACGGTTTAGTTGAGACGCGAAAGTCGCCTGAGCTGAGAACGCCATTGGGCGCATACAATAAATACTAAAATGTGGGAGAAAGCATGGCGAGATCCCAATTATTCATTTAGGACAACTCATTATCCCATTTAAGACTGGACTTGTCTTACGATCGGCTTCATCATAATTGGGCTCATCTTAAGATTTTTAAGACCAGCCCCATCTTTAGATCCATCTCAATTGGTCTTATCTCGAGATCATATCTTATCTCAACATGCGTCTTACCCGCTTATCTTATCGCTCTTATCGCTGATTTCCGCCGAGGCCGCTCTTCAGCCGAAGTAACCGACAGCATCAGCAACGGAATAATCGGAACCATTTCCGTTCCGCACCCCGCGTTAGCCCCGGCATCTAACCCCGCTAAGTCGGCTTGCGGCGGCTCCATCACCAGAATGTAATACAAAATAAAACTGACGTCGACATCTACAACCCTACACAAATCTCCTCATCTTCACTGTATTCATTCAAAATGTCGTGGCTTTCTATCCCCTCCGAGTCTCACTTCTCCATCGCCAACATCCCCTTTGGCATCATCTCTACTTCATCAAATGCTACGCCGCGACCTGCTGTTGCTATCGGCGATCATGTTCTAGACCTTGATGCTTTTGCAAAAGGTGATGGATTCTCGGGTAACTCTGAGGTTCAGAAGCACGTTGGTGTGTTTTCTCAACAGTCGCTGAATGCTTTTGCTGCGCTTGGTCGTCCGTTTCATCGCGCGACGAGGAGTTATCTCCAGGATGTCTTTGCGAAAGACACCAAGAACCCAGTGTTGAAGGACAACCAGAAACTCCAAGATGAAGCTCTACTGAAGCGCTCTGATGTCAAGAACCATCTTCCCTTGACCATTGGTGATTACACAGACTTTTACGCTGGCAAGAACCACGCCTTCAACGTCGGCTGTCTGTTCCGTGGTCCCGACAACGCTCTTCAACCGAACTACACCCATCTCCCCGTCGCTTACCACGGAAGGGCCAGCAGCGTTGTCGTATCAGGCACGCCGATCCGACGACCCTGGGGACAGATCCTCCGTCCTGGTAACAAGGTTCCTGACCTCGCGCCATGTGAGAGGCTTGACATTGAGCTCGAGATGGGCATGTTCATCTGCCGTGAGAACGAGATGGGAAGCCCTGTTCCTATTGATGAAGCCGATGAGCACATCTTTGGTTATGTTCTTATGAATGACTGGAGCGCACGAGATATCCAGGCTTGGGAATATATCCCTCTTGGTCCTTTCACGGCTAAGAACTTGGGTACGAGTATTAGTGCCTGGGTCGTGCTGGCTGATGCTCTTGGGGGAGCTAAGGCAGCTGGCATCAAGAATGATAATGAGATTCTGCCTTACTTGAAGGAGAAGACGGACAAGAATGTTTTGGACATTGACCTCGAGGTCGAAATCATCAGTAAGTTGATCGCCTCTCTTGAGACACAGTGACTAACCGGGTGCAGCCGCCGCTGGTAACAAGAACCACCTTAGCAAGACAACCTCACGCAACCTGCTCTGGTCGTGGCCCCAGATGATCGCCCATCACACCATCACAGGCTGTAACCTGCGACCCGGTGATCTTCTCGGATCAGGTACCATCTCCGGTACTGAGTCTGGCACTGAGGGTAGCATGCTGGAACAGACCAAGGGCGGCAAAGTGCCCATTCAATTGAAGGACGGAGAGGAGCGCAAGTTCATCCAGAACGGCGATACACTGATCATTCGTGGTGCTTATGGAAGTGGTGATAAGAAGGTTGGCTTTGGCGAGGTGTCGGGACAGATCCTTGAGCCTCTTCCTCTGTTCAAGTAAAGCAAGTTTGGGGAAACGTATAGGTAGTATGAAAAGCTCAATAGATTTTACTTGCATCATTTCGTTTGCCATCTTGATGTACGTTCTAATTATTACCTACATTACTAGTTGGTCTTTATTAACACGCAATGTATTGTGGGCTTAGTATGCTACGTGGTATAAATTTCACATTTTGAGTCTATGATTGAGAGAGAGAAAGAAATCGCGATTTGTATTCATCGGTCCAATTCTGTACTGCATGACTTGCTTCATACTACTTCTGATCTGATTAAAGTATCAAGAAGGGCAGAGTCTATAAATCCAACGCTAACAAAAAAGGCGCGAAACCACTGCTGAACCAATAAAAGCATTGTCGTTGAAGATGATTGAGTGAAGGTGACGAGAATTCGAGAGCAGTAAATGACAGAAACTTGCTGATGCGGTTGAGAGTAATGATTGATCAAAAATAATGATAACAAGTTGAGCCGCTCAATCGCTAGCAGCAACCGACTCCGCTCATGACATTATAGCCAGACGCATAAGACTGATCTGTGCTTCAAGAAAACAACAAAGACTGACCGCGGATAACTCCATTGTAGCCCATGACTGGTGGGTACATGTAACTGGCCATCAGTCTCTGTTGCTGCAATGCAAATTGTTGTTGCTGCTGCTGCGCCATCAAGGCAAACGCTTGCTGAGGTGTAATCGGGATCAACCCTTGAGATGCCCCGTAAAAGCCTGGACTAACAGGTGGGGAGAAAGAGAGCAGTGGAGATGGCGAGAGAGGAAGAGATGGTGATGGGAGAGGTGAAGATGGAGGTGAGGGTATAGTCGGCATAGCCGTACATCCAGAGATCTTTGCTCTGTACCCTTTAGGTCGGTACTTCGCCTGAAGAAACCTCCCTTCCCACTTTGTGGGATGATAAATAACGTCATGTCCACCAGGGACAGACGGATTGATAATGACTCGCGCTGGTCCTGGCTTCATGCCCATGGACTGTATGTATTTGCCTTTAAGACAGAGAGGATACTCGATCCACGGGCCGGCTACCTTTAGCGGTAGTGCCTCGTTGTTATGGAAGGTATGAGGGTATGTAGAGAGATGGCTGAACTCAGGGACCTGCTCGCTTTGCTTTCGGACCTCATGAGCAGGGATCTTCTTGAAGGAGATGTCCTCTACGTCTGAGAGAGAGTAGTAGGAGCATGTTGACGAGTTGTCATCCATGTCATCATCTGACCTGCTCATGTGGTCCATGACTCCCAAATCTGCAAGAGAATGCATTGTCGCTGATAAAAGGGTAGGAGAGAGTGTGAGAGTAATAAGACTTCAATCCACAAGTAAAAAAAGAGAGTGTGAGAGAATGTGAGAGAATATGAGAGAGTGTGTATGAGTCGGCAAAGTGCACCAGGTAATGTAATTGTATTTATCGTTCTGCGGCTCAAAAGCGTCGAACAAGACTATTGTACAGCTGTAACGAGAAAGGTATAGCAAGGTCGTCAAAATGAGTAATCAGGAGACGCCAGAGTGAAAGAGAGATAGCTGGTAAGACAGGCTGAACGTGCAAGAAATCAGGTGACCAAAGGCAAGAGTGCTGTAAGCAAAGTGGCTGAAAGCTGAAGACGTGCAAGACAGACAGTGATAGAAAAGGATGAAGAAGCGAAAGGGAAACAGAGGGAGGGAAGGCCTTTACTTATAGACGAAGGGTAGAGAGAGTTTGAGATGAGGGTTATGCTGCCCTGGGTGAAGGCGAATACCATTCTGTCGACATGAAGGTTAAAAGGAAGTGTCCGATCTGTGATAGGACAAGAACCTCTATGTTCAAGTCTCTGGGAAGGTTATCATGAGGATATCCGCGTTTAACTAGTAAGAGAGTCAGTAGGCAAGAGAGTCAGTAGGCACTCAAACGACAGCCTAGCTCTGCACTACTACTCATTCCGACTCAACGTTGACTTGCCAGTGGTCTAGGAAATAAGCACAATAAACATGAGGGGATTTGAAAAGCTTAGTTGCTCAAGGTTTGGACTGTGACTCGTCCAAAGATTTACGGTTGCACAAGCTTATTTATCACCCAATCAAAACTGACGCACCCTGATTCTGTTGCCCTTTGACACAGCACTACTAGCATGGGTTCTTTAAAAGGATCCTTTTTGCTAGTTACTGTCCGTAAGACTAAACGTTACTCTGCTAAGAGGTGTGACTTGCAGTCGCCTTGGTAGTTCAAATCGCAAGTGAGAACCTTGATACCTCGTTGTTGAACTTTATGTCTATTTAGGCTACATATCAACAATCCCCATGCTGTTACGAAACTCTCAGATCTGGCTGCCCAATCAATCGTGGGCGATATTCACGATTGCATTGACAGTGAGGGGACAAGCTAGCAGAAGGATCGTACAGTCAAAGGCTTCCAGAAGTTTCTGCGGTTTAGGCTCACAAACAAGCAACACTTTGGTCAGGGTCTCGGTTTAGCAACGTAAGCCTTGTTTTGCGATCATGGAACGACGACATAGCTTTGTCTGACCCTCAGGGACCAGGGTTCGAGTATCTGGAAGCCAGAGGAGACGAGAACGGAGGTAATCATCTGCAATAGAGAGATCTTTTAGTATCTTTGACGTTTCACGTCGACGACCTCCAAGTATCTGCCTTGATCGGTGCAAGCACGGGTCAAACTATCATCCTTGAGCATCAGTTTCCTCTCCATTGAGAATCCGCACGATAAGCCATCCCCATTTGAATCACCCGTCACTGAGCCACTTTGTTGGAAGTTTGGTATGCTGCCTGAACTGTATTTATGAGGTTGATATTTCCATGATGCTTCTATCGTGCGCCATAGATCTGGTCTATCTTAGTGCCGATGACTCTCCTTCTACTAAACTCAGTGATGAACAAGATTTCTTCAGGAATCGACGAGAATCTGCAGCAGCAGCAATCACGATCAGTGGACGCCACCCCAGTGCTTTATCCTTCCGTGCAAAGTTAACCAAGTTTCCTGAGGACTTCAAAAGACCTCATCGGATCCTGCGTAAGCTCGACTCCCCTGAAGCAGGGGCCTCCATGCATGGCCTCGCGATGTCGCATTCACGGTCTTCATCATCGTGAACAAGCATCCTCACGAAATCCCCTCATCACGAATAAGACCTTGCGAAAAGAAAAGACCTGTCTTTTATTTTATTACTAAATTCTCTGCGACGATATTTTTCTTTTTCGACTACCATGGCTAGTCATAATTGCATATTAATTCTGTCCCTATCATGCCTTGAGATTGTCAGGCGTATCAGGCTGGTTCTGCCAATGCGCCTTCACAACAGCAGGATGATCCTTCAAACCATCTACAAGCTTTCCAATCGTCGGAAACAGCGTCAAATCAACCCCAAACCTCTCAGCATTCCACATCGCAGGCAAAAGACAGGCATCCGCAAGCGTCAGTTCATCACCAACGCTACACTTCCCTGCCGAGTCCTTCACAACCTCCTCATAAGCCTTGAGTCCATCCGCCATGAGCTGCTTATTCCACTCTTCTGCGTTTCCGCCGAGTTCTCTGACACGACGCATGATGCGCAGGTTTGTAACAGGCTGGATATCTGCGCAGATGATGTTGACGAGGGTACGCACTGTTGCGCGTGCTTCGGGGTTGGAGGGGAGGAGAGGATGGGAAAGGTGCTTTTCTTCGAGATATTCTAGGGCTGCGACGGATTGGCCAATGCGGAAAGGTCTGTCGCTTGACGCATTTGAGATGAGAACGGGGACGGATGCTGATGGATTGAGAGTTTTATGGGAGTCGGAGAGATGCTCATTTTTGAGAAGATTGACGAATGCCAGCTCATAGGGAATTCCCTTTGCGTTGAGAGCGATGCGAATACGCGCTGAGCAGGAGGATCTGAAGTAAGAGTAGAGAGTATACTGAGATTCAGACATATCGAATGATGCAATTGGTCAAGTCACTACTGTAGATGAGAGTAGCTCAATTGAAGAGAAGCAAAGAACCTCCTCACCATGGCCCGACCCCAAGGCCACGCCCTTCTTATGTCATGAGGGTGATTGTGCTGTCATTGTGTAAAGCATTACCCGTCGCTAGCCTGGTAGTGCCGAACTCTGAAGTCTTGGGAGTCGGAAGAATTCCGGTGGAATGCGGGGTGAGTGCGACAATCCGGGGTAGTTCGGGAGAATGACGGCAATCTTGTTACGCAGGGGAGAGTAATTCCGCTCATGATAGCCGGCTGAGTCAGAATCTTATGGGTGTGAATATGCCTCGGGGGGGCAAGAAAACTCAGACCTAAATACGACGCATTAAAACTAAACTTAGCAAATCTAAACCTAGTAAAGACATCCTTAACCTGAGTCTTCTTGTCATTTACGATCAAGGTCCTGAGTTATCTTTCCTTCTCGGTGGGTATAGTGAGTGTTGGACAGAAGTTGATTTATTTCGAGGACGAGACGAACTGAGAAATAGTCAAGATCAGGTACCTCGAGATATAAAATACGCGAGATCAGTGTCATTTACTAAACTTCACTATGATTAATAATTAACTCTGGATGCACAGCCGGTTGTGCGGGGATGAGTCGCCTGCATTCATGATGGAGACTACCAATATTACTATCTGTTGAGCTGACACACCACATGATTGATACCTACGCCGGACACCTCACCTGGCATGACAGGCGAGAACACTCAGTGAGTTCACACAAAAGTGCATGCATGTAAAACTTTGAATCACCTGCACAGCAAATACCGAGCGTGAATGGCATTTGAAGATCTCTTGCTAAAGTCTATCTTCTACAAAATTAACTTTCTAATCGTCGTGATAAGGCAGCTAGCTACCTCAAAGATGGTAGTCATCCTGTCGCGTAACTCTCTGTCCCCTCCTCTCCCAGACCCCCTCGATATTCATATCCCTCGATCCACTACCAAAGTCAGTATCTAAAACGCCAAGAAAAACGGGAAACTTACTCGTCTCTCCAGATGATGGTAGGTTCAGTCTGGCCCTTTCCAGGGTTTCTAAACACCATATTCTTTTTCTATAGATCTGTTAGCCACTATAATTCCGCATGCGCGGGCAGTACGTACCAATCCAAGAGACAGGTGAATAGCGGGAGGATCAACAGTGATGTTCTGCTCAGGTCGACCACCGTTCACCATGGCAGCGATGTTCTGCGCTACAACCTGCGCTTGTCCAGCTCCCGGGCGTGCAGCCTTGTGAGCTCCGCTGTCGGCGATGTCACCGCATGCATACAAATTCGAGTACTCGGGGTCAGCGAACTGCAGTGTCGGCGCGACTCGGATGAAGTCGTTGGCGGGATTTATGATCTCATATCCAGAGGTCGGCTGAAGATCCTTGAGGAACTGGTTATTTGGCGTTTGGCCTGTTGCCGGAATGACGAGGTCTGTTTCTATTTTTCGACCGTCCTTGAGTTCTAGTTCGAATGTTGATCCATCTGTTGGGAAGCCCTTGGCTGGGATCACAGCTCGTGTGCCGGTGATAACACTGCTCTGTTAGTACTTCTCTCCGCATCACAGAAAGGCTAACTTACTCGACACCAAGCTCTTGTAATCTATCCCTGAGAATAGCATCCATCTTCTCATGGTAAAGCTGCATAAGCCTATCCCTCGAATGAACCAAAGTGACCTTCTTCTCCGGATAAACCTCTCCCAAGTCAGTCGCCATCTGCACACCAACCGCACCACCGCCAACAATCACAATCGACTTTGCGTTCTTGATACCCTGCTGGTAAGACCTGAAGTACTCAACAGAAGGTTTCTTCTCATCATGCTGCATATTACTGGGCGCCTGGAGTCGTGTTCCCGATGTAACGACTGCGTACTCGAAGGGAATTTCTGTTGAGCCTTGCCATGGTCTGTCGAGTGTGAGTTGGTTCTTCTGGAGAGATACTGCACGGGCGCGGACGATGGTGTGATTGGGGGCGTTGGGGAGAGAAGAGAAAAAGCCGGTGTAGGGGATGAAGGCTTTGTGTTCGTGGTCTGGCACGATGGCGAATCGGGGCTGGGAGGATTAGTTTGAGTAGGACAAGATATGGGAGGAACTTACGAAGGCGAAGAGGTGGTGGAAATGGCTGTGAGGTTCTATTAAGAGAACCTACGATATGTTAGCCATTGACTCTTGAGGAGCGACGTGGTGCTCATACACGATGAGTGACTGGTAGAAGCGTAGCCAGTTCTTTCACAGCAGCCTAGATTTAGTTAGTCAAACCCATCACCCTCTCTAGAATAGACTTACAAGCCCAACATACGAGCCACCAATGACAATAACGTTCTTCAAACCTGCAGTCATGATGTCTCTATGTCTATAGTTCAAACAATTAAGATAAATAAGAAATTGAACACGAGAATAAAAGAGATCTCGGCTCTTTTTATCGACGCCATCTTATCAATCTACGGGGTCCCCGCCTCCGGATGTACGCTTTGCCGGTTATCCGAATTTAATTCCGAAATCGGCTTTTTTCATCGGCATTTTAGGGGGTTCTTGCACCAAAAACGCGAAAGCACGAGTCAGCGCTAAGAATAAGCCATGGTTCTAGTACGCGGCTTGGAAATACGGCTTTTGGACCTGCATGTGAAGGTGACGAGTTACTCAATTTGGTTGGGGTTTCTTGGCTTGCGTTGCAGGGATGGGTTTCTGGATGTAACGGTAGAAGTCATACGGGTATATTGTTCTGCCGAGTGCCTTGCGCTGATTGAACTCTATCTAGGGAGATCTTCATAAGAAAGATCGGTGAGATGCTGGATTGTGGGATGCCGATGGATGACTTGTAACGCGCGGCTCGGCTCGGCTCGGCGCTTAATAATCTTCAGCGGGATGAGATGACGAAGCCGATGACTAGGGAAGGTAGTAACATCCAGGTCTAGACATTAAATATTCGTGGTAGCGTGCCATTAAAAGATTTATAGACCTCAGTGACTCACGCAGCATGACGATCGCTGCTCTTCAGAATGTCACTTTGGGCCCGTCAGATTAGAGATGTTGAAGTGGGTCCTGTTCTAGGGTATCATCGGACGGCATATTGCGCAATGGCTGATTGAGACGTACGAGGCAGTGCTGCCCTGCATGAAGGATGTCTAAATGGGAGTCTATGATGTTCAAGTGGATCGAAACAGCTATATTCGCCATGAGAAACTGTAACTAACACGAGGCGAAGATACAGTTGCTTGTTAGTTATCACAACGACTGCTTCTCGAATAGGACCTATTCACAGGAACAAAACACTGCAACCACAATCATAACACAGACAAATAATGAATTCTTGTGCCACTCTCCATGGTTCTTAGTATCTGCCCTTTTTCTGGCACTATGGCTCATCTTAGACAGGTTAGTGCAACCTGACGCTCAGCATCAGTGTTGGCAATCGAGAATCGTATGTATCTAGGGCCCGTCAAATGCTTACACAAAAGGTGTTGCTCCATCTATCCTGAATGAACATCCTAAATGGTCTGTCCCAACGACTCAAGATACCGGTATAGCCCCCATTCCAAGAATATCCGCTCTAAACGCCAACCAATATCTAGTTCGTATCCAATACTCTAAGTACTGCAATGCAAGAAGAATTTTAAAGATTCCCTGGCGTGTGCGCGTAGTCCCGATGGGAAGCCTGTGAAACGTGACAGCCTTACCATCCCGCTGTATCGTAGCGACGAAATTCCAGTCGTGGCCTTGCACTATAATACCAGGTAGGAACTCGATGTGCGACAACTCTCGCGTTGGGCCTTGGGGCGTGTAGCATAGGCTACGCAGCTGTGCAGAGTGCCATGTCGCCATCTGATTGATGGCGTTTGTGTAGTTCTCGCCCTCCCTCTTTGTCTCCACTGACATTGCGATTGGATGCTTATTCAACAAACCGGAATCGACGTGGTTGATGCTTTTTGAGGGCCGATCGCGATATCGTATCTTGTCGATAGCTGCCTGCTCAGCTGACTCTCGTCCGGGCTGCATGTAGATACAATAGTCGACTAGTTTGGATTTGGATCTGTTGGGCTTATACATGCTTGAGATTTGCGTCGAAGTGCTTTGCGTGTTAGCATGAGGACGCAATGGAAAGGACAGTCTCAGCATACCAGTACATGTAATCTAGGAATTGAGGCTCGAGTTCCTCTTTACGGAAGACCCAAGAAAGAATTGGAGCATGGATGTCAGCGTTCCAGCCCGCTTCTGCTTCATTCTCTTCCAAGTAATCCGCCGCGCGATCAAAAATCCTATCGACCCATGACATGCCCGGCCATCGCCAGTCTATACCAGATGGGAGGTTGCTCTCGGATGAGGCATCAAAGAAAGAGATATCTGGGAATTTTGTCCTTTGAAACTTTCATTTATTAGCTTACGGACTTGGTACAAAGAAGGAAAAAACCCATCGCTTTACCTCATCCTTGCGGCTAGCAGGAACAATCCTGTTGCCGCGGTCGATGTCCTCAAGGACCTTACGCACTTCCTTGAGAGACTCAGGCTGCCAATCCTCATAGCGTTCCATACTAACGACCCGATAACCCGTGTCTTCTCCAGCAGCGTCACGTTGTTGCTTCGAAGGCGAGGAGGCTTTGGAGGTTGAGGAGCGCCCTGATCTTGACGAAACATCCGAGGCAGAGCTTATGTCGTGATAGAGCCTACCGCGCCTCTTAGGGGCCTTGGGAGTCACATCATCTTCGACGAAGGATTGGGAAACGCCGTCACTGCCATCGTCCGACACAGACCGTGGCCGTTTGTTAGGCGATGACATCGTATCGTGAGGCGGCGTCGGGAGCCGCCCAGGCGAGAGTTCGTGGCTTGTCTTGAGTCGCTTGGATTTGGGCTCGCTGGTGCTAGGGCGATGGAATGGGATGTCGTCGAGCCATGTAAGAATGTTGCAGCTTCCCATAGCTGTTTGATGTTACGATGGTGCGCCGTGTATTCGATTATGATGATGATGATGCAGATGGAAAGTAATGTTATTATTTCCAGAGGCGCAACGATAAGTTGAGATAAGATAAGATAATTGTCTCAGCGACCAAGTGGGTCTTCCCGAGTAGATGGCGCTAGTTCTAACCAATAGACTAGTAGATCGCTCTCTCGCAAGGATGTAACATCTGAGGGCTGTATTCAGGATTATTTAATGCTGTATTATTGTAAATAAAACCAAGATTATCATAAAATAAGAAATTTACAATAAAATCGGAGGGCTTAAATCATACTGACGTTAATCGAAGCTTTTGTTAAAAGGTCTCATGATGACCATGAGATGAGGGGAACATAGATTAACCAACAAGGATAACTATACCTTTAGCACTTAAATACATTTATCTTCGCTCTACAACCCTTAGTTTATAGATATTATCTGCATGAACCTATTCTGGTCCACTCGTTCCGTCTATCCGCTCGACGACTTTCAGCTAATTATTCCCGATCATGGAGCTCATCTTCTTCAAATACTCCCTCCCGCCCTCAACAATCCTTCTATTCAAAACAACAAACTCATCCTTCTCACTCCCCTCAACAGCCAAATACGTAAAAAACGCACCTAACTCTTCATTCTTGATAACATAATCATCACCCAGCAACACCTGGGCCAAATACCCAGGCACTCTCATCCTCTGGGTAATCACGCCTCCAGGCCTTAACATCCAAGCCTTCCAAGCATCTGCATGCTCTTTCGCAACGTCTAGTGAGCGAATCTCATACAACCCCTGGACCTGTCAGTAGTGGTGAGATAAGATGAGGGGGGGGACGTACTTTGAGTTTGCGAGGGTAGTCGTTCACCCATAACTTTGCATCTTGTTCCTGAACAACCCACTTCCCACTGAGATGAATGAACCGAAATGGTTCTCTTTTAGGCTGTTTTTCAAGAAGAGTCGCGAAGGCAGTTTGGAAAGCGAGGGGGTACTCCATATCGACATTCACGTTTCCTCTATACGACCCCATGGCACTATTATCATGAGCCCCTACGCCGTTCAGTAACAAGAACAACTTACCAAATCATAGCAGCAGCATCAACATGCGGCAGGAGAATATCGTCAGACCATTTCAAAAAGTCTTTTATCATGACTGTTTGGAGTTTGGGATGGTTTGAGGGGAGGGCGCGACGCACGAAGGCGACTACAGATGTGATTTTAGGATGGGAGAGACATTGGCGGAGGGCTTCGCTGCCGATGGAGCCTGATGCGCCGAGGAAGAGGACTTTCATGATTGATTGCGACTATTGTGTTGAAGTTTGGGTTGTGAGAGGTTGATGAGGCTTAAGCGACATTTATAAATGGGAGCGGATAGATGTTTCTGGAAATGCTAGTTGCGGACTTTCAAGGATGTCGATCCTAAAGTCCGCTGGCGTTGATCAGCCATCCGTCTTGGCGTGTTTGATCAATTGTATGCGCAGTTACTAGCGATAAGGAATGTAAGAGTGCGAATTTTGGAGCTTGGCTTATGGTTTGGCTTATTTTGCAGACCGATACGATGTACGATATTGGCGTGGGCCGCTGTCGTGGCTTACTTCAGCCAAAGCCTTCCTTTACGTGTCATTGTGTTGGGACGCCATTATGTAATAATAGTATCGGATGACCTAATAAACACTGGTATCTTGCTTAGTACGAAATAACAATGTTCATCTTAACGTTTTAGCAATTGTGGTATTACTAGGCAATCAATCGCTCTGCGCATCTTTAAGGTCATTAGGTGAATACCGGGTAGGTTACTCCTCAATGACAGTTGACTCACTGAACCGGCCCGGTCTTCAATGAAGACTTCTCCGTACCTAGGTAGCTATTGACTTGAGAATAAATGTCAATTGAGTCTTATCTTTGCATCATCTCCTGTATCAATCGTATCATCTGAATACTCCTCCAACGTGAGCGCAACATCATGGCCAAGAAAATGCCCGACCCTCCGTTCAACTCGTCAGACCTCATGCTCACCCGCGCCCGAGCAAGTGATATACCCTCAATTCAATCCATGGTCAACGCAGCATACGAGAAATACATACCCCGAATTGGCAAACCGCCAGCTCCAATGACAGCAGACTACGCATCTCTGCTCACAACCCACGACGTCTTCATCTTGCGCACCACTCAATTGCCGGTCGGCGCGCTCGTTCTCCACCACGACCCAGACTCCGACGTCCTAAAGATCGAGAATTTGGTAGTCGACCCAAGCGCACAAGGTCGTGGCTACGGAAAGGTATTGATGCGCTATGCAGAAGACTTTGCATGGTCGCGAGGTTGCAATGCGTTGGAGCTGTACACGAATGTCAAGATGTTTGAGAACCTGGGGCTGTATCTTAAGATGGGCTTTGCAGAGACTGGGAGGAGGGAAGAGGATGGCTTTGAACGTGTGTATTTCCGGAAAGAATTGAAATGATATGTAAATGATAACTTTTATTTATTGCGATGCATAATTGATCGTCATGTACAGATAGCGACGCGCTGAAGAAACCCGCTCCATCGCGTGCGCCAATTCATCGCCACTCTAACGCGACCATCCCCATCACCAACCAAACAATGGTACTTGATACATAAATCCACTGGGTATCTCTATCACGCTAACGACCCCTTCAACCTCTCAAAGCTAAAATTCCATACCTCCGCCCTTCGCGGCCCATCACTCGACTCAACCAGCCCAACGTGCTGCAAAACACTCGGATCAAGCGCCCACTTGCTCAACCCGTTATCCCGCGCGTAATCCTCCATGATCATATCCCCCGGGAACTGAAACGGCGGCTCGCGCAGAAAATCCTGCAGATTCTGCAGGTGATGGTTCGGAAACACCAGGCCTTGCGCACAGCATCCATAGCGTGGCATTTCGCGCACCGTGGGGGAGCGTGTGAACAGTCGGTGGAGGGTTATGCGGCCTGTTACGAAGGCGAGCGCTAAACAGGCGGGGATCCAGAGACCGAGGAGCAGAGCGACGGTTTGCGCAAAGTCTTTGGTTGCAAAAGACCCGGCGTGGCGGCGCTGTCTGCAGCGTAGGGCGAGGAGAAGACAGGCTATTAGGGCGGTGTAGCCTAGAATGACGACCTTGAGATAGTCAAAGATCTCTTCGTTGTTCCAGCCCATGAAGATCTCGGAGTAGAAGAGGCGTAGGTACATCCAGTCTTTGTGCGCATCGGTCGCTTTTTGTTCAACTTCCATGACACCCTTTTTGAACCGCGTGAACCAATCGGGCGTGGCTATTATATCGTCTTCGATGAGGGCGAAATACGTTGGATCGCGTCGTCGACACGCTTCGAAGAGGACGGAGTGGTCGAGTCGTATGTTCTCCACGCGATCGTCGCTACGTCCTGTACCACGAACATCGTGAGGAAGCACCTTGTAATTGAGCTTCGACTCGGTCTTGGAGTCGTTGGAATACACTAGCACATCGTCCGCCAGCCCGAATAGCCAATCCTTCCTGTAAGCAAAGTGCTTCGTTGGATCTTTATCCGCCAGCAGCACAACAATGTGAATCTGATTCCGCTCATTCGGCGTCAACGTATCAACAAGGCTCCCCACGGTATGCGCTAAAAACCCCGACGTCGTGCGATTGATGCTCGGAATACCGATGCACAGGAACTCATTCTCGACTTGCACTTCAGTCCGCTGCTTGTGCGCGACGGGAAAGATCTCGCGCTCGAGGTACTCGTCCACTTGTTTCTCGCGGACGGCAGAGTAGCGACGGTCAAAGGCGATGCGGGACTTGTAGAAGAAGGAGGACGGGTCGTCGTAGGAGTTGTGGTAGGACCATATCAGGGCGGTGAACCACATCAGCCAGAAGCCGATGTTTGCGTGGGAAGGGCGCATGGCGTCATGTCGCGTGCGGTTTGAAGAGAGATGTTTGGAGAGAGAAGTGATTGAGGAATTGGATTTGGGGAGTGGCCGCTGGGGTTACAGTGGTTACCCCGCTGTACCGGAGACGAGCGGCGTGTTGATTGGTGGGCCCCCTTTTTGGCGACGCTAAGCCTTACGCTTTGATTGGTGATATCATTACACGTGCTGAATCCTTCAAGAGGCATCCGAGGCGCAGCTTTTGTCGAGATTCAGGAACATGTCTGTCAGTTCAGTGACAAGCGATTGAGAGAATCAGAGTCTGAGGGCCGTTGGCGTCTTTGATGCAGCTGAGAATGACCTCGTGCTGTACGTGTCGCGCATTAACAAGCGCTGGGCCAGTGTATCAGTCGTGGTTATCTCGACCCTGAGTATGAGCAGAACACCACGCTCTCCGTGACAAAGGGTGTCACCGAAAACACGTCAATTGACTGTTTTTCTGATCAATATGATGAGTTTCTGCTAATTGAAGGCGATACGAGAGTGACACAGAAAATGACAGTGAGTTGTATCATAACATGTGAAACCACCATTTGACTGACTCTATTCAATGTAGTCTAGACAGAGGTAAATTCTACACCCTAAAGTGATAATGAATAGAACATATTGCAGTTTATCTAGACATACAATCTCGAGTATACTGTTTGTTACGCCGAAAGGAGACGCTCGGACAAGCCCTACTAGTGGTAGCTCCTCCAGCCGCCTCCCTGCTGTTATCACAAACTGATATCGAGACCTGTCGGTGGTTTGTAGCTGCGATTTATGGCTCACTTTTCTGCCCGCCATGTCTATGTCCGGACAGCTGAGCAAATGAAGGAGAACTCGAACTGAATGGTTTGCAGATCAAGCATACACTGACAAAGCCTTCTTCCGGGGGCAGTGGCGTGAGCCTGCTGCCCTTTCCACTGTTACAGAAGTTCAAATTGGCCGTGACAAGACTCAACACCGAGGCCATGATTCAAGTGCCAGCAATGGTCATTGTAGATATAAACTAACGGCTGGCCCGAACTCAGCTGGAGAGTCACACTTCAGCAACCACGCAACACAAACATCACCCCACTCCAGATTCACAGCAACATCCAAGATCCAGCAGCTATATAAACTCTTCGCCGCGCGGTCCTTGAACCTGAAGCCAACCTCCATCTCAGCGAAGCCTGCTACTCAAACTAAGGAATACCGACAGCAACATCATCAAGTTCCATATTCTTTCATTTTGAAGTTCTTGATATAAGCATTACAGATTATCAAGTCAGGAAAATGGCCAACCAAACTTGCGCATGCACCATTTGCAATACCTGCACGAATGTTGTTCAACAGACTAAGAAGAAGCTATGCGAAGCGTGTCTTGGTGGAACGCATAATGCTCAGTAATGGGGTTAGGACATCATAGTTACAGACAGCAAAGCATGGAAGAGGAACCTATGGTTCATATCATATCAGGGAGAGTTTAATTTCCATAACCATGAAACCCTTGTTCTGTCAATGATCCCTTGAGATACTCGCGTCCTTTGTTTGAGCCCCTTGTAGTGAATGGCTGAATTGTGTTGATGTTCATAGTGAAGCATGATGGCCAACAAATTGTGAACAGTCTCGTGTGAACAGAGAGCGAATAAAGCAAGCCTGTTCAAGCATCAGTGAGAATACAAAACAAACACTGGCATAGGACATACTAGATGTTTCGCTGCTCCCACTGGGAGTGAATAACGACAACCGACTTCCTATCTCACTGTGCCACTGGCATCTCGCAAGCTCTGCAGCAGGATGTATATGCTCGCTTCACACTGAATACAAGTCTCCAAACTCACAAGACACATTGAAGCACAAAGCAAAGCATCTTACACTACTCAACAACTCATCACATTCAAATCACCATGTCTCAGAACTGCTCAGTCCCAAGCACGCCTTCCAGTGATACTACGCCTGAAGAACCAATCGAAGCTATCGACCCTTCGGCCAGCATCAACGGTCCCAAGCAGCATGCCAACAAAGTGTGTCGATGCGCTTGCGTTTGCCAGGTGGTTTGCCGGTCCGATGACTATTACTGCGATCCCTGCATCGCCGCGAGACACGACTACGTCCCTCCTTGGCTTGACGAGTCAAGCTAGGCCTAACAGAGCGAGAAATCCTGAGATATGAGAAGAGAATACTAAGGTACACTTAGTAGAGAGCACCCGCAGCTTAGTCTAGAGCTCTAAATGTTCTCATCACTTAGGATAGAGGTACTAAGTTTTCTTGACGCACTAGCTAGGGAAACGAAGCTGTCGAAAGCTCTACACTAGCATCTAGGTATTAAAGAGAATACACATTGCGATACTGCTTGTTCCTTGTGACATCACCTTTGGCTTATCTATATGGAGATCAGATCTACTTCCCGACACATCATTTCCCTTCCATCCACGGGAATATTTAAATGCTTGCCAAGGTGGCCTCGGCCCGCATGGCACCATCAATCCCCTAAAACGTCCAGACCTAATCCCAATGTACTGTAGAATAACTGACGCTTCCATCTTAGCGCCACAGTTGGCATGTTGCCAAGAAAGGTAAGACACGAAGAAATACCAGGGCCAAACTCAAAGACAAGCCATTTTATTGCCGAAGACCCGTTTGGCGCTATTATAAGCAGCCGCATTGCTCTTCTGCGTGATTTCCCTTTTGCAATAGTTGAAATGCTGTTGGAGTGCTACTAAAGGCGTGTTATCGCGATGAAGAATCCAGAGGCAAGGGATATTCTTGTAAGGTCTGTGCGATTACGGGAGGGACTGGTGCTAATGGTTATAGCTGTCTCAAATACTTGTCATCATAGCGACGATCCTCGTCATCGCCCGTCTCAATCTCCGTCTGCGAATACAAAAGCGAAAACTACTACTCAGCGATATCTTTATGGTGGCAGCGTGGATATCAGGCGTCATTACAGCTGCGTTTTCGCCCGCGTTTGCGGTCCTTCATGCATTTGATCCGAGTGTTCATACAACGTTGGAGGGCTATCATGGAGGATCTGCTAATTTGGTGTTGATACTGAAGGTGAGTAGAAGAACTGGGATGATTGACGTAACTAACGTGAATCAGTTGCTGTTCGCATCGAGTTTTCCATTTTATACGACGCTATACTTGTGCAAAGCTGCGCTTCTTGCTGTTTATCTTCAAGTCTTTCCTGAGTTTATGGTCAAGAGGCGGAGATTTCTTTGGGTGACGATTTGGTTTGTTGGTGTCAGCTATGTTATCACCGTTGTGATATTATTTTGCATCTGTCTCCCCATAAGCCGAAGCTGGTATGATCGTCAATTTCATTGTTGTTTCGCGGAGCTTATACTTCTACAGGGATCTTAGGCCTTCGAAGACGTGTCCGAAGTGGACTTATGCTGTCACCTTTCACGTTGGCTGGGGACTGTCATTCCTGGGGGATTTACTAGGTGAGTTGGTCTTCAAACTGATAGAGCGGTATCTAACAGGATCAGTGTTCATTATACCGTGGTTGATTGTACCAGCGCTACACGTCAGAAGAACTTTGAGGCTCGGTATATACTTCACGTTCCTCCTCGGCACCGTCAACATGGCTGTCAGCCTTGTCCGCTTCGTCATGATCTGGAAGGCTGGAGCCGACTCGAGTATATCACTCAGTACAATTGGTACAACCCTCCCATACTATTAGCCTTAATTGATACTGACTACATTGTAGTACTTTGGAGTGCTCTAGATGTCAACATAGGCCTCGTCGTCGCTTGTCTCCCGTCGCTGCGCCCATACTTCGGATCACGAACCCAGTCCCAGGAACAAAGCCGAGAAAGCAACAGCTGGGATTCTACGAAGAAACACTCTGGGTTTGGTAACCGGACTATATGCTTTCACTCTAAGAAGCGTGATAGCGAGGCGTGGCCATCATCATCCGGTAGCCGTGCCAGATACTCGTCGATAGACCAAACTGTCGTGGGATCGTGGGATGATACGAATGGATTCAAGGATGCGAATGATGTTGAGCTGAGAGTTCTGCCAGGAGCGAGAACGAGGGAAGTAAAGTATGGCAGATAGAGGCACGACGAATGATTGCAGAACATGACTAATGAACTCATCGAGCTTGGAGGGTAGTTCACGATATGTAATATTGATCAGATCAAACTTATGTACTAGAGAATGACAAGACATAACCCCAAAGGAGAAATGTCCCGCGCTGAAAAGTAAAACCCCCATCAGTTTTCACCAGACCACAGACCTCGTCATAGTTTTCGCATCCACAATCTCTGTCGCATGATCACTCAACCATGCCCTACAGATATTCAAATCTCGTCTTTCCAAGACCAATAAGCCTTCATAGGCAGGCTTACTTAGTCTGGACATAGATGGAAGAAGATCCACTGCTCTGGTATCCCTCGGTAGCCAGAATCTGGTAGTAGTGGTTTCCGAGTCTCATACCAGCCGAAGCCCAAGCATTGAAGATAGTCTGCATGTTGACAGCGCCGCTGCTGCGCTTGTTGCGGCGGATGGCCCAGTACTGGTTGAAGGTCTGTTGGCCGTCGATAGAGGGCTGGTTGTAGCGGGTGGTCTGGTAGAGATCGTAGGTGTCGCCGTCGTTGTAGACGGTGCCCTTGTGCTGGCCAGCAGAGCCGGGGTTGTAGGTTCCATAGTTCTCGATGACCTAGATATTGTTAGTCGAGTGTTGATGAGGGAAATGGGGTACGTACGTAGTACTCAACGAGAGGGCTGCGAGTCCAGCCGTAAACGCAGAGGTAGCCGTTGCCCTGGGGGCTGAAAGAACCACCATAGTTGATAGTTCTAGTCCATCATCAGCAAACTATCTCCGCTGTTAGAGCATCATCAACTTACCGGCCAGTACCAGGGTTCCAGCCCTTGCCACCAACAAAGTTACCAGTGTTGCGCCAATCAACCGTGTAGTGGCTTCCCTCACCCATTTGGTAGTTTGCATAACCGCCGCCATCAGACCACCAAGAGTAGAAGTATCCGTTGTGGTAGCCCTCAGAGTTGCCGGTGACTTGACGGGCTTCAAGGACGGAGGTGGAGTTGCCGTCGTCTTGCTCATCGAGGAAGTCGAAGGGACGAGCGAGAGCTCCGGTGAGTGCCGAGGCGGCGAGGAGGAGAGACTTGAAGGAGACCATGATGTTGTCTTGTGGTTGGTTGGATTGCTGGAGTGTAGATTGAAGAACCCTGATGAGCTGGAGAGTTGACTTAGAGGGCGAGCTGGTGGTCTTTATATATGGTCGAGCACGGCTTCAGCTTGTTTATCACGAGTGAATGCCAAGAATCTTAGTGCTTAATACCAATATCATCAGGCTTTTTCACTCTCTAGCTTGGTGCCCTACCTCGGAACCTGGCTCTCCGTGACTAGCAAAAGCAACTCTTTTGCCATCATCTTGGAAATCTCAGCCTCTTGTTCCCCACTCGCATGAAGGCCAAGACGGTAAACACTGGAGCCAAGACGGTAAGGACTCAGGTGACCAATGACAGCCTCGGAACCCCTTATGGCCAAGAACAAGCCTGTGATGCGATTGGCAGGACACTGCCATGAGAACGCGTGCTATGTTTCCTCCGCATTCTTCGATCGGTGGCATCCATCTTTTGTATTCCGGCTAAAGTCAAATACTCCAATTCCTCTTGTCCGTGGCTTGAGATCGTGACTCGGGATGCCAGCGGTTTATTGCGGGGAGCGGGGATCATGGGGAATCGGGAGTGCACGTGGCAGACATATCATATTAGGCTGCTATGCCGAAGGATAAACATGCGTGCCAAGGTTTTGGACGAACGAGTGAGAAAAGCAGGATCACTTGATGTTGCAATGGGACCACTTCTATCAGCATGCTTTCCCTGGTGTGTATCCAGGATGTCAGTACTGAGAGCCGAATGTATTGCCGGGATGCCCAGAACATGGTTTGATGGAGTGATTGTGCTTGGCATGGCCTGCTTCCTCCTTGACGGGTAAAAGCGAAGCTCTGAGGCCCTTAAAACTTCTTAACTGTGTGCCAATTAAACTTGTGACTTTACTGCTCTGAAGCATTCACTTCTTCTTTCTTATCTGGTGAGTAATGCTCCAATATCACACATAAGCTATTGCTCGCTAATCAAGCCGATCTTCAGATCGAAGTAGCATTATCTAATGAAACACGGCGTCGGCAAACGTCAACAAAGGTTAAATTTTAAACTCACGACGCTTCATCCCGTCGGGTCAATCCGGCTCAACGTACTTGACCCGAAGTAAGCTTGGCTCTTCGGATCATATGCACGATCAATGCATGCCGCATTTTGGCTAAAGTCCATGATGCACAAGATTTCTGTTTAACCTCGGGGCGTTACCATGATCGGTAAAAGATCGACATCTGTAATATTCCCTATTAAGGTTGCGCATCTTCATGTTTGGCTTTTTAGGCTAATGGCCGGGTAAGTTGGTGGGAGGATATAAGTGCCGTAGTATAAGGATAACGTGTTTCATATGTAGTGCTTAGATTAGCGAGGGCGATGCTCCACTCTCTGGAAGGTGGTCTTGCGTTACTGATGAATCAATGCAAGAGGTTGAATAAGGTTGAATAGACGATACACTTGACTAGTAGGACCATCATGACAAAGACACAGATTTGAGATCTGAGTATTGTTCTGGGTGTAAGTCAGCAGTTGTTAGTATCATCCTTTCGTGTACACATGTATGACATCCCAATCGTTACTAGAGCGTGTGACAGGCTCAATTTCCAACTTCTCAATCCCAGTTTCAGCTACCATGAAAGGTTTACATGTTAATCATTACTTCTCTATCTTGCTATCATGTCCGGTTAAATCTGGATAAGGTCGTAGACATACCATGTACGACACTGAGACGTCAGCCATCTTACCACTTCCCTGACAAAGACACATACCTCTTTGGGCGGCCAAACGTTTTACGATATAATCCAAGGTTAGATAAGATGGAATAGTAAGGATGGCTTCTCCGTTGATCCTAGTATGTCTACATTCCCGAACTGTTGTACCGTCTCCAGTGCTGATCTTGAGACATTAGGACTAGAGCGCGCTTTCCCCGTTCTACAGTGCCGCAAATCTGTTTATCGTTAAAGCTTTGGGAATAACCGGCATCTATATGTGATCGGCGCCATGTTACCTCACCCATGCTATGAGCTTTACACGGATTCTCAATAGGTTGCGGACAGTCCAGGCAGATCCAAGAAGGATAGCCTACGCTGAGTCTTTAAATATTACGGAGGGGTCAGGTGCATTTTCTTTTATATATAGCATGCTACAATATTGGAGGTATGCAAGGATTTTAGCTCGGGTATAACACATAATCCAAAGCGCCTGAGCCACGATATGCCCTATTTAACATATGTCACTGGTAGCCCTACTGACGCGATAACAGTGTGACCCTCTGACTCCTGTAAATGAAGGCAATCGTCCTCACTCAAGATTCCTCTAGGTTACATTGTTCCCTCCCAGAAGATTGTTGAAGGAACTCTCTCGCTAATTCAGCCTCCTGTTTGAAGTATGCGTCGGCATCTCGGCTCGGCTTGAACACTTCGGATCGGACAATCTTGTTTACATGTCAGTTAAAATTATGTCCTACTGAAAGGTGTCTTACCTGTTCAGTTGGGTACTCATGGATGTCGAGCTTAATCACTGGATCCTCTGGGTAAAAGTTGAGAATATGATTGCCGGCAATAGTCTTCATGACTTCATTGTAGCGTTCGAGGTCATCGGCGTGGATCGCATCTCGAGCAGTAAGAAGGGCCATTACCGCAAAAGGGAGGATGGAGATGTTCACGACAACGGAGTAAAGCATCATATGACCCAAGGTTGAACTTCAATCCGTAGAAGGGATGCTGAGAGAATGAGGCCATTGTCCCCCATTTTAAAGCCTAACCTGCTTTGTTGAAAGCCTCGGCTTCCGGGATGTATTTACTCCGACTCGCGCTATAAATAACGCAGCCCTGAGGCATGTCTTCAGCTTTCCTGTCTTTGCCTTTGAATGGCCAGACAGGTACTCCATCGTCATTACTCAATCACGGAATGAACCGTATTTACGTCATGTAGAGTCAAGAACAGGATGAATCTGGTGCCTAGAAGGGGTCCGAGCCATGAGAGTCATACGACTTTTCATTTGAAGCGTTGTTGGTTGTCGAGAAGACACTTGTTGAAGTTTACGAAGGGAGACATCCGATTGGCGAGAACATGTCATCTTGTTGGTTGGTTGCTGATTTGAGACGGCTTTTCGGCAACAGCGAGACATGCCTAACTCTAATTGAAATGGCAGTCATCACGCTTTCTAGTTCTGGCTATGACCAACAGAGGGTTTCGTTTTCTTTTGCCTGAGAACCTGGTGTTGCAGATGCTCATGGATTAGGCACGAGTAAAGCAATCTTTGCCAGTTTCATAACTACTAGCTGTGCATCTTTTGGAGATGCTTTAAGCTTTGACTGTCAAACAATCAATCAACGAGTAACAAGATATAGTCAACAGAAGGCAGAAAAAGTCTCCTTATCCATTTTAAAAGGAGGAGAATTACTGATCGTGGACTTACCTTCTGTTGCAACGCATGAAATGGGATTTGATCGCGAGATGTCCAGGGTACGTTGTGAGATAAGATAAGATAACACCCATGACGTCGTTGTGCGGATAACACGGCATACCGTGAACTCAGCTCGGTCAGGAAGACGCGTCGCCCACATTCCCCTCTCCAAAAGAACTGCTTCCATCAATCGCGAGATGTCCTCAACTAGTGTCGAACACGCTGGTGGCTCGCTCGAGGAACAGCCGCTTCTGCGTCGGGGCAAGAGAAGACTTCCGTCGTTAAACATCCAGCATTGGCATTCCCATCCCTTCAGAGGAGATCCATGGAGCGTGAGAAGTACGAAGGAGAAGACTGCGCAGTTTCTTTCATCGAAGACTGGGCATTATTCTGTTCTGACCCTGGTGTCGCTTGATGTTCTTAGCATGATCGCTGGTGAGTAGCTCAGCTTTGTTGTTGAGCGAGAAACTGACAGCGGCAGACTTCATTCTCAATCTGTTCAAATGTGAGCAAGGCAGGAAGGGCTCAGACTGGGACTTGGTGTTGGAGATACTTGGTTCAGTCAGTCTGGTATTCTCATGCCTATTCGTCGTCGAACTCATCGCCTCCGTCTGGGCATTCGGCTGGAAGTCAGTCCAGTTCCCCTCCCAATCATATTGTATAGACTGACATTCCTAGATACTTCAACTCTTGGTTCCACTGCTTCGACGCCTTCATCGTCATCGCAGGCTTCGTCACAGATGTCGCACTCCGCGGTATTATCGAGGAGGTTGCTTCTCTGATTGTCGTCATGCGGCTTTGGCGAGTCGTAAAGATTATTGAAGAACTTGGCGTTGGTGCTCAAGAACAGACGGAAGAGTTGAATGTCAAACTAGAGAAGTTTGAGAGCGAGAATGAAGATCTGAGAAGTGAGATCTCACGACTGAAAGGAGCCATGAGGAAAGCGGGTCTAGATCAGCAAGATATTGGAGGTATTGTGAGCTGAGATTGAGACCTTCAGCCACAGAGATTTTGCCCAGTAGAAACACTAAGGGTAGATGCGATGGGTTTACCTGCAGACGGTGACAGTCTGCTGCTGGGAAGATCACCTAGTGAGTAGGCAAAGCAAGCAAGCATGGCTGCATTCCGAAATCGACTAGGAAAATGAGACAATAAGAGATTGGCTGTAGTGTTCGGAACTATTTCCCTCTTTTGTCCGATTCGGAAACAATACAATCATAAGATGTGGAGCTCAGAGTGCTTAGCACGCCCATTTCACGCAATTTCCCCGCTAGGAAGGTGTTTAACATGAAAGATGTAATGTCGATTTAGTTATTGTGTCACGATTCAACTCATCGATCCCGAATTGGTCAGAAGGAATCTCTTACTTTAAGTCTGGGGTGATAGTGTAGCCAGGCGGGTCGGGTCGCTTCATGCATACCCGTCTTAAATACGAAGGCTTCACATTAAGCCAGCGTAAAGTCGGATAGCGGAAAGGCTTTGTGCTCTCGCAAGAACTACTTGCCTAGGTAACCGTGACACGGGAATTCCCGCACCATAACAGCTCGTCCATCGTTGACTGGCCCCTCGGGAGTCTTGGCTTTCTCCAGATATGCAGTAAGAGCAATGAGGTTATGTCAGATCGCCGGAAACGTTCAAGTCTGATAAGAGGAGCGCTCTCATAGGACCAGTAACTACGCTAAACCGTCTACACTCACCGGTTTTGATCCTACTGTAAGTACTAGCATATTAGCCAAAGTCTCTAAGAACCCTTCCCCCAGAACAGTAAAGCTTAGAAGTATGCGGTTCGTTGTGTGTAGCATAAATATTTCTTCTCCCCATCTTCCGGCAATTCAATAAGCCCGGCAAGTTTCCCAACCTATTTACAAATCTTGAACCAAAACTCTGGCCATATTCTTGAAAGACCAAAATATTGGAGTAATTAGTCGTCAGAATGACCCATCAAGAAATCCAGAGCCTCCTCAAAAGTCTCGCTGCCCCTCTGCGGAATGACATACCCACGCCTTTCTTCCATCAACCCAGCGAGGCCAGGCTTGAGTACCAGGATGTCTTCTTTCCCAGCGAAGACGGCATTCCCCTTGAGGCCTGGTACATCCCAAAGCCCGGCTCAAACAAGCTTATCATCGTCAATCACCCCCTTCGATGCAACCGGGCCGGATTCCCCGCTCATCTCGAGCCCTGGAAGTCCTTCCTCGGCGGCTCCAAGACCGGCAATGATTTCGAACTTAATTTCATTCCCGACTTGAAGATACTGCACGACGCTGGCTATAATGTACTCACTTACGACATGCGTAATTCCGGTAACAGCGGGCAGGCCAACGGTGGTATCTCCGGTACTGGACATTTTGAGTCCAGGGACGTGGTTGGCTCGTTGAACTATGTCCGCAGCCGAGAGGATACTAAACACATGACTATCGGGCTGTTCAGCCGTTGTCTTGGCGGTGTAGCGACCTTTATGGCCATTCACCGTCGACCAGAAATATTCAAGGATGTCCGCTGCTTACTCGTACCCGAACCACTCTCGTATCGACCTTTTGTCGAAAGGGCCCTCGAGATGGCTGGTCTTGAAAGTTTCTTCGACGAGGTGTACACAATGGTCGCTCTTCAATCAAGTTTCACAATTGACGAGCTCTCTCCCATACCAATCATGGGCAGTGTCCGTATTCCGACTTTCATTTACTCTGTGCGTCACGATGTTCTGACCAGAGAGAGCGATGTACAAATAATGTATGATAAAATCCCTATTGAAGATAAGAAATTGCACTGGGTTGATGGAACAGTTCGGATGAAGGGCTACACCTATTTCCAGGAGAACCCTCGGATGTTTATTGAATGGTTGGACCAACACATGGCATGATTCTTTTGTATGCGGAGAAGGGTATAGGCAACTACTCGAGACGGACTCTATATTATATCTACACCCTGAAATCCATGGAACAAAGAGTACTGATCGCGTGGCCCAAGACGTTGTTATATGTTTATCCGTTCAGTTTCTCACCTATTTGGACAATAATGACCAGCGATGGATCTTCCTTCACAAATATCTGACCTGCCGGATCCGTGAAGATGTTGCAAATGAAGCACCAAAGGCTTCCTGTTTTGTTTCCTGCGTCGAGGATCCGATTACTTATCAACGATTGCTCCAGTCTAACCAACACATCTTGCTTTCGTCTTACATGAACAGAGGTTGGAGTTTACGCACAGTCTATCCGTGTGTCTTGTCGATCCATTGTAATATCAACATGTCCATTTAGGGCAATTTTCCCCGGCGGGGTGAAGATACTCTTTTGGGAACCTTGGCTTAGCGGACAGAAGGCCGATTTAAACACAGATCTCAACGGACGCAGCTTTCTTTCTTTCTTTCTTTCTTCTCTCACTTGTAATTTTGTTGGAGCGGAAGAGAAGAGCTAAAATGGTTATCATCAAGCGATTCCGAACAGTCTGGGGCGTCGAGTCTGGGAAGGACTTTGAGAACTGGACCCCATGGTTTCCTGATCTCAAGAAGCAAGGCTTTGGTAAGCTCACCTGAGAAAAGTGAAGAAATGGTGATATTGATGTGGTGCAGCTGGTGTTGAAGTCGATATCACAGATCGTGATGCCGATAACCTTCGGCAACTGCGACAAATCCTGAATGATGTTGGTCTAGAAGCCACTGTGCTGTAAGTTGCTCACCACATATCTGCGACGATGGCTCACCTTCATCAGGATGCATACAGCATGGGCGGGCTACGTTGGCGGTCGGCCCAAAGATCTCACGCCAGATGTTCACCTCGATATCTACCGCCAGAACCTCGAGCGCGCAAAGATCTTGAAGCCTGTTAAGATCAACGCACAATCTGGAGGGTAAGTCCGGCCACCTATTTAGCTCCATCTGAGGCTCACAGGAATAGCGATTACTGGACTCTCGACGAGTCAGTCTACTTCTATCAGAAGACCATTGCTATCGACAAGGAGCTGGGCCTTTCGGGACTCGTCAGCCACGAAACGCATCGCAACCGGTCTTTGTTTACGCCGTACGCGGCTAAGTACATTCTACCAAAGGTTCCAGAGTAAGTGCATGAATCACGAGAAGCGTAACCTGACTTGGTACAAGTCTTCGAGTGACAGCCGATGTCTCTCACTGGGTTGTCGTATGCGAAAGACTTCTGGATCTTGGCGAAGAAGATAGAGAGATACTAGATCTGTTGATCCCAAGAGTAAGAGCTTATCTCATCAATGACCTTGCACAGTTACCAACATATATCTAGGTCACTCATATCCATGCACGTATCGGAACGACCCAGTCATCCCAATGTCCTGAGCCGGAAGGTTCCGTGTTCAAAGAGGAGCGAGAATTCTTCGAGAGGTTCTGGCTACGCATTGTCAAGGCCCGAAGCCAGGACGGCGATCTTATCACCTTTGTGCCTGAGTATGGGTAGGCTCAACCTTTCAAGCCACGATATCAAGATTGTGCGTAGCTGACAAGTTTAGTCCATATCCTTATCACCCTTACGGAAGCGTCAGAACGCATGGTCAGGTCGCTGATAGCGAAGGCGCGAGATTGCAGAAGCTCTTTGAAGACAGTCTCAAGGAGTAGAAGACTATTAGATGCACAGCATAGCATAGAGATAAGGGTTTCGAAGACACGGATGAAAGACTGGAGACTATAGAGGTAGATCCTATTGATATACGTTTGTCTCTACCACCCGCTCGCCCTAACCCATATGTCAACAATCTTTGTTGCATCTCCTTCCGCAGAGTCAACCACAAGATACCATCCATATAATGCTCCAGCAACGCAAGCATGGTTCGGGAATATAACGACATCCTGTCCAACCTCCAACGGAACCGGGAGCAAAGAGGATGCATCCTCGCCCTTAGTATGTTCCCATGCCGCAATCGAATGTTCCTGGCTGATCCTGTCAATGATCAAACGTCTTTCATCTCCATACTGTGATTCGTAGGACGAACCACTGATAACACCCCAGCCTGAATACGCAGCACATGGTTCGCGACCAAGTCCAAGACATCCAACAGCAACCAATGCTTCAGGCTGCGATCTCTCTTGATCATTGTAGACACTGCAAACTTCAGCGACGATGGAGATGGCAATTTCGGCTTCGAAGGTGCCTAGTTCTCGCCTCGAGTTAGTTGAGACTTGTTGCATGTCGAGGATGGAGTATACACCAGCGTGGAGCTCAAGCCTCGTCTGAAGTCCGCCAGGATTGCCTGTTGTCACGGCCTGAATTGATTTGCGTAGAGACTCAGCTGCGGGCGACAGATCTCCATGCAAAGTCACGAGGTTCTCGATGGCTGTGACCTGGGGAGAAGCTCCGACGCTGATGACTAGTTCCTTATCCTTGGCGAATAAATGCGCATGAGCATTGACTGCATCAAGACAGCCTTGTATCTCGCCCTCGAGATTCGCCATTGCTTGCTCAGCCGTGCTATCCTTGTAGCTCAGACTGCTATGTGAGTACAGGCCGAGCAACTCAGCCTCGCCGTCAGCTTCAAGCTTCGCAAGTGCCTCGATCAGACCGTTTTTGTTCATAGCAGTTGGCGGTAGCCCTGCACGATGATAGCCCGTGTCAACTTTCAGGAACACTCTGGCAGGAAACTTGGCATGTTGCGAGAATGCCTTGACAGAGTCGAGCTGCGATGGGTGATCGACGAGAACAGAGATACTTCCTTGTCCCAATTTTGAGCCGAGTGCTGCCAATCTTGAGATCTGCGAGCGGGGTAGAGGAAGGCCGTAGAGAATATCAAGACGACGACCTGCGTCTTTGCACTCTTTGAGAAGAGGTAGAAGATGCTCGATCTCTGCTAGAGTTGATACAATAAGCTTGACATCGCCGCTTCCCTGGCCGATTTGGAGACGTGTTGCTTCTACCGTCTGAGGCTTGTTAGCGCTAGCCGTCCTATGAGTATGCTGTATCTGACCTTGTGAGTCTTGACGTGTGCGCGAAAGCCTAGACCAAGACTTTCAACAGACTTGAGCATAGACTGGCAATGGCGGTTCACCCTAGCTCGGTCTAGTATGACCGCAGGCTTAGGAACATCATGAATGCTTTTACCGACGTAGAATTGACGCAACTCCTCGATCGGAGGGGTTTGACGTTGAGGGGTCGCCATTTCAGAGTTAGACAGACTTGAAATTAGAAACGGAAGTTAATAGGTCTCTCAAGGAAGTGCACGAAGAAATAATGGCTGGAAATGAGGCTCACGGACTTGTTTTATGTCAGCAAAGTTGTCAGAGGGCGCGGCGGACTTAGAAATGTCCGCCTGTGGAGATGTGACGCTATTCCCGGAATGTAAGGTAGATTCCAGCATGAGCCAATAAACGATAATAAAGCATGGAAGCATTCAATTTGAGGCACCACTTGATATGACGATAAGGATAGAGAAGTAATACATCGTGCGATTGCGAAATGGTGCGAGAATGGGCTTTTTGTTAGTATCCTTATATCTGATGTCTGGTAGGCTACAGATATATCCCGGGTCGGTGAAATCAGGCTCTGTACCTCTAAGTATTCTGCTTGCAAGTATTTAGCCAGCCTTACTGAAGCGCCATCGTAGGCAAACAGGACAGCCCTTAGCAGAGTAGATAAACAGCTCCGTCGTCTGTCAGTCTTTCTTGCCAGGATGTCACTGGCTGCAATGCAATGCAGCTACTCACTGATTGGTTGGCCTGTGGCCTCTTGCCTAGCTAGGTTTAGCATTGCTGAGATTGCTGATGCTTGAGTTCTAAGCAGAATCTTTATCTATATTTCTAAAACAGAATATTATGTAAAGCATGTTATGGAGCGATTAGATTTCATAACCTTCCCTCAAATGTTTATATTCCATCACGATCACCGTGTGACTAGGCGGACGCTGGAGATCGGATTGGAAATCTCAGTCAGCCTTGTCTGACACAGCCACCGTACTTTGCATTAAATTCCCCTCTTTCCCCTGCCCGCAACCGTCGCAGCCTTGAATAAACACAAACACCTATCCCAAGATTGTCGCAATGAACCAGCAAGAAGAGAGTTGCAAAAGGCACGATTTCATGGTGCTATCGGCCAGCGAGGCGTTTATGAGAACCTGTCTGTCCTGCGGATTAGTTGAGGACGTTCAACTATCACAACAGAAGCAACAGGTCGATCCGTGGGAAGGCTGGCTCAGAGCTGAAATTAAGCCGCTGTCATGGCCCCATTGTGTTCAATACTCTGATACTAGCAATGCCACCCTTACGAAGACTGCGAGGGGAGATGAAGATGTCTACAGCTACCGTCCAAACGTGCAAACCTCGTTTCAAAATGAAGCTCAAAGAGAGGTAAGACAGTCTTTGCCCTTATATATGAACAGCTTGCTAAGCTATTTGGATAGAGGAACCCTTATGTCTACTCTGATCTGCCTAGAGGTTCCTGTATTCGACTACTGGAACTATCACCCGGCAACAGACTCGAGATACTCAGCGGCCGGCTTTTCGAGGTTTGGTGGGAGCAAGAAACGTGTCCTCCATATTCTGCCCTGTCCTATACCTGGGCAGATGAAAATGGCGATACCTCACTTTCAAACCTCATATTTCTTGACGAAGGTCAGAAAGTCCTACGCATCACACGGAACTGTGATCGAGCTTTACGAAGCCTTCGCCACAAGAGCAAGTCTAAACTATTATGGGTCGATTCCATCTGTATCAACCAGTCATCTCCTTCCGAAAGGTCTCACCAGGTCGGCTTGATGAAGACCATATACTCCAAAGCAACTACTGTTCACTCTTACGTTGGAGAAACGGTATGTGGAGACGACTCAACAGGGGCCGAAGCCATGACTTTGTTAAAGGATCTTCAAGTGAATGGCATTTCTGACATCCTGTCTGCTGGCAAGATAAGCAACATTTCCATTCTCAACAAATTCTTCGCAAGGTCCTACTTTGCTCGGTTATGGGTCGTCCAAGAGCTTCTTCTCGCTCAATCCATCACTTTACACTGCGGAGAGATCTCACTCAAGGTAACCAACGAGTCCATCTCGCAGCTGTACGAACACGGTGTCAAGGTTCCGTTGTGGGTTCGATTTGCTGGAAAGGCTAGGTCGAACACAGAGCAAGCCCCTTTGGACCTGAGAGACCTTCTTGCTGCAACGAGTGTCTGTCGTGTTACAGACCTACGGGATAAGATATTTGGGTTGCTAGGCCTGATTAGCAACGTTCAAGCTTCAGAGCTCAGCCCCGACTACGAATTGATGGTCCGCGAGGTTTACATTGGTGTCGCTGCATACCTCATGCAAAAGAGCCATTGTTGCCATCTCATTCAACACGCCAATCCCTACTGGGTTAGAAAATGGTTTGAGAACGACCTCAAACCTTGCAAAAATGACTATGGCATTCCCTCTTGGGTCCCTCTTTGGGATACGGATGTACCGCTACAAGCTTCTCAAGGAATCTCCAGACATATCGAACAGATCGAATTGGACAGCAAACGCCTTCTTAACGAGGAACTTCTTGCCGACTGTTGTAAAGTACTTACCATCGATGGCTGGCCTCATGGCAACAACTCGGAGTGCGACAGAGCAGTAAAATGCTGTAAAATGGTGGATTGCAAGTCAGGCTTTCTCGCAACTAGGATAGAGACGGTGTTGCGGCTTGACTCGACATTTGAGCCTGTTCGTAGTGTTCGCCGGGCGCTTGATGAATTGGAAGACGGCGAGTATTTGACAGGATTCTGGAATCTGAAGGATGGCCTTAAACTTGCCATTAGGAGTTTTGCATGGGCATTGAAATGTACATTCCGCAACAACGATCTTTATCTGATCCGAATCGAGGGGTGCGCCACTTTGTTCTTGGCACACCAGACTTCTGAAAGCCGGAAATTTTGCCTGATCGGCTCGTGTGTTGCAGCCATAGTCTGCCAAACACCAGAGTCTAGCCCCGCTGGGATGCTCAAGTCCGATGACCTGCATCACTACCTACGATTCAAGCCTCTTACTATCGAAATGATTCACTTCGTGGCAAAGTGGAGCAATCAAGTACTCGAGCTCGCAATGTCAGACCCAGAAGAGAAGAAACATATTTTGTCAATTGAGGATCAAAGTAGCCACTTTGTCTCCAGAGACCAACCTGACACATCAGAGCCAAGTTGGAGAAGCTGGATCCCTTTTTTAACTCTGGAAACCAGGAAAATGCTGGAACATGACTTTGAACTACAGAAGCAGCTTCCAAATCTAGTTGACTTCTGGCACAAGGCGCGTTTCTTGTATACTACCGTTCGAGATTGGACGAGGAGTGCCTGGCAGGTCTCAAACCACGGTATCATGTTGATGTATCGATTTCCTGACGATCTGATCAGGGTTCTGGAAGACCACCTTGGAAAGTCGCTTGCGATGGAAGTGGCGTTTGAGACGATCACGGGTAACCGGCCTAATTTCCAAAGCCTGCATCCTCTTCGGCTTCTATTCGATCTCCTAGCAAACCCTGGGGTGTCATGGTCTGGAGATGAACTCTTAGGCTATCCACATGGATTGAAGGGGCTCTTTGAGGATTTTGACCGTCTTCTTCTAACCTTGGATGAAGATAAATTATTCTTGGATCAGGCGTTCCCACTGGATCTCAAAGATAAGTATCCTGAGTATAATGATATCAAGGAAACCATAGCATGGAAACCAGCACTAGAAGGGCTCGTGAGGAGGAATACAGAGGCAATGGATATATGTCTTGTTTAGATACTGGATTTATATGGGATACCGGAAGAGATACCAAATGACTTATTGGAAAGCATATAATAGGCTAGTCTTCTGATAATTTACCACACACTTCGCTATTAGTAGTTTACCGCACCAATTGTTTTGTAAACTTACTTTAATATGTTTAGGTTAGCAAGGCATATACTTAAACTTAATGAACTGTATTCTTCGGGGATAGTGGTTGTGTTTGCCGGAAATATTCCAATGCCTTTTTACTTTATACATCCTGTAAAAGATCAGGCATCGCCACGTCTTATATGGTCATACTATTGATGCGATGTGTACTGGAACTTACTAATAATTCTAGAAAACAACTGCCAGTTGGCAGAGGCGTAGAAGATTGATCTTCGTGGGTAGGTATGTCTCAATGCGGTAGGGAGACATCATCTTAGTGAGCGTTAATAATTTAGAAGGTAGGGCTGATGGGATATTAATAAGCAAAGTCTCTCGATCTTTGGTTTGGCGGTTTGTTGGCGAGTCGAGATTACTTCCTTGATGTATTGCTGACTTTGGCTTTGCTGACACATTCTTGGCTCATCGGGTTCGTACCATCATATTCGACGATGCAAGACTAGTTGTTATTCTACCTAGAACCTGAAACGTAAAATACGAAAGGCCTAGATGAGTCCTCAAATAATTGCAGTGCATATCAAGAGTCTAGTAATTGGAGCAGTATTGATCTCAGGGAATCTCGGCTCTCGGGGATGGTCTTCGTTCAGCCTTACCCGCCGGATCTCAGCATCCCCTCTGTAAGATCAGCACTAGCTCATCAGGTGGGGAGTAATTCTCGCAACTTCGGGTAGCGTCGGTCACAAAGTACCCATAGGAACCCGAGACAAGCTACTAACGCCTGCGACTGCTCGATGTCAAATGATGGCTCTGGCCTCGAGCGAAACCAGTGTTTCTTGGGGATGCAAATCGCTGGGAGAGCAGGGATTACCTCAAACCAAGCCAGGCTCTGGATCTGAATATGGGAATAGTGCATGGGACTTTTGGGGGCTAGTGAGCACTAGTTCTTGGCGATTGCACTGGCGTCCGAGACCAAGAGACCGGTCTTACTTGAGTCCACCTCACGATGCTGACTGTCGTAGCAAAAGGCTCAAACGCTTGAAGAGCGGTGACTTGAGCGGCATATCGGCACGAGCTAGCATAATCAGGACCGCCAAGCCAGCTTATCCTCCATTAGAATTCTCAAGGCCCCCAATAGTAAGCCTTTCCCAACCCTCTATTATCGTCTGGGACTTATAAATGGCCGGACATGTTTATGACGCATATTAACTGTCGAAACAAGATCCATCAAAGCAAGCATTATCCGAAGAAAGCCCAAGCGAGAATCATTTCAAGGCCAATGCGGCAACCATTGAGATACTTGCCATAAACTATTGGCCGACATATAGGCAGCGTTCAACATTTGGGGTCCGTTTTCTCACTACGCCTCTCAAGGTACGTCATAAACGGGCCAATTTGATCTCCGTAGCACTAAGATAATTATCTACAGCGCTGCATTGACCCCTTTTCCTGCCTTAGCTTGCCATCCCATGTGACGAAGCTTACGTGGATCATTTCCCAGTTCGGTCGTTACCCGGGCTGTCGGGTGATGATTGTCAGCGAGATCCGGTGTAAATGGGGTTCTTTGGTGAGACTTGGTATCCGACAACCGGGGAGCAGGGTTGCAGATCCTTTGGTCTGACTTGCATAGGCTCAGCCCACGAGAACTTGGAATTCTTTGGCGGGATGGATATAAATCAGGTTGGGTCCGCCATGTGACAGAAGGACCTTTGGCGCTTGTTCGAGTAGGTTCATCTTTATCTTCTGTCCTAGAGAGTGACCGATTGACAATATGGCTACAACAAATGGAACAAACGGCAACATGCCGCAAAAGACTCGTGAGGAGAGTAACCATCATATGGAGTCCTCTATCTGGAACGATTTCAAGTTTAGACCTGATGATATCATCATAACTACCTACGCCAAGTCTGGCACAACAGTAAGCGGCCCTCTCACTACTCTACCACTTTCTCACTAACAATTTCACCAGTGGATGCAACAGATTGTGTCCCAGCTCATTCACCAAGGTGACCCAACTGTACCAGCAGGTGCCCTCTCACCCTGGGTTGACATGCGCATTGTCCCCAAAGAGGCCATGCTCGCACTAGTCGAGTCCCAAACTCACCGCCGCTTCCTCAAGACACACCTTCCTCTTGACGCTCTGGTCTGGAGTCCCCAAGCCAAGTATATCTTCATCGCACGCGACGGTCGCGATATGGTTTGGAGTATCCATCATCATATGTATCACGCCACAGATACCTTCTACAGCTTTTTCGAGAATACAGGTTATGAGGGCCAACTTCCTGTACGACCCAGTGGGAACCCCAAGGACATATTTGATGAGCTTGTGAAGAACGATATGCCAAATACCCTTGGCTGGCCGTTCTGGAGTCATATCCGTGGATGGTGGGAGCATCGCGATCAGCCGAATCTTCTTCTTGTTCACTTCAATGATCTCAAGGCCGATCTTGAGGGAGGAATCAAGCGGATTGCTGAATTCTTGGAGATTCCTGATATGCCAGAGGATAAATTTAAAGATGTTGTCGAGCATTCTACGTTTGACTGGATGAAGGAGCATGCGCATCTTGCGGCGCCGCCTCAGGCTGAGGTGGCTTGGGCGAATGGTGCGAAGGACTTTGTATACAAGGGAACAAACTCGAGATGGAAGGATGTGTTGTCAGAGGAGGATTGCAAGATGTATGAGAAGAGGGCGAAGGATGAGCTTGGTGAGGAGTGTGCTAACTGGCTACGGCACGGGGGCTGGCTGAAGTAAGCCAAGGGACATTCTTGGTTTATTGAGAACCCATTCAAATATGGGAGAACATGTTTGAGGACGGAATATATCCATACTTTGCGTCACTTGAATTGGAAACATATGTATTAATCATCGACTATTCGATGCCGTGTTAATAATAAAGGAAGGTTTAATCTAACAGATAAATCTCTACGATATAGAAAGCTATGTCAACTTCCCTCCAAGGAGGTCTATAACACGTACATACGAACCCTTCTGAACTACGTTAGATATGTAGCAATTCCTGGACGGTTAAAGCAGTGGGCAGCCCTAAATACAATGCGAAACAGCGCTAGGATTAGCGCCTTGAGCTAAAATTATAGGTCAAAAGTCTGACAACACCCTGCACAGTGTCGGCTTATACTAGCATAAACCTACTTTTATATATATTTTTTTCTAAAGATATTTATATAGTATTAAAGATATAAAAATTATATATATATAGTTTAAGTATAGAATATACTAATAATACTAATATAAATAAATTAGACTTTTTATTAATAAAGATATAAATTCTTAAAGTAAAAGGGTTTAGTTATACAGTATAAAATGCACTATTAAATAAGGCTAATACTGTATTACTCCCTGTAAGACCGCTATAGTTTAAACTTTATTTTTCTTAACTAACTCTATCTTTTAAAACCTATATAACTTATAAAGTATAAGCTATAAAATAAAAATAAAAATAGTACTAAGTAAATAAATAGTAAAAGCTAATATAAGTATTTTTATTTTATTTTTATTATTTTTCTAAAATTTATAATAAGTAGATTTACTAAAGATAGGTTTAGTAGGGCTAACCTGTGCACTGTGAAGGTGTTGTCAGACTTTTGTCATATGATTGTACAAGGTGGCCCACAACGTCTAACCGGCCCCCACGAGACTCAAGATAAAGAGCACTGTTAAGTCCTGTTCCTTGAGCATTCATATAAGCACCTTTTCCAAGTAAGAATATAGCGATATCTGAATGGCCACGGCGAGAGGCAGCTTCAAGGGCAGTACCGTGAAGTGCTTGAGCATTGACGTCAGCACCTTTCTCCACTAGATGTTGTACAATATTCAAACGTCCAAAGCAGGAGGCAGAATAGAGCGCATTGGTAAAGAGGGACTGGGCGTTAACATCAGCACCTTTCGCTATCAGATATTTGATAATATCTAAGCGGCCTGATATACTGGCAAGCTCGAGAGCATTTCCATATGATCCTTGTTGGGCGTTGACATCGGCACCTTTCTCGATCAGGAGTTCAATAATATCCATATGACCGGCTGCAACCGCAGTACAGAGGACATTATGCATCCTTCCTTCGGTATTGACATTAGCGCCTTCCCGAATTAGGAGCGCAATGATATCAGAACGACCAAACTTGGCGGCAACAAGAAGAGCATGGCCAAGCCAGCGCGGTGGAGTATAGCCCATGACGCTTGCGTCTATTAGTTTCATAACGCAGCTTTTGTCTCCAGACCAGCTTGCATAATGTACTTGATCATGCACCGGTGACCGAAAACCGGGCCTTGAATTCTTAGGATTGACCTTTATCTCAATGAACTTCCTCCATCGTTCGAAGAGCGATTGATTCGAGAAGAGCTCCATCGACAAGTGTGTAAAGGTATTGAGCCTTGACCGAGGGCGGGAGGCATCATGAATCCAACGTTCTATAGCATATAGCAATAGGTGATGTGTCTTTATCAACTCTTCGTCGGATAAAGAATAGTCCATTTCTAGGAAGTACACCAGGCAGATTTCTGTGATCGTTAGCCTTGCAGTAGGCTCAATCAACAAGCTGTCGAACTCGGTTCTGGGACAGGATAAGATGAACTCCTTCACAGACGAATGGGCTAACTGGAGCACCAAGACTTGTGGGTCAGTATTGCCAACTGAGATAAATAATGTAGAACAAAATGAGGATAATTCAGCTGGAATTGGCATACGGTCATTGATGATAAATCGGGAACCAGGCGGTGCTGTAAGATTTATTGCAATAGCATCGACAGCGCCCTCAAGCGTCAATGGGATGTCCGAGTATGCTAAGAATTGAAGGATTCGGATGACATATTTCCTTCTAGTATGTGTGAGTTCGTACAGTAAGCGATAATATGTCTCCTCGAGGGTTGTTGGAAGAGTTTGAAGGGTTGTATTGACTTCCTCGTTGTTGATGCAGTCTTTTAATCGTTCTAATTGCAGAGCGACCCAACGAAACCTTTAGAATAATTATCAGCATTTCTAGGTAGCATATCAATTGTCGGTGACCTTACACTCCATCTGCTTTTGCAGTCAAGCTGTTTATGATCTCATCCTGTGTTGCTGTATGCTCGTGCCATCGACGTAGGCTTGTGGAGTTCGTCACAACTTGACGAATATAGTCAGAGATATCCCTATTGATGTTTTCTGTTTCGAGACAGATGATACTGTAAGGGTCAGCCCAAGTTTCGATAGAGGTCTTGACATCGTGTTCAGGGCGGCTTGTGACAAGGAGATGGGTCTTGAATTCCCCCTTGCACAAGCTTTCTATCCAGCTCAATAACTCATCTCGCTGAGTACTTCGGTTCCGATATTCGTCCAGTGCATCAATTACGATGTAAATATCGCCAGGAGGTGACAACATGTCGCGAAAGGCATATCTCAACTGTCCCACAGTTGCTTGGCTACTCCCATCACCACATTTTGAGTAGAGTGCGTCGATTGGGGATCGAGATTCCTGCCGGCTTCGGTAAAGCTGGTTGATCAAAGATCTAAGGATAGCCTCAAGAGATTGTTTTCGGTGGTCGGTGAATGTAATGTAGAAGTACAGTACTGCGCAGTTACTGGGCGGGCTGTTACGTATATCTTCAATGACAGTCGAGCTTAGAATAGACTTTCCTTGGCCAGAATTTCCGTTCAGCCACAGGAAGGAGTTCTTCTGGGACTTCCAGGTGACATACTGAGAACTGTCTAACAACCATCGCCCGGTACCTGAGTGGCAAACCTCACGAGCCTTGTTGTGATCAACAGATGGATCCGTTGCATTGAGCCATTTCGATATAGCATCGTCGTGGACACTGGACGAAAGGGACTTTATACCACGACTGCTTTCTGTGGTTATATGGCGAATATCCTCAACTTTGTCATTCACTACTTGTGATTATCAGCCTCCAATAATCATCCACATGGCAATATGAGAATGTCCAATTACTCACGTTGTCCCAAAAGAGCTTCAATTCGTTCCTCCTTCAGCATACTGCTCGGAGCTACCTCTAGTAGCAAATCCTTAGCGTATGCAGTTGCGGCCATGGCCGCATATTCCTGCCATTGATCGCTCTTATGCGAATCAGAATAGTCGCATATCCCCCTAATGATAACGCACGGAAAGTGATTCATCAGGCCTGCAGCTTCCATCTCAAAGCACAAGATACCATGCTTCGCTGCGAGCTTATCGCGTAGAAGCGCATCCTTCATAAGAGAGTTACCCGATGCTATCAAGCCGTAATGAATAGCAGGATTATTTTCGTCTTCGCCTCGTTCGTCTCGGTGCACCAGCTTGTCATCACCGCAAGACTCGCCACAAGCTACACCCTCGCCTCCTTTATGAACGAAATCTGATTCATACAATCGATCGGTAGAGACAGCGGGCCGTTTGTATTTCTTGCTCAGTCGCTTGTACTTCTGAAGCGCCTTGTCGATGTTGCTCTCGATGCTATGGCCTTCCATCTCATGCGTAGCGTGTAGAGCACTCATGGCCGTTAGAAACGCCATAGGCGGCTGGTTCAAGTGACCAGTAACTGCGAATTCCTCGCCTTGGACTGCCCTACCGTAGTCGTACTGAATGACGCCACTATTGTTTCGACCTGGAGATCCAACAACGATGTCGCCCAGGCGGATATCCTTTGTGCCTGGGGCGCCACCACCAATCCCGACCATGAGCACAGCTCGCAGGTTGGAAAACGTGCGAGTCATATCTTTCAAGGCGGTTGCTGCGTTGACGAGACCGTATTGGCCATACGGCAAGACTGCAATGACAACATTGTGCTTGCCAATGCTGCCTAGTGTGTATTTGTTGTCATCGTTGACCGCTGCGTTATCAACTGAATCGTGCACAACATCGAGGAATGCTTTGGCTGCGATGAGCTCTTTGGTCAAAGCGCAGATCCAACCAACTGTATATTCCTCAACCTCAGCCATGCTATGCTACTGAAAGGACGTGCTCAAATTCTCTACACGAATACCGCTCAATGTATGAGGAATAAATAAGATGTGAAGAAAAAGTGGCGGTATGAAAGGCATCACAGCCTGCTTCTTGTTTATCACTGGCGCGTAAGCACAGCCCTGAAATGTGGCCGAGCCTGCATGTCATGGCGTTACTGGGCGCTAAATTCAGTAGGCCACCGTATGATATGACCATTCAGCCGCGAATTGGCACTCGCAGACATTTTCCAAAACAGCCTATCACACTTGGCCACATGTCCCGTTTCCTGGAAATCACTGCAGCCCAAATTATTGCAGAAATTATGGTACCGCCTCTTGACCAATCACTTGCGCCGTATTGTTAGGACTTCTATTGCCTGCTGCAGTGGATGCAGCAAATGTTTGTCATTGTGAAGAAACTAGCGAGTGAGAGAACGATTTGCTCCTGTGTGTAAGGTCATAGTATGGGTCTTGGAGGTCTTACTGGTTTATTTGGTTAAAGAAGCCCATATCGATTTCGATTAAATCGGTCATCATTATTCCTAGCAATGCCGTTTCGGAATGCCTGTCTGATCTCAGCCCTACCTCATGTACCTAGCCCTGCTGCCAAAGCACAGTCTTGTCTCCAACAATGCTGACCTTGTCAATCTCAACTATCTCACTATCCGTAAGCCTCCATCCAAGCGCCTCAATAGCACATTCCGCCTGTTCAACGTTCCTAATTCCAACAACTGGTAGCACGCCCTTGCTAATATTATAGTTCAGCGCAACAGCGGCAATACTCTTGCGCCGTCTCTCAGCAACCCTCTGCAATGTCTCGAGTACAGGTTCAAGATCTTCCATCTTGTAGCTGCTAAACCGATGTGATTTGGGCGGCGGGTTGTCCTTGGTATACTTGCCAGTTAGCCGGCCCTGGGCGAGGGATGAGTAAGACTGAAAGATCATGCCGCTGGCCTTGCACTTCTCGATGTTGCCAGTGAGCTCGGGGTAGCGACGGAGGATGTTGTACTCGCATTGATTGGTCGCGAGAGGGATGTTGAACTTTGCGAGCTCATCGTTGATCTTTTGAACATCTTCGACATCGTAGTTGGCCACGCCAATTGAGTGCGCAAGGCCTTGTTCAACGCATTGAGCCATACCCTCTGCAATAGTAGGGATGCTCTGCGGGTGGATCGGTCCGTGGACAAGGTAAATATCGACGTACTCGAGGTTCATGCGCTGAAGACCGGCCTTGAGACTCTTGACGGGCGCATCAACAGGATGAATGAAGTTGGTAGCCTTGAGAGGAGTGCTAAAGTATTTCGTCTGGATGACAATGGTCTCGCGAGGAATATCCTTGACCAGTTCGCCAATAATCCTCTCGCTTTCTCCGTTTCCATAAGCTTCAGCTGTATCAATGAAGTTGATGCCAGCCTCATAAAGCGTCTTCCAAGCCAGCATAACATGGGGTAGTTCCTTTTCATCCCATTGCCAAGTCGACTTATCACCCCACGACCAAGCCCCAATACAGATGTGAGAGGCCTTGACGGGTTTTTGAGGGCTTGGAAACTCAACGCGCGACCTAGGTTCGGGACAGTATGATGTTGGAAGAACGTTGGCACCGGCTGTTTCTGGGTCTGCCCAGTTTGGTTTCTTGGAGTGAAAGCCTGAGACAGCGGACATACCTGCTGAGAGGCCGGCCTGTAGTGCTTTGTCCATGGTAAATGAGTCGTGAATCTTGGCGTTACGTAGATAATAAATGCGAAGAAACTTGGCAAAAAAACACCAAGACCGAGATCAGGCGACGGTTTTATTATTTCTGCCATGAAAGAGCATTGCAACCGCATTCCTTCATTGATGAGCTTATGATGAAATTGATGAGTGTCGCGATAGTTACGGTCGGACAGGGGTTTCTGAAGTCATGATGACGCGACTCCTGGTCTGCTATGACTTCTCATCATGGTCATTCAGTAGCATCAAATTAAAACCGGGCATAGCAAACGAAGATGGGGCAATTATTAATACGGATCGGAAATCCTCGCTTACATTTTAATGACGCGTTCGCTTGCACATGTCTCATTGCGTAGGGACAATGCGCGTAACAGAAAGTCGTGTCACTATTATTGACTTGGCTCAGATCGATGACGTCAAATGTTTACATCCCCATCTTCACATGTCAAACGCAATATTATATTCCATTAGTGGCGTGGAATATAAACTGGTTCATATTCCTCGCTTTCGATATCTCTCCAACAAACTTCAACACACGCTCGACATCACTAAAATGGACTTCGACGATCCCAAAAACACAAAATCTTACTCCGATGCGCTCAAGGTCGATCCCAATTCTATTATTACGACTTCGATTGATGCAGTTCCCGTGACTGTCGAAAGAAAGCCGTATCAGCCGGGTGTTGACAAGCCGCGATTGGCTCATGCAGGTAAGCGTCCGCACCTGGGACTGCACATGTTCGATAGCTCATCACATCCAGGCGTTGCGAGAGCCAATCTTGCTGCTACCCATGAGCGCCCTGAGGGAACGACTGAGAATGACTGGGCTCAGCGACATCGCGATCAAACGGTAAGCATTATGCATACGTTGCTGACCTCGGCGCTGATGTTTCCCAGGTTCTGCAGCAGCATTGCGATTTCTTCGACAAGGTACAATCCCTCTCCCTCACACCTTATGACGCGTTACTAATGATTCCAAGGACCGTGATGGCGTGATCTGGCCACTTGACACATTCAGAGGCTTCTATCAACTAGGTTACGGAATCATCCTATCATTCATCTCGGTCCTCGTTATCCACGGCAACTTCTCATACCCGACCCAGACCTCGCTGCTCCCTGATCCTTTCTTCCGCATCAACATCGACAACATTCACAAGGATAAGCATGGTAGCGACACTGGTACCTACGACACCGAAGGCCGCTTCATTCCACAGAAGTTCGAGGATATGTTCTCCAAGTATGCAGAAGGCAGGGACTACTTGACGATATGGGATGTTAGCAACTTGTTGAAGGGTCAAAGACTTATCGCCGATCCGGTTGGATGGGGCGGTGCTTTCTTTGAGTGTAAGTGAATGACATGCCGTGAGTCTGCTACATCTACTATAACTAACTCCCGATCCAGGGTTGGCCACTTACATCTTGCTTTGGCCGGACGATGGACGTATGATGAAGGAAGATCTCAGAGCCATATACGATGGGAGCCTCTTTTATAAGATCGCTGCTCGACGAGCTTCGAAGTGATACCTTTCACGGCGATACCAGTAATTAGCGGGCCCACGAATGCACAGCCATATTTAACATGACGGGGAGCCATGTTGGCCGGGTGTGCCGTTTCTTAGATTGAACAGACAAGAGGCTCAAATCAGTTTAAGACTTTATACACTAATTGATCATAATCTCCCTTTTTACTTTTTCAAGCCACTCGTTGACATAAATTGCTAAGAATAGTAATTTTATGCAAAACCTGCATAGAAGGCTGACACCCAGGCGCACAGTGAGGCTGAGCTGCAGCTCACGTGGCGATAATCTGTTGGTCACGAAGCTGAAAATCTCCAAATGCTTCCATTTTTCGGAGCTGTTGCCTAACTTCTTCTCTCTATTTTCTTTGCGAGGCACACGATTTGTTGTGGTATAGCATCAACATTAGTCACCACCATCCTTCCCCGTCAAGTACATGATGGCTAACTCAACATGCCTATGGACAAAGGCGTGTGAAAACCTCCCAGTGGATGTCAAAGAATGGTTAGCCTCTCTCGAACAAGGCATACAGCCCAGCGCGACCGCGGCCGAACAGATCGATGCGCTCCTTGAGCAAACAACAAAGAAGCAGAAAGACCTTGAAAAGCCAAATCATAGGTTCAGAAAGTATTTCGATAAGATCGTCCATTGGTTGGATAAGGTCAAAGGCATTGGCGATGTCGTGTCTTCCTTCGACCCCGTGCATGCAGCTCTTCCATGGGCAGCTTTTCGATTCGCCCTACAAGTAAAATATGCCCCGATGTCAATGGTCTGATTGAGGGCCTACGCTAACTTCTTGCAGGCTATATTGGCCGAAAGGGAGCAAGCGGAGAGCGTGCTTGAACTCCTCGCTTCGACCCCGCACATCGTGTTCTCCGGTCGCGTTCTAGAGATGGTTTATACGACAGAGTCAATGCACATCGGACAAACACAGGACGATGTCAGGCTCAGCCAGCAGTGCCTCAATAGCTTGCGCGAGGAACTGATCAAGCTCTACTCCGGTCTGCTGAGTGCTCTTAAGTATTGTTACTCCATTTCGAGCAAACATAAGGTCAAACGCAAAGCTACAGCGATATTTAATTCATCAGAGGTAGCGAGCATCCATAAGGACCTGGAAGTACAGCACAGAAAGGTCATAGCTTGCGGAGAGAATTGCCACAAAATCCTCAATCGCACCTTATCGCGTCAATCTCTCGACCTGTTACAGAAGATTCAGCCAACTCTCACTGAGCTAGGGGATCGACTTCAAGAACTACTAGTTCGCACCGATGAGTCCGAACGACGAAAGACACTTGGATCTATCTCTTCCATCTTGTTCCGTGCTCATCATGAAGAGGTCAGTCGAAAGCGCACCGCAGGTACCTGTGAGTGGATATTGAGGAAGGAGACATTCATTCGATGGGAAGAGAGTGATTCATCGGTGACCATTCTGTATGGGAACCGTGAGTATATCATCCTTCCAATTGATTTGAATACGAATTAACGAGTCGCAGCTGGAGCCGGCAAGACATTCCTCGTCTCAAGAGTAGTCGACTATTCCATCGAAAAAGCTAAAGCAGGTGAAGCAGTCGCCTTTTTCTACTGCAAGAGGGACGAGGAGAATCGGCGAACCCCTCAGAACATTCTCCGCAGCGTTCTTCGTCAGCTATCGATTCCTATCCAAGAAGTGGAAAGTGGAATGATCCACGTCGCCCTCAAGGATCTGCCAAACAGACTCGAACTTAATGGCACAACCTTCGACGTATCAACCTGCGAACACCTGATACAGAAGCTCGTTGAGGATTATTCTAGGACTACGATTATTCTTGATGCACTTGATGAGTGTGACAGAAACACTCGAGAGGAGCTTATAAGGGTCCTCAGTAACCTGACGAATGGAAGCTCAAAGCTTCGCGTCTTTATTTCGAGTAGGCCTGATGAGGACATTCTACGGCACTTCAATGGAACACCTGTCATGGAAATACAGGCGACAGATAACGAAAATGATATCTCGTCTTTTGTGGAGGATAAGCTGTTCCGAGACACTCGTTGGGCTTACATAAGTTCCAAGTTCCAGGAGGAGGTCAAATCCGTATTTCACAAGAAAAGCCAAGGAATGTTCCAATGGGCAGCATTGCAGGTTGACCAGATCCGTCGACTGAAAGTCTGGAGCGAAAGGAGTATCAGGGAACAGCTCAAGGCCTCACCCCTCGGACTGAAGGCCGCGTACGATGTGGTCTGGGATCAGATACAGGAGATGTCCCCGTATGAAGAGCAACTGGCTAGAAGAGCCTTGCAATGGGCTCTGTGTGCATTCAGACCATTAAATACTTCTGATCTCCTGTTAATGATGCAGATTGACCCCGACTCTGGAACGATAGAGGCTGATACGGCTTTTACGTCGGAGACTATCCAGAGCATCTGTGGAAACCTGCTTGTCTACGATCAGCAGTCAAATGTCTGGCGATTTTCGCACTTGTCGGCACGAGAATACATAGAGAGGCATCATTACAGTATGCTTGAGTCGCATCACCACGTTGCCATCTCTTCTATCAAGTTCTTCGAGAGAGATCTAGTCCCGGTGGCGTCAATTGTAGGATCTCAACCTCCTCTCTGGGTCATTGCAACAAACCGATCTCGGACAGATGGTCCTTGTGTTAAATTCACTGTTGATTGTCACTACATAGTTCACTATGTATTCTGGCATGCCCATGAATTGGATTTACCTAAGTTCAGACGCTCTGAACTCTCAAATCTTTTACGAAATATCTTCGAACCTACTTCCGAAGGTAGCTCGTCTTTCAGAGCTTGGAAGCGTCTATCACATCGATTTGACAACCCGACATCTCGCATGGTAAGTAGGGTAAGTATGGCCTTGCGGAACGAGTCTCCTTTGCAAATACCATCAACACCTTTCCAGGTGATGTCCATGTACGGGCTCTTTCATATTCTGCGAGACCTCTGGGAGAGAGCTGAGGGTGAACTTGACGTATGTCCTATGTCGTCACCGTCTCCTCTTACACTAGCCGTTGTACATGGGCATGAGTCTGTCTGGAAGTTCATATTGCTCGCAAACGCAAAGGTCAACAACGGCAACCCGGGACCACTAACAGCAGCAATAGAATGCAACAACCAGAAAGCTTTTGAGTCTCTACTTGAAGCAGGGGCAGATGTGAACTATTTTAGTGGTCAATCTCGATATTCTCCGAATGGTTCTCCAAGAGGCTTGTTTACAAAAGCAAAGATCCGTTGGGGCGCTCCAAGACGTCTAACAGCAGCAAAAAGAAGCGACAACATGATAGCTTCTAAGGAGGCTATGCTTGAAGCTAAGTCAGATAGGATCTACTCTTGTCATCCTCAGTCTCGAATGGTTCTTAAGGCTTCTGAAATACGAAGGTCCAATACAGCCTTGGAAGCTGCGTTGCAGTATTCGAGAAAGCAAAGCCAAAGATACTTTATACAGAGGCTACTTGATAGGGATGCAGACGTCAACGCTAAGATAGGACCTATGACAACCCTGGAGTTCGCTATTCGATACAGCGAAGAGGAACCCGCTAAAGCTCTTCTCGGCGCAAATACAAAGGTGTTCAATCCTGATCATTTCCTAAGCCTGGCGGCTCAAAACAGAAAATCCAACCTCGTTCCACTATTCGTGAATCTTGGCGCCAATATCGAAGAGCCATGGGAAGGTGTCTTACCATTGGTATCGGCGTTAATAGCGGGGAATCTCTCGACTATCCAATACTTGCTGGAGATGACAGGCACGTCGATTGACCTGTCTTGTGAAGATCATAGGGAAGCAATTGTCTCAGCCATTGGGTCCAATGTGTGGAATATCTTCCCTTTCTCTTTTATGACCCCCCCTCCTATCAACTGGATGAACTGTGGGACATTTCCCCTACTCAAGGCCTTACGATTATATCCCAAGTACGAGTATGAACTCCGTTGTCTAGGCTTCAGTAAGTCTAATTTCGCGTTGCGATGTATCGAAGGAACAGCACACCGTCAGCTAAGCTTTGTCGATACTTTACTCAAAGCTGGAGCAGACCCATCTGTCAGCGTTAAATTCGGCTCTGAAAGTACCTTGACTGCGGCTGCTTTTCATGGTAGATTGCACCACGTCCGTGCGCTTCTAGATCAGGAGATGTCTAAGCTCAGACAAGAAGAGAGAGCTGTCTTTCGGACTGCTTTGCTCGCTATGATGAGTGGACACCTAGGTATTGCATCTGGAAAATCTCTTGATAAGCAGGAAAAGCGCCCTGGTGACGAATGCGTTTGTCCAAGATATTTAGAGGTGCTACTACGCCTGTTTGAAGGAGGTTTGAGCGTGTACATGCCAATATATGACCCCTTAGCCTCGTCGATTCCACTTGTTTATATCAACGGAGAGGGTTATGAGATTGAGAATCCTTGTCACTTATATGTGAAAGGCTTCTTTGGGTGCTTTTCCCGACCATGGTTCTCTATCATATGGGATCTACAAAATCGCACATCACCTCAGCTTCCTCTTAGCTCGCAACTCCGACAATGGCAGTTTCCCGGGATATTGCCACCCAGATGTTTTATTGTCACAAAGGTGACTGAACTTTCCAGAGCTCAGCCAACCTACTTCATCACACTTTCCATTCGGGCCAGTTACTGTAAGTTCAGCATCGTACCAGCACAGCGGGAGGCTAGCGGGTCATTGAGTCATAGATTCGAAGGCGTGCGATGGGCGAGGTACAAGCCCGAAAACTTTGGTATGGCAAGATTTTCAGACCCGGATTATGGGACTAAATCATCTAATACTGAGGTTCCGGCTGCAGCTGTCAAGCCCGCTTCTGCTTATGGGAACATATTTGCTTTAGTTCTCGCAGTTGTGGTTGGGTTAGCTTCCTGCTTCATTGCTCTGGCACTGTCAGCGAGAAAGCTATGGGATGACTGCGGCCTATAAGGTTAAGCTTTAGGCTGCGAACACAGATAATGAATGACAACACGATATTTTTTTCCCTGATATAAGCTTTTACCCATAAGCTTTCACGATAACCAATAAATCTGTCAGCGAGAAAGCAGAGTTAGTGTTTCGATCCTTTTTGCATGTCAATAGAAGGCACAGTAATCACTACGGGTTCCTCATCCCCACGGCGTAAGAAAACATATATCATTGAATCAAGTTGCCAAAACTAACTAATCCGTGTTCTACGTGATGTGCTAAATGATGCTCAAGTTTACATCAGACTCTTTGCCACCTGGGATGGAGATCTTAAGGCATATTGCATCCCCTCGCTGACGCCACCTACTTTTCAACCTCCATCAGGTATTATGAGCTATGATAGAATCCCAACATCTATACGATAGTATACGATTGACTCCCCACCTGTGGTTCTTAATTTACGGTGCATCATCTCTTGTTGTCTCATTTGCGTCTAAATGTCCTCCCGCCATGCAATCTGGCCCGTTGCGAGTTTCTGAGCAACTACAACAAAGTGCGTGTTAATAACCGTTGCACCATCGAAGTCAGTGAATCACTAAGACACCTTCTGAGGTTTCCTTTAAGTATCAAAGGGTGAAGAAGGGTTTATATTGGGTCATTTCTCTCAAGCAGTGCCAAGCTTAACTAACCTATACCTACCTTCACTTGCCGTAAAACGCTAGGCCCCATCAATCTTGATCTTTCGCTTGACGGTTCATCGGAAGATCAAGTCATGCTGCCACCGCTGGCCGATTACTCATACAAAATAAATCCCCGGTGTGTATCTGACTTGTGATTGCAAGTAAGGCTTTGCGGTGCGGGCAATTGAATGATTGTTGGGATCCTTCTCGGTGATTTCGTCTCGGCGTATTCGAAGTAATAAATAAGGAATATTATTCCCGTGCTGCATCCGACACACCGGGCAAATGTGGATGGAGTCATAGAAATACCCGAGAACGCGACGGCCAATTATACTCAGTTTGTAAGCTACGGTATACGAAAATACCGAGATGAGATACGATTGAATATGCTAGTTAAGCCAGCGAGGTGATAATAAGTATATAAGAGACCGCATGGCCCTCCAACGATGGCATCTCATCAAATACAACGAACAACAAATAACTGCACCTGTACTTATAACAACTCTTCACTTTTACCATAAGTTCACGTTTGATAATGGCCAGATACGCTAAGGACCAGCCGGTCGGCTTCACCAACTCCATTGAGAAAGTCGCAGTCGTTGGCGTAAGTACAACTAGCCTTTATCCTGCCGAACAGCACTAACAAAATAAGCAGGCCGGTGGCACAATCGGCTCCCACATCGCGAACGCACTCCTCCAAACTGGCAAACATACTGTCACCGCCCTGACTCGCGAGGGAAGCACCAATAACCTTCCCGACGGCATTATCGTCGCCCCAATCGACTATAGTGACGAATCAACACTCATCGCTGCTCTGAAGAACCAGCAATTCCTCATCATAACATTAGCTCCAAATGCTCCCAAGGATACACATAGCAAACTTGTCCAAGCAGCCGCCAAAGCCGGCGTACCTTACATCATGCCGAATGGCTACGCTGGTGATATCGAACAGGCCAAGCTCGGGGAAGATACTCTGCTTGGACCAATAGCCAAAGCCAACAGGGATGAGATCGAGAGGCTTGGTATGAAGTGGATTACTGTTTGTTGCGGGTTCTGGTTCGACTACAGTCTTGCTGGCGGCGAGAGTCGTTTTGGGTTTGACTTTGACAACAAGTCACTTACGCTTTATGACGACGGCAACGTGAGAAATTCGACTTCCACGCTTGCCCAGGTTGGTAGGGCTGTTGCGAGTGTTCTGAGCTTGAAGGAGCTCCCCAATGATGATGATGATCTCACCGTTTCAAGTTTCTTGAACAGGGCTGTTTACTTGAACAGCTTCGTCGTCAGCCAGCGAGATCTCTTTGAGAGTGTCAAGCGTGTCACCGGTACTTCTGACACTGACTGGACTGTTACTCACCAGTCAAGCAGGCAGAGGTATGAAGAGGGTATGGCACAGGTCAAGCGAGGGGACATGTCTGGCTTCAGCAAGTTGCTATACGCGAGGGCTTTCTTCCCAGATGATCCGAGTGACCTGTCTGCGAAAGCGCAGAATGAGCTTCTTGACTTGCCCAAGGAGGACTTGGATGAAGCTACGAGGGATGGGATTGCTCTCGTTGAGGTTCTGAAAGGTCGCGGTGAACGCATGAAGCATTAGTTGAGGCGAAGGCCATGAATACATGTACTTTCGTTCTATTTAGTCACTCCGCTCAGTCTCTCACACTATTAGTATTGTATCAATGGAACATCTATTCACCTGATAGCATTTATCGCATAAGATCATAGTTACAAGACTAAAGAGTTTGGAGAGAAGGTAGGAGTTCATACACCCAAGCTGGTCAGCTGATGGAACAACTGTATACCTCGAGCATATGTTTCGGGTAGCTAGCAGGCCATTGAAGCACCGCAACGTCTTCAATTATATGGACTCTTACCTAAAGGCTTTGGGCGGTCAGTCCTGCAAATCGCGGAGGGAGAGCCAAGGGGAAGGCTTCATTTATTAGTCCTCATACAGCCAAAACTGGCTAGCCTCTCGTCTATCTAGTACTTTGAGATCTATCAGCAATTCATAACTAAATTTCCTTTATTCCTCATCTTATTTTTTACTGTCGGTTGGGACAGTCGCCTCCGTTCTATTGCGACGTCCAACGTTCAAGGGCTGTAAGTCCCAGTGGCACTGGCCTTACTGTTCACTGAATCATTGCCCCACAGCTGGCACTACTCAGCTGACTGCCGTCCTCATCTAAACCTTTGGCCCCGCAGCTGCTTTTCTCACCTCTTCCCTTCAACACTCACAACAAGACACAACCGTATCTCTCATCTGCCCTCTATTATTCCATTCATTTTATCCTTCAACTTTATGCTAGAGCTGAAGTCTCTTTGATACCGTCTACCTCATCATGGAAAGCACCATCGCGCCTTTGAGCGCGTTAATGCTGGACCAGCCGTCGTATCTCGACGCTCTTTCCGGACTCGTTCATTCACCCGAATGTCTGGCAGAAAAGAGCTTTGTGACAGCTCGCCTGTCCGACGCCGATCTCGAGAAAAAGAGACGCTGTGCGAGATGCAACATTTGTAAGAATCCTTCTACCCTATCCTAAGAACTAAGATCTAACATATGTAGTGCTTGTCAAGAAAGAACGAAGAAGTCGACAGAAAGTCCTTCCCAAGAAAGATCCCGCTCTCTCGACTACTCCAGGTTCCTTGCAGAGTAAGATGGTGGATGAGATTGTTTCACTGGGAATGGAACAACTGAAGCTGGAGGAGACACGCGCACCGGAAAAGCGTTGTAAATTCCACGATGGGAAGGTCGTCAACAAGGTAGCGTCCCTAACCTTTACGATACGAAACATTGCTTGCTGACACTTGGAATAGAAATGGACCTGCTGTGATCAGCATGTGATGGGACCTCCTTGCAAAAAAGAGGACGAACACAAACCTGAAAAGCGTACCCTCAAAGAAATCTCCAGTCGCTGGCAGTACTCCGCAACACCTTCCATCACGACAAAAGACACACCCAAAGCCGTCGTCATCGACTGTGAAATGGGAACGGCCGCATCTAGTGACACTGAGCTGATCCGCCTGACTCTTATCGACTACTTCTCCAGCAACGTTCTGATCGACAAGATTGTCTGGCCTGATGTTCCGATGCTCCACTTGAACACCAAGTGGTCAGGCGTAACATGGAAGATGATGAACGAAGCTCGTAACAAACGAAAGTGCGTCTTTGGGTGGAAGAACGCCCGCGCCTTGATCTGGAAGTTCGTGGGTCCGGAGACAATCGTCATCGGACATGGAGTCAAGTCAGATCTCACTTCTTTGCGCTGGATCCATCCTCGACTCATCGACACGCTTGTTGTTGAGGGAAACAATCGTGAGACAGCGGCTGGGCTTTCGTTGAAGAAGCTGGCTGAGGAGCGGTTGGGGAGAGCCATTCAGCAAGGACGGGGTCACGACAGCCTTGAGGATGCGATTGCAACGCGAGACTTGCTCCACTGGAATGTTTTGAAGTTGACTGGAGGGCTTACAGAGGCTTGAGTGGGATAGAGCTGTCGTTTTGAGATAGCAGCGAAGGTTTGTGAAAGTTGTATCGGGTTATGATCTGTTGCGGCTGCTGGGAGGTTCTTCGAGAAGTATTTTCCCGGCTGTGAACTTCGGTGCATGGAGTCGCATAGGGTATGAGCGTCAAATGCCATATGAAGCAAAGGCGTGTTGTATATACTTCTCCTACCTTAGCGGACTTACAAAAGCGGTCAGAGTTCTGATAACTTGTAACAAGAGCCTCAAAGGGCTAGACAGCCTGATGACATGATGATGAACCGCTTTCATTGTACCCATTAGGCCATTGTACCTCAATAAATCCTGCTTGTTGTCGGTCATGAGAAATCTAACGTGCGTAACTGGAATAACTGTGTCGATACTCATCCGAGACGGGGTGATAAAGCTTGTTTCGTCGCGAAAGCTTCAATAATAGAATAAAGTACCCATAAGTGTCTATTATACCTTGTGACAAGTACTCACTGCTCTTCAAACGCACTGCTAACGTTGATCAAGGCCATCTGACAGTATGATTTGAATAACACAAAGCTGTCTAACCTGTACCATTTCACACGGCCACGGATGAATCACGCTGCCACAAGTTGAATATTTCTGAGCAGTGTACTGATAAAGCATTAGTGCTTGTACTCATGCTTTTGTAAAGAGCATTTGTTTACCCATCGACTGTCTAGGCGAGCTAAATAGCCAGAGCTACGTCTATGCCGATTGCCGAATGAACCCACTCTAAGACAAAGAATAGTAGGTGACATCTCACCTAAAGTATCCAGGCCTTTGCGAGGCTTTCTAAGAAGCAGCTTTATCTCGGATCTTGTTCTGTCGTCCGGAATTGAGATTTCGTACTGCGTGATCACCACATACAAGGTCTCGGTCACGTCAGCGCGACTAGCGAATCACCAAGCTACCCCGACGTTACAATCGCGGATGCAAGACTCCTGCTCTCGGCCTTATCAGCGCAGATCTAATTAATTTCGGAAATATCATCGCCAGATATGGGGTATAATAGATTGACGCAATTGATGTGCAGAATGAGCAGTCCTTTGTTCAGTCTGTCATTGGATGGGATACAGCACACTGTTCATGCATAATGCTCCCCACGCAGGATCCTACATCGGTTACATTGCGACGAGATTACTCCAAGCAGTAAATAACGACGTCGCGGGGAGACAAACCGGCCGGTGATCAATGTCGTAGTGCCATTTACGAAAATAAGCTTAAAAGAAAGTTTTCTCCCCGGTCAGCCACCATCTTCAACCCTACTACATCATTCCAGACTACGACTCGCCATGGCTGACAACAGTAAAGAGGTCTCGACCGAGAAGGTCCAACGCACGCAAGAGCTTACTCCAGGGTCGGACTCACATGCACCAGTTGTAGCTGTCCTACAAGAGAAACCCAAGAGGAGTTGGAAGTCGTACATATGGGATACCTTTGACAAATCACCCGAGGAGCGCAAGTTTCTGTTCAAGCTTGATGCTGCTCTCATGACGTTGGCGTCGTTGGGATATTTCATTAAGTATTTAGATCAGGTGAGTCTACCCGATTGCCAGAGAGAGCGTCGACTGACCAGGCAGGTGAACATCAACAATGCCTTTGTGTCGGGCATGAAAGAGGACATGAATCTGTTCGGCAATGAGCTGAACTATATGCAAACATGTTGGACTGTGGGATATGTCATCGGCGAGATCCCAAGGTAGTCCCCCTCTTCCCTTCGCCGGCAAACACCATACTGAGAATGCAGTAACATGTTATTGACACGCATCCGGCCGAGTATCTGGATCCCCGCCTGCGAAGTAACTTGGTCCGTCCTCACCATCCTCCTCACAAAATGTACCAACGCCACTCAACTCTACGTCCTTCGCTTCTTTATCGGCCTCGCCGAAAGTACATTCTACCCTGGGATGCAATACATCGTCGGCTCGTGGTATCGCAAAGACGAACTTGCCAAACGATCATGTTTGTTCCACGCCATGGGCAACGTTGGATCTATGGTATCAGGCTATCTTATGGCTGGCTCGCATAACCTCGATGGCGTACATGGGTATCACGGTTAGCAATGGCTGTTTATCACCAACACGATCGTGTCCCTCCCCATCGCTATATTATTAAAAGATAGAGTAGCCCTAATCGGTCTAGCTTCCCTAATAAGGATTAAAGCTCCTCTTATATATAAGTAATATAGCTCTCTCTATAGTATAAAAAAAACTAAGGCTTTTTTAACCTTTATATATATCCCTTTACTATATATACTATAATTATAAGCCTAAGTAAGTATAAAACCTAGTAACTTTACTATATTACTTAATATATATTTTATTTATTTTATTTTATAAAACTAATATTCCTAAGGGGATTACTAAGCTTATTAAGTATAATAATCCTTAAATAAAGTACTTTATATATATCTACCTATATAATCTTTTATAATCTAAATAATTAAATTTTATAAATTTAAGAAATTAAATTATAGGCTAAAGTATATAAAGCCTAGCTATAAATTAACCCTAAGTACTTTAATAGGCCTTTTAATAAGCTATAAAAACCTTTAATTAAAGACTTTAATACTTTTAAAAAAAGAAAGCTTATAAAGTATAAAATTAAAATAACTAATATTAAAAAAGAAAATAAACCTTTTAAAAAACCTTTTATAAATAATTTAAAGACCTTTTATAAAGTATTTTTTTTAAAATTATAATATATTTAAAGATAATATAAATAATAAGCTAGTAAATACTTATAAATCCTAGCCTATATAATAAAAAGTATTAACTTTAGTATTTTTTTTTTTATATTTAGTTAAGTTAAAAATAATTATCTAGATAGCTATATAATTTACTAATTACTTTAAGGCTTAAAAAAGGACTTAGTACTAAGTATATTAACTATAATTAAAAAGATTACTTAAAAGTATCTTAAAGTCCTTAATAATACTTTTAAAGCTTAGTAAAGCCTAGAATAGTAATTATTATAATAGTAAGAAGCTTATATATAAGCTAGGCCTTTTTATATCCTTAAGATTTTAAAAAACCTAGGTATTAATTACTTTTTAAAAGTAATTAAGAAAAAGATAGCCTCTTTATAGGCAAAAACTAAAAAAAATATACTTTTTAAAAAGGAAAAAACTAATAAAAAAACCTTTTTTATAAAGCTAGCTAGTAAGCTATATATAGTTATTAAAAGAACCTTATTAAGTAAAAGCTATTTAATCTATATAACTTTTAATAATTATATAAATAAGCTAAAAAAATATAATAACTGCCTTTATAAGTAAAAAAACTATTAATAAAAGGCTAAGGAATATACCCTTTTTATTTATATAGTTACTAATATAGTCCTTTATTATATTAAAAAGCCTTTTAATAGTAAGCTTAAGTAAATTTAAAAGGAGCTTAATAAGCCCTTTTAAAAGTAACTTAAGCTAAAAGTTATAAAAAATAGTAATAAAAAAAGCTTATAAAATTAAGGAAACTAAGGTTTATTTACTTATTTTAGTAACTTAATAAATTTTATTTTATTACTTAATATCTTAGCTAAGGCTAAGTATAATATCTAGCTTTATATAGCTTATAAAGGACCCTTTTACTTACTTATATAAAGTACCTTATTAAATACTTATAGTACTATATACTTTATAAATATAGTAGCCTTACTTAAAAAAGGTTTTTTTATTTTAATAAATAGTAACTATATAAAAGTAAGTAATATATACTTTTTAATCTTAAGAAAGGAAATTAAAGTAATTTAAAAGATTATAAATAAACTAGTAAGAGTAAGGATTTAGTTTTTAACTTTAAGTAAGGTTATTATTATTAAAGGATTTTATATAAATATTATATTAAAAGCCTTTTTATAATTATTAAAAGTATAGTACTTAGGGTTTAATTACTCCTTAAGATAAAAAAACTTTTTAAAAAGTATAGTCTTTATATAGCTATAGTATAAATATAACGTTTTAGTACTTTAATTAAAGCCTATTTTAATTTATTTTTCTATTAATTACTTAATACTTAAAAATATAATTTTAATTAGTAATAAGGTAGTTTTTTAAAGAAATAAAGTAAGTATAATATATTTTTTTACTTTTTAAGTATAGAGATTATTAAGAAATAAAAGGAAAGCTTATAATAAAAGCAGTGCCTTTTAGTATCTTAAAGTAAGGTACTTAAAAAAGGAAGTACTAGAAAAGCTTATAAATAAAAATAAAAATATATAAATTAATAAAATAGTATATATTAACTATAAGACCTATACTTAAATATATATAATATAAATTATTAATTATTACTTACTATAAGATTACTTTTTAAGGCCTTTTTAAAGGATTTATTAAGACTTATAAAAGTATAAAACAGGGTATAATAGCTTAAATTATTAATTAATAATAAAGAATAAATTTAGTAATTAAGTATATACTATTTTATTAAAAAGTAAAAAAAAATTAGTAGTTTTTAATATACTATTTTAATTTAAATACTAGGTAAAATACTAATTTAAACTTATTATTTATAAAATATTATTAAGGCTTATATAAAATAGCCTATAAATTTACTATAAGTAGTAGGATATACTATAGTAATTAATAAGAAGAAGGTAAAGGTATTAGGAGAGTAAAAGGTTATAACTGCTAAATAGTAAGGCATAGGGTAGGATTTATAAGATAAAAGTAGGTCTATTAAATAAAGCGAATTTTTCTAAATTTAATAATATATATTATATAATAAAGAAGTTAATAATAGACTAAAGAAAAAGGAGTTCCTAAAGTAAGAAGACCTAGGATATATATAAATATCCTAAAGAGCAGGCATTGTAATTCCTAAAGAAAGGTAGCCTTAATAGTAATAAATTAATTATTATAAAAACTGCTAAAATTTAGAGAAAATTATAATATACTTTTTTCCTAATTTAAAAAGCGCTAGGCTTTAGTAGGCTTATAAAGCTTAAATAAGAAAGTAAGGTTTTTCTTAGTATATTATAAATTATCTAACTAAGGGGTAAAAATCTAATATATATAATCCTTATTATATAATTATTACATAACCTAAGTTACGTAACCTTCTAACTAATATTTCCTTAGTAAGAAATATTTAAAGTTTATAGGAAAAACTTTAATATATAGGACTTACTTAATTCCTTATATTTTGCTTAGGTAAGTATACTAATTAAAAGCCTTAATTTTTCTTATTATTTTAATATATATTTTGCCTTAATTAGTTATTTAGATTATAATATATTCCTTAGTTATATAATAAGACCTTTATATAAAGTTAGGTCTTAATAGCCTCCTTTAAAGAAATAACCTTAGTTATTTCTTTAAGTTATAATAAGGGATATAGTTATATCTTTTATAAGAGAAAAATAACTCTTATTTATTATATTTTTATTAAAGGAATTTTTAACCTTTATAAGAGAAAAAATAACTCTTAGTTATATTATATAAGAGAAAATATATTTATATTTTATTTTTATAAAACTTTTATTATTATAAGTATAAAAACTTCTTTAAAAAATAATATAGTTATTATAAGAAGAAAATACTTTTATTTAAAGAAAAAAGCTTAATATTTATTTAAACTAAAAAACTCTTTTATATAGGATTTTTAAGCTAAAGAAAGCTAGTTTTTTATTTTATTAAATTTTATATTTTCTAGACTTTTAGTAAAAAAGTTTACTATATTATCTTCCCTTTTTATAAAAAATATTTTAATATTTCCTTTTTTAACTTTATCTCTAGTAAAATAATAAGCTATATCTATATACTTAGATCTTTTATAATTACTAGAATTTTTAGCTAACTATTTAGTAGCTAAGTTATCTATTAAAATAGGGGGTATAGACTTATTATAAGTTATAGATAAATTATTTAATAAATATTTATATAAATAATTTAAAGATTTAGCTTCTTTAGTAGCCTCCCTTAAGGCTATATACTCTGCTTTATAGGTACTAACTACTATATAGGCTTATTTATTAGTTTTTTAACTAATTAAATTATTATATAAATAGAAGTAAAATCTACTATTAGATTTTCTATTTCTTATATTACTAGCCTAATTAGTATTAGTATAGCCTTTAATAACTAAATTTAAACTATTAAAGTCTATATTATAGTTATATTTTAATCCTAAATTAGGATATTTATTTAAATATTTTTAAATATTATTTAAGGCATTAAAATAGCTTTTATTAGGCTTATTAGTAAATCTAGAGCTAATATTAACTGTAAAAGCTATATTAGGCCTAGTTTTTATAGCTAGATATAATAAGGAGCCTATTTCTTTTTAAAATTATAATATATCTTCTTTTAATATAGTTTTAGTAGATTTTACTAATTTTTCTGTATTTTTTATAGGTATTTTAGAAAATCCTATATTATTTTTATTATATTCTTTTATTTTATTATAAATATATTTAGTCTAGGATAAATATATTTCTTTATTCTCTCTATTTATAGTTATATATATACTTAAAAAGTCTTTAACCTCTCCTAAAGCCTAGATAGCTATATCTTTAGAGAGCTTTTTAGCTATATTATTTATATTTTCTATATTTAGGCCTATAAAAATTAGGTTATCTACGTAATATATAATAGCTATTTTAGCTAATTTATTTATAAAAACCCTACTATTAAAGGGTAATACTTTAAAACCTAAATTTTTAAATAATTTAGAGAGTAATAAATACTAAAGTCTAGGACTTTATTTTAGACTATATAAAGCTTTATTTAATTTTAAAGCTATTTTATTTAAATTTAGTTTTTTATTAGGATTTAATTTTCTATAATTCTCTATAAAATCTTTAAAAATATAATCTTTAAAGCCTATAGGAATAGTTATATAGATTTCTTTATCTATATTAGCATTAGTAAAGGCATTTTTTATATTATATTACTATAAATAATAGTTATTAGCTATAGCTATTATAAATAAAATTCTAATAGTTTTAGGCCTAGTTATAATAGTATAGGTTTTAGTATAATCTAATAAATATATTTAATTAAATCCCTAAACTATATATTTAGATTTATATTTAATAATATTATTATTATTATTAGTTTTTATTTTATATACTTAGTAGCCTTTTATAGCTATTCTTCCTTTTAAAAGAAATACTATATTTTAGGTTTTTTACTTAATTAATTTTATTATTTCTATTTTTATAGATTTAATCTATTTATAAGCTAAAGTATAGCTTATAGCTTGATTATAGTTATTAGGTTCTATTATATTATTATTTTCTACTATATTTAATATAGTAGGGAATTCTATATAGTCTTTATAAAAATCAGTAGGCTTTTTAGGTATTTTTACTATTATTTTAGGCTTATCTTTATATATTATATTAGATTAAATATTATCTTTTATAGATTTATTAATTTAAGGTAAGTTATTAAAAGTTATTTTATTATTTATATTTTTTTTTAAAAAACTATTTTCTATAATAGTTATATCTTTAGATATAATAACTTTCTTTTTATTAAAATCCTAAATTTTATAGCTATTAGGTAAATAGCCTATAATAACTCCTTTAAAAGCTTTAGTATCTAATTTAAATATAAGGTTATTATTTTTATAATATACTATAAAGCTAAAGGTTTTTATATTATATAAATCTTTTATATTTAATATAATATTATCCTTAGCTTCTAAAGGACTTAAATTATTTTTTAAAGTAAAATGTAGGCTTTTATTATATATATATATAGTAGCTTTTAAGGCTTTACCCTATAGATAAGTAAGTAAATTAGCTATAAATAATAAAGCCCTAATTATAGCTAATATAGTCCTATTTATCCTTTTTATAGTACTATTAGGTTCTTTAGTATAAGGAGAACTAGTATTATAAATAATACCTTTATAAATATAATAAGGTTTTATTTTATATATATATTCTTTAGCATTATTAGAAAAGAATTCCTTTATAGTTATATTATAAGGGTTATTTTCTATTTTTACTTTAAATATTTTAAATTTATCTAAAATCTTAGATTTATATTTTATTAAATAAACTTCTAAATATCTAGTTACCTTATCTATAAAGGTAATAAAATAAGTATAGTTATTATAGGTAGGTGTTTTAAAAGGTCCCTAAATATTACTAACTATTTTATCTAAATATTTATATTTAGTTTTATTAAATAGTTTATTTATTTTATTAGTAGCTTTAGCTTTAAAGTATATTTTACATTTTTTTATTTTCTTTATATTTTCTATTTTATAATAGTATTTATAATTATTATTATTATTATTATTTTTAAAAATAATCTTCTGTAAAGTCTTAAGGTAAAGATACCCTAGCTTTAAATGTAATTTATATATATTTATATAAATATTAGTTTTATTTATTAATAAAGCAATAAGTATTTTATTATTATTATAATTATTTTTATATATCTTTAAAGGTATATTATATAGTTTATCCTTTAAATATCTTATAGCTAGAAGATTATTTTTTTTTAAAAGGTATAAATTATTTTCTTTAATAATAGAAGTTATTTTAAGTAAAGAGAAACAGCTTATAATATTTACTCCTATTTTAGGTATATAATAATAGTTATATAAAATAAATTTATTATTATTATTATTAAAATTAACTATTAAATCTCCTTTTCCTTTTACTACTATAAAAGTAGCTTTTTCCTAGTTAACTCTAGTATTTATTAATTTATAATTAATAAGGAAATTTTTATTAAATACTATATACTTAAAAGTACCTATATTCTAGATAAAATTAGTAATATTTTCTTTATAGTTATAAATAGGACTTTTTACCTTATATCTTAATAGATTTCCTTTTAAATCTTTAGATAAAGAGTTTATTAAAGTTTTTATTTTATTTTTATTAGTATTTTGCCTTTTTAGGAGTAAAATAGGGTTATATACCTTTAGGGAGCTATATTTAGAAGTATATATAAAATTTAGATTTATTTTAGATAGAGATTCTTCTTTTTTTTCTTTTTTTTCCTTTTCTTTTTTAGCTGCTTTAGCTATAAGAAGTTTTTCTATATTTTTATCTCTTATTTCCCTTTTAGGCTTAAAATTATTCTTTTTAGGATTTTTATAGGTTTTTATAACCTTATTAGTATCCTTAACTTTAAAATTCTTAAGAGCCTTATTAGGGTATAGAAAATAGCAGTCTTTATTTAAATATCCTATAATTTTATAATAAGAGCATTTATTAGCTATTTTCTTCTTTTTCCAGGGTTTTTTACCCTTATAAGTATTTTTATTAGATAAATATACTTTAGAATCTCTACTATATAGCCTTTTAGACTCATCTATAAGGCTAAAAGTTAGATTTTCTATAGTATAAAAATTAAGGTCTTTTCTTAAAGCCTAAGAGATATTAGTTATATAAAAAGAGTAATCATTATCTAGATTATTTAAAATCCAGGTTATAACTACTTTTCTAGGTATAATAATATCTCTAGATTTTAATTTATCTATTACTTCTTTTACTTTATTTAAATATTCTTCTATAATAAAAAAATTACTTAAATTAAGGTTAAAAAATTCTTTTATAATTAAGAATTTAGAAGTAAATCTAGAAGAATTATATATATTTTTTAAAGAATCCCAAGCCTCTTTAGCAATAATATAGTATTTTATCTGTAATAAAAGGCCATCTTTTAGATATAATCTTATATTAGCTAAAGCTTTTTTACTTTTATTAGCAGGACTATTATTTACTAAAATAGTAAAAAATAGTTTTTCCTTAGCTAAAAAAGCTTAAAGTCTTAAAGCCTAAGTTATATAGTTATTACTTCTTTTTAAGGAAGTAATATTATATTTAGTTATTTTCTAAATATATATTAGCTTTTTAAGAAATATATAGGAAATAAAAAAATATTATTATACTTAAGAATTATTTATATTTATCTAAACTAAGTCCTTTTAAAGATATTAATTATAGTTATATATAAGAAAGGGTTATATAATACCCTTTTTTTTTTATAATAAATAGTTTCTTTTAAGTATTATTCCTAGATTTTTAAATTTAGTATATTATTAGTTATAAGTTATAAAAAGAGGTTTTTTTTTTATAATTTACCTTAAGGAAAAGAAAATTCTTTAATTTTAATAAAGTATTTTTTAAACTATTTAGCCTTATAATATATATTCTAGATAATAAAAAAGCTTATAAAAACTAGCTTTTTTATTTTTAAATTTAAAATAAATAGCTTATTTTTAAAATAAAAGTTATAAAGAAATAAAGCTATATTTTTAGATTCTTTTAAAATAAAATAAACCTTAATAGGTATAGTTAAAGAAGAATAATCCTAGGTAGGAATATATAAAAAAATAGTAAAAGTTTTTTTATTTTTTAAATATTTTTCTTTTATAATAGCAGGTATACTGCCAGGCTTATAACCTATTAAGGCTTATATAAAATAGCCTATAAATTTACTATAAGTAGTAGGATATATTATAGTAACTAATAAGAAGAAGGTAGAGGTATTAGGAGAGTAAAAGGTTATAACTACTAAATAGTAAGGCATAGGGTAGGATTTATAAGATAAAAGTAGGTCTATTAAATAAAGCGAATTTTTCTAAATTTAATAATATATATTATATAATAAAGAAGTTAATAATAGACTAAAGAAAAAGGAGTTCTTAAAGTAGGAAGACCTAGGATATATATAAATATCCTAAAGAGCAGGCATTGTAATTCCTAAAGAAAGGTAGCCTTAATAGTAATAAATTAATTATTATAAAAATCGCTAAAATTTAAAGAAAATTATAATATACTTTTTTCCTAATTTAGAAAGTACTAGGCTTTAGTAGGCTTATAAAGCTTAAATAAGAAAGTAAGGTTTCTCTTAGTATATTATAAATTATCTAACTAAGGGGTAAAAATCTAATATATATAATCCTTATTATATAATTATTATATAACCTAAGTTACGTAACCTTTTAACTAATATTTCCTTAGTAGGAAATATTTAAAGTTTATAGGAAAAACTTTAATATATAGGACTTACTTAATTCCCTATATTTTGCTTAGGTAAGTATACTAATTAAAAGCCCTGATTTTTCTTATTATTTTAGTATATATTTTACCTTAATTAGTTATTTAAATTATAATATATTCCTTAGTTATATAATAAGACCTTTATATAAAGTTAGGTCTTAATAAATATATAATAATAATAAGCCTATTATAATTTATATTTTAAGTAATACTAACTTTTTATAATAAGTATAATTTAAAAATATAAATATAAAGCTTATACTGCTTTATATAAAGGAACTTAATAGTAAGGCAGAATAAGTAAAAAAGGAAGTATTAAAAAAGTTAAATATAATACTTAATAAAGTATAGCTACTATATTTACTATAGCTAGAAAGTATATAAACTGTAGCTTTTTTACTTAATATAAGCTTAAAAGCTATAAAGGGATAGTAAACTTTTATAAAGGTATTATAAAATTAGTTTAGGTATAAAGTACTATTATAAATAAAAAAGTATATAGTAAACCTTAAACCTAATTAAAGTAGTATATAAGCCTATAGCTACTAAGCCTATTTATTAAATTAAAATAAAGAAGCTAGGATATATAAAAAGGTATTTAAAATAAGCCTTAAAGGTTATATTAAGTATTTAATAAGCTATATAGTATATAATATATACTAAATATAAATACCTTAGCTTAAAAAGGTAGTAATTACTTAGAATATTAAGTTTAATAAATATATCTTTTACTAACTAGTAAAGGAATATATAAAAAAGCTTTTAAAAAGGGTATTTAAAGTATAAATTCTTAACCTTAAGGAAAATAATAATAAGATAGACTTACTAAATAAATCTATTTAAGTTATAGATTTTAAAGGTTTAAACTTAGGGGTAAAGGTAATTAAAAAAAGTATAGTAACCCTTATAAAAAGTATTAATAAGTACTAAAACTAGTATATATTAATTTAAATTACTAATAAACTTTAAATTTTAAAAGTAATACTAAAGCTAAGTAGGCTTAAAGCTAAGGAAAATAATAAAAGTATTATAAATATTTTTATAATATCTAAAAGCTTTATAATAGCTAAGGTAAGTAAGTTACTAAGTATATAACTATAAACTAAGCTAGAAGCCCTTAGGGGTATATAGAAAGTATCCTAAAGCCTAAAGTTACTATTATAATTATTAAGAATACTAATAGATAATATAATTATTATAGTAGGCTATAAGGAAAAGAATAAACCTATATTACCTTTTTAAAGGTTTAAAAGTAATAAAATAGATAATTAAAATAATAATTAAGGATAGTAATTATAAAACTAAATTATAAAGCTTAATAAAGTATTATAACTAGTAATATATAATAATTAAAGTATTAAAAATATAATACTATTATTACTAATTCTATAGGTAGTTTCTTTACTTTAAATTAAAATAATAATATACTTAAGATTAAAAGTAAAAGGCTAAGTATAGTAACCTATAATATAAAATAATTAAAGTATAGTAACTATAGGTTTTATAACCTATTTATACTTATAATAGGCATTTTATAGCTTCTTTATAACTAATTATTATAAAAATACCTAGAAGCTTAATAATAGTATTAAAATAGCCTTTTTTTTCTTTATAAGTATAGTATATACCTATTAGTATATATATTAAGTATTTAAACTAGCTATATATACTATATTAAAGCTAAAAACCCTAGGAAGGAATCTTTATAAAAATAACCTTTTACCTTTACTAGTAATATATAAAAAGCAGTAAAATTATATATTTAGTAATTAATTTTAACTAGTAAAGTAAGTAAAAGTTAATAAGCTATACTTAAAGTATATATAAAGGCAGATTTAATAATTAATAGCTTAGTTAAAAATACTGCCTTTAAAGTAAGTTTATACCTATAAATTTAATAAAAATAGTTACTTTAAGAAGTATAAAGTATATATTTATATAAGGGGTAATTTATAACTTATAATTATAATAAAAAGTATATATATAGCTATCCTTATAGTATACTTTTTTTACTTAGTTATAGCCTTAGCTATTTAATTTAACCTAGAAATTATATAATTAAATATTATAAATACTTTTATTAATACTAAATATAGTAAGTATAGTATACTAGTTATATATAAGCTTTTTTTAGGATTTAAGGTTACTAGAATATATATAGAGCTTAATTAAGTACTATATAGTTTTAGGGATTTACCTTAATTATAATTTAAGACCTTTATAGTAGTACTTAAAAAGCTAGGTCTTAAAGCTAGTAAAGAGAAGCCTTGCCTTTACTATTCTATAAAGTAAAATATTTTTTTAGTTTTCTTTATAAATAATATTCTTATTTTATATTATAAAAATACCTTATTTTAAGCTTTATATATAGTAAAGGGTTTAAAGAAAAGATTTAAGCTTAGTAAGAAAGGTAATATAAAGTAGTTTTTAAGTATAAGAATAGTTTATAATTATTAAGTATAAAAGATTTACCTTAGTTATAATTCCTATATTAAGAAGATTTATATATAATTTAAAGTATATAATAAGGTCTTTTACCTTTTAATATTAATACTAATTATCCCTTTTTAACTAAACCTAAGCTAAGCTACTAAAAAAAAGGTACTTTTATATTAAAAAAAGATTAGATTAATTTTATATATAGTAATTATAATTTACCCTAATATAGCTTTTATAGCTTCTTTTTTATTAAAATACTTTATAAATCCTTTAAAAAAGTACTATAAAGTAGCTAACTAAGTACTATACTATTTATATTTAATAAGGTAATTTATACTTTAATATAAAGGTAGTAATAAGCTTTAAGTACTATAAATAGCTAGTAATATATTTTTTATAAATAATAAAAGTATAAAAAGGTCCTTATAAAGCTACTTAATTACTTTTTTTAAAGAACTAATTATTTAAAAGGCCTTTTACTAAGCTATAGTTATTACTTTTATAATAAAGGTAAAGCTACTTTTTTTAATATAAATAGCTAAGGAATTAATAGCTTTTAAATACCTTTTTAAGGAAATATACTTTAATTTAAAAGCCTTTTAAAATATATATTATAATAATTAGCAGACTATATATTTAGTTATACTAAAAAGTATATAAATAAATACTTACCTATATTATATTAATATTTATAACCTTTAGCTAAGATAAGAATATTAAAAGGAATTATTTAAGATTACCTATTTTTCTATAGAAAATATACTTATAAATAAACTTATAAAAGCCTTATTAAAGTAATACTTTAAGTATTTTAAAGCCTTTTTAAATATAATAAAGCTTAAGGTTATAATTAATTAAGGATAATAATAAGTAAGTAAATATAATTATATTTACCTATATAGTAAGACTTAAGCTATATACTATATAACTACTTATTAGTATTACTATACTTTATTACCTAGAAATTACTATTACTTACTAGGTTTTAAAAGCTTAATTAAAATAATAAGTAAAACCTAAAAATAACTATTATAACCTATACTACCTAAGCTTAAAGTAAAGTACTAAGTATATAAATAATCTTATAAGTAGCTTCTTTTTACTTAGTAAAAGACTTAATATAAAACTAAAAACTAGGGTTAGTATTAGCTAAAGCTTTCTTTATATTTTATTTTAAAGCTTTACTAATTATATAAAAAGGCTTACTAAACTAGTTATAAGTAAAAAAGAAACCTATAGTATCTTTACTATATAAAAAATTTAAAGTAAAGTATAGTATAATATAGGTATTAAAGATTACTTATAATAAAAGTTAGTTAAGTATAAAGGTAATAAAAATATATAAAGTAAGACTTATAGTTTTTTTATTATTAAGAAGATTTTTTTTTAAAATATAAATAAAAAGCTTAATTATATTAAGACTATTTTTAAGTTAGCTAGCTATTAAAATTAATTATTATAAAGTATATATATAGAATTATAAGTATAACTACTACTTTTATAAAAGGTATAATATTTTATATAATAATTTAAATTAACTTTATAATACTTAAGTTTACTTTTACTAGTAATATAAAAGTAAATATAATTTAAGTAAAGGAGCTTATAGTAATTATTAATAAAGACTATAATAAAAAGTAAATTTATATTATTAATCTTAAAATAGTTATTATAATTATAAAGTAAAAGTTTTTTTTTCTTTTAATCTTTATAATTAGCTTTATAAAGATTATTTTATATAAATTAAAGCTTACTAAAAGGTAAAGAAAAAAAATAAACTTACCTAAACCTATTATTTAATATAATAATAAATAAGCTTTTTTTTTTTAAAAGTAATAAAAGTAAGTTAGTAAGAGTATTTAAATTTATTTTATTTAAATTAATATCCCTTACTAGCTAATACTATAGCTATAGTAAAAGACTTACTTTTATAAAAGGCTTAAAAGCTATTATAAATCTAAGCTTAATATTAATTAAGTTAAATATAAGTATAGGAAAGGGTATAGTATAATAAAAGGAATTATAAAAATAGGAATTATAAGTAAAGATAAATATTAAAGAATAAGGGTTAAGGTACTTAAAAACTATATTAAGAAATAACTTACTATTTAGATAAAAAGATAAAAAAAAAAGGTCTTATTTTATAAAATAAAAAAGAAATATTTATACTTTTTTAAAAGTAATTTAAAGGCTATAAAGGTTTTTATAATTATTTTTTATTACTAAGTACTATAATAATACTTTTAATATTTATTTTATATTTTACTATATATAATATAATTACTTAAAGCCCTTTTTAAATATTATAGCTTTAATTAAAAGGTATATTAAAAAATAGGGTAGCCTTAATTAGTTTAGCTTTCTTAATAAGGATTAGAGCTTTTTTTATATATAAGTAGTATAGCTCCCTTTATAGTATAAGAGAAACTAAGGCTCTTTTAACCTTTATATATATCCCTCTGCTGTGCGTGCTATATATATCAGGCTTTTTCTTTCTACCAGATCTACCCGAGATCACGAGAGCTTGGTACTTCACACCAGAGGACATCGCCCTCGCAAAGAAACGTATGGAACTTGAAGGTCGAGCCCAAAGATCACCTTACACGAAGGCCAAGTTCAAAAAGATCTTCACAAGCTGGCATATCTACACCCTAGTCCTTCTCTACATCCTCTTTAACAACGGCAACGGCGGAAACTCACAGCCTGCATTCCCCCTCTGGCTCAAATCACAAGGCTACTCCATCCGCGACGTAAACCTCTACCCCACCATCGTCGAAGTAATCAGCGTTATAACAACGCTCATCTACGCCTGGACATCAGATAGTCTCTTCCGCGGCGCGCGCTGGCCCGCCATCGTATTCTCCGGCCTAGTTAAGATAATAGCCTACGTCGGACTAACAGCCTGGAAAGTCCCTACGCCGTTTACATGGGTATGCTTCATGCTCTGCGGCTTTGGCGGCGGGATCAGTGGCCTCACGTTTGCGTGGGCGCATGAGATTTGTAGTGATGATAATGAGGAGAGGGCGTTGGTTACGGGGGCGATGAATCAGATGGCGTATGTGTTTCAGGCGTGGTTACCTTTGATTATTTGGCAGCAGGTTGAGGCACCGAGTTACCCGAAGGGGTATCCTACTATGGTTGGGATGGCGGTCGGGTTGATTGGGATTGCCTTTACGATTAGGGCCTTACATAAGAAGCAAATCAGAGGGCATAGGCATGCTTTGGTGGGTGAGGCATAGAGAATGTATGTATGAGTTGAGTACAATATGTAGTGAAGCCTCTATGTCTATCGCAGTCTGTACAATCTTGCCAGTCCTCTCTTGTCCGTGGTATCATACCCCAAGCCCAACCCTCAACTAGACCCTTAAGTAGACGAATATCCTCCATCCACAAAGATAGTCTGCCCCGTGACAGCAGCACTGGCATCACTCGCCAACCAAACCGCAACACCCGCAAAGTCCTTCGGCAGCCCATTCCTCCCTATCATCGTCCTCGCAGCATGAGCATCGGCTTTACCGGGATCAAGAAACGTAGCCCTGGCCAAAGGCGTATCAACAAGACCTGGAGCGATAGCGTTACATAAAACGCCATGCTTTGACCATGCCTCAGCTTGTGAGCGTGTCAGACCTAGAAGGCCTGCTTTGGAAGCGCCATATGCACCACTATTTCCGAAAGCTCGGAAGGATTGCTGACTTATGATGTTGATGATACGTCCCCAGCCCTTCTCAGCCATCTTTGGTCCGAATGCCTGACCGAGCGTGAAAGGCGCAGTGAGATTCACGGCGATAGTCTCATCCCACGCTCCCTGCGATAGATCATTCATATGAGGTCTATAATTAACCCCCGCCGCATTCACAAGAATATCCGGCGTCCCAGCATTCGTTTTAATTGCATGAATCGCATCGCGCACAGAAGCTTGGTCTGAGAGGTCAGCGACGATAGCTTCAGCTGTGACGTGAAGATCCGCAAGATGATCAATAGTATCTTGTAGAGGTTTCGGTCTTCGCGCGACAAGAACAATTCGACAGCCTGCGCGACCGAGGGCAATCGCCATTTCGCGGCCTATGCCTGATGAACCGCCAGTTACGACGGCGACTTTGCCGGCGAGGCTGAAGAGGCTGGATAGATAGCCTGAGATGGCTTGGGGGCTTGGAGCCATGGCTGTGAGATGACGTTAAGTACGGTGATAGTTTGAGGTAGTAAAGAATGAGGGTTTGTAAGGAGAGTGGTTATATGGGCGGTAAAGATAGTCGCGTGTTTGTTTGGCTGGGATATGAGTCTTGTGAGCGAAATCGGCTGACGGGAATTGGTGCACGAGATGTACTGATAATTGCACGTATGCGGGGTAGATGAATTGTGACTCAACGTTATTGACTAAAGCGGCATTTCACGATAAAACAACATGATCACAACCAAAACATCAAATGCGTCGATAAAAATGAGGGAGAAAAATAATAAGAATGCTCATTTTAAATCCAGTAAAATCACTCAAGCAGTAGCTTCTATCCTCACCAGAACCAACCACCAAGTCTCGGCCCCAATATCAACAACCCCAGGCCCATTAACCTCGAGATGAGCAATATGATCACTCAGCGCACTCAAAGGTCCCAAGGGCCCAGCGCTCTTGTCGCCTTCCGCTGATGCTTCCAATAACGCTTTCACAGAAACGCCAACGACCTCTGAGAGTTGTTCGGTATTGAGCAAGCTGGCGTGCAGGCCTCGCTTGTTCAACCAATCGTGATTCGCGACAACGACATATGCGACCGCGCGTTCAGCGGGTGTTTTTGGCTTTCGTGTAGCTGCTGCGATTGTCCGTCCCGGAAGACTAACGACTGTTCCTACAGCGCCGAAGACAGCGCCTAGAGGGATTGATATAGCGCCTCCGACGACACCAGCTGCTGCACCGAGGATGTTTCCGCGCTTGGTGTTGGCAGCAATATTCTTGCCAACGCTCTTAGCGTGGTTCTGCACATTCTTGACGTAATTCACGGGTTGTTGGCCAATGTTCTTCGCAACATCTCCAGCGTGATTAATCGCGCGCTCTCCAACCTTGGCTGTCATGAAGGCGGAGATGGTATCGAGAAAAGAACCCCATGCTTCTTTTGTGATGCCATGGCCCAGAAGAGCGGGTGCGTAAGCTTTTAGGAAGGGAGATGTTTGGGTGGGGTTCTCTTGAGGGATAGCGATGGGGGGTTCTTGAGCGGATGAAGCCTCAGAGTACGAGGGCAGAGGAGATGCGGAGGGGAAGTTGAAGGGGTTTTCGGCGGTTGGGATCTTATCGGATGATGGCTCGTTTGCAGATGAGGGGCCTGCGTCTTCTTGGTAGGCAGGCGAGGGATCTGAGGGTTGAGAGGAGTTGGCGAGATGCTCTGCTTCTTTGGAGGACGACATGATGAGAAGAAGTTGTAGATTAAAAGCTGACTTTTAGTAGAGAATGAGATGAGAGGAACTGAATACGATAAATAAATCAGCGACCGTAAGATCTTAAATAGCTAGTAAATACGGCTTAAATGCCACTTCGTCATCGGTTATAACGGCATCATGCTCAGCCCTAAGATCTGGATTAACCCAGATACTGAACCAATAGGAGACTCCGACAATCGCGCGGCTGGATTATCTCGAATGGCTTGACGGAATGGGACTAGTGCGTCAGCCTCAGGGTAAGCGAGAGCGAGGGGATCCAGTTGTGAAGCTACCTAATGAGGCTGTGCTGACTTCGAATGGATTGCTACCTTTCGATGCGAAGACTTTGGAGAGATCTTGGAACAAATGACGCATAGATTTATGTTCAGGATATCATTAAGGGTAGGTGAGACGTTCCATTTCCTGCATGCCCATGTCAGGAGCATGTCGTCCCTGGTTAAATACAAAAGCCTTTTCACGAAAGCGTCGAGTTCTCCTCCTCTCGCCGCCACTTATTCGCACGATAATGATAAGTGCCGCCCTGCTGAACAAAACTACATTGCTCCCTCTTTCTTCCACTCCGCCAAAGCCTCTGCGATTCCGCACACTGAGAAAAATGCAAAGCAGCTTCGTCCTCAGAGTATGATCGATCGCGAGCTCGAAAATACGGGTTAACCAAGTCGTTTGCGCTCGATATGGAAACAAGCGTTGCGTCGTCTTGTTTCCATATGTTTAGGTGGCAGGCTATACAACTCACGCCCGTCTTGAGCTGTCCCGTGCGAGGATTGAGGCAGGGAAAGCGTATGCTTGCTGCGAGGCGGTAATGTAGCCAGCCGGGGTTTAAGAGGGCTTGTCCAGGCTCTTCCATGGTTCTGTCGACTTTGATATATGTGGCTAGTAAGTCCTTTGCTAGAATGCCACGGGTCTTGGACATTTTCGTAGGGTCATCCCAGTTGTGTGTCTTGAAGGTACGTATATCCGTCGACTTCAAGGCGCTGGCGAGAGCATCAGCGTGGTTGGCGTATAAACCCTCCCATTGCTTCCTCCTCATGATGTGTGCTTCGTTGACGAGAGCTGTATCCGGCGATATGCGGAGACACTCGAAACAGCAGCGCTTAGCCGTCGGAAGGAACAAGAAATCCCCGAACAGTCCGCAGAAAGCACACTTTGTTGTCGTCAGCGCGCTGTAGACATCGGAGTACGAAACATAACCGCTAAGGTCTGTCCGTCTCAAAGCATTGAGGGCGTCAGGGGCGTGGCGCAGAACTCGCCGGTACGTGCTGATTGCAGTGGAGAGGTAGCGAGCCCTACGACTAACTTGTCGAAAGCGGCGGAACGAGTCGATGTCTAGCTGCAAGACGATACCTTCGAGGATAACTTGAGGTAGGCGGGCTAGAATACCCAAATTTGGGACTTGAGTCTTGGAGCAGCGGGAGAATAAACTGTAGACTGGAGGGGAGAACTCTTCGGCTTTGGGGTCGTGATGGGGAAAGTAGTATTTGGTCCGTTTGTAGAAGCAAGTTTCAAGAAGTTCTTTCTTGCTGACTGTTATGTTTTGTGTCGTATCAGAGAGAGCAAGCACTGAGTTGTTGGTTGAGTTGGAGGCCATTTTGTTGATGTGCTGAGATGGAAGTTAAATGAGGGAAGAATGTTCGAGAGACGAGAGTGATTGAGAGGAACATAAAAGAAGATGCGAGGACTTTACTTATCTACCGCACGTATGGAAATTCTAAATCTCCGCTTTTGTGATTCATAGGCTTTGGTAGGGTTAGAAAACGTGATTTTGACGGTGGACGCGGAGTACGATAAGAGGTACACCTTATTACCAGTGTCATTGGGGCAAGTTTGCGTCATGTGCATTGCAATAAACTTTGGGTTTGTCAATGCGATGCTTTCTGATCTACGATAGGATCGAAGATAAAGTTGGCCGAGAAATCAGAGTTACGACGTCTAGGCATCAATCGAAATCATAGTTACCCCCACAGATTCACCAGTCACAAGGTTGGGATACTGACCTCACGCCGAAATCACTTTGGGTAGCTTACGCGCCACTCGTTCTCAAGCCCACAGCTACTCAAGAAAGACCTTTATCGCATATGTATGAAGGATCCTAGGCATCGTGCTTATCGAAGGTTTGGTGGCTCTCGGATACGTAATCAGTATACTTCTATCAATACAGTATGGCTGGAAGTGAATGGACGTAGCGTCGGCATCTTTTGTCAACTGATGCACCCGGAAACACACCTCTTTGTCGTCTCTACCTTCAAGGACCAGATATATCACAACTTTATCGAAGGCAACGAAATTACAAGACTCATACATATTTGCTATCTACTAGCTTTTCTACTCTCCCATAAACATAGACCCAATCTCATCTTCCTTTCATCAGAGCCGCATACGATCTCATGCAGACGTCAAACTAACAGATAAAAACCCACCAAAGTCATGCTAACTCTCCTACAGTCTGATCAGACACCTCCAGAACTAGCCGCGATTATGCCACATAGCATAACCAACGAGGATGCAGATGTATAGTCCAATTTGAAAAATTACAGCGGTCAACACCTAGAAGGCCTCATTATTCAAAACTGGCATGTCGTCTACAAATCGGCGGCAATATTCGACCCGCTCGCTAATTCCCCAGTACATGCCCCCATTCGCAGCAAACCAAGACTCGGGACCAAGGTTAGCAAAGCGATTCTTCCAGATCTGCTTTGCATGCTCACAAATCTCGTAGTGCTCCTGGAAGTCTTTATGCGAATAGCATCGGTCACGCTTTTCAGCGTCAGGGTTGATTCTCCCGTCACCAAGCGATCCGTTTGCCTGGACGTGTCGGTTCTCAAAAGCTTCATGGCAGCCTCTACAGCTACATCCTTGTTCAATTTCACGTGTAGAGGTGTTGAAGAAGGGAAAGTGAATTGTCGCTGCGGTTCGGTAGTGCAGCATTTCGCCGTAGAAAAGCTCCTTGACAGGGTCAGAGGTGTCGATTCCCAGAGTTGAATTGCTGAAGACGTCGTCCACCAAGACGGCTCTAGTATTCTTCAACATTCTGCCAGGATGTATATGGTTCCGGACTTTGAGTGATCGCATGGAGGATCGATCGATCTTCTCAATGAGGCGTGGGCGATTGTCGTCAGTTCCGTAGATGGAGAATCGTCCATAGTACGGAAGAATTTCCTCTGTTCCAATGACAGCCATACGAGGAGATGTCTGCAGGCACTTATGGCACGTTCGTGTGCATGTGGGGAGGAAGAGCAACGATCCGTAGCGAGAGCAGAACCCACACTTGGCAGAGGTGAGAACACTGTGGATGTCGCGTATGGTGACATAGGGACTCAGCCCGGTACGAACAAGGCTGACAACGGCGGCACTGCCATGAACCATGACCTCTTTGCAATCCAGAACCGTCTCTGTCAAGCTGTGCGCTTTGGCATTTACGTTCCGAAAGCTGAGGAAAGATTCGACATCAAGAAGACGAAGGATGCTGTTCATGACGTCGCTTGGCAGCTTCTCAAAGAGATTCAGATCTGCGCTGGGCGTGCCGAGAGGGTTTGTCAAGCCCTCAGGGACGGGTCCGAGATTCTCCAGCATCGGGAAATACCATTTCTTCCGAACGTAGGAACACTTGCGACGTATCTTTGCCAAGTCTTCCGGTAGGCGTGTCCAGTCGGTGCCAGGCTTGAGGCCATATCTGCGAGCGAAGTAGATATCCAACTCGGATGTTCCCGGAGGAGGAGCTGAAGGTTCAGCAATTACGTCGCGAAAGTGCATTTTGGGGTAGTGTATGAAATTCGCAGGTCTGGGAGTTGAGGTCTGATATGGCACAGATATGAGTTGAGCGGCCTATGGGTTGATGGCTTTCGGTGCTGTTCCAGTTCGGATTGTGGGAAGAGGGTGTATAGAGAGATGGAAGGGTTCTCTGACGGTCTGAATAGGCACAGGAAGTGTGATAGTTCTGAGAGATGTTCGCTGCAGATGCAGAGGGATCAAAGATGAAGGACGCGTGAAGAGTCGATTTCGCTGCTATGCCGAAAGGTTAGTCAAGGGCTAGGAAAAGGTGAGATATCACGGAAGAATAGAATGCCAACCTTGATGGGAGTGACTAGGAATCGTAAATCAAGAAGGATGAAATCTGTTTTGACAGCCAGCGATGACAAGGTTATGCTTGTGTATTGATAGAAGTACAATGTCTCACAATATCGAAGAAAGTTGTGAGTAGTGTCAAGTGTACGGGATATTGTTATGAGAAAAGGGCGTTGAGATGGGGAGAGTGTTATAGGAGGAGAATGTTGTGGTAAGAGCGAGAGAGAGAGATGGAAGATCTGGATACGAAGCAAAGGGCATTGCCAATGTTTGATTGACACTGGCAGAACAAACCCTCATGGCTATGATAGAACGCACTGGCATGCGTGGTGCTGTGGCACTGGCAGAGGGTTGGCAGCTGGCACTGCGCGTATCATAGCTCTACGCGTTTCTACGAGGCGGCGTTCTAGATACGGCGAACAGTGTTAGCCGCTCTAACTAGCAGTGGTCGAGCTACTGGTTGGAGTCGCATGTGACTAGAGCTGGCGCTGATCGTTCGCCTTTGGCTCTTGCTCCCATTACATCGAACACGATTTGAACTTGCATCAAGGTGGAACAGATATGTTGTACATATACGAGGATAAGCTAGTTCGAAGCCAGTGAACATAAGGATCACGCCTGTGAGTATTACCGAGGAGACACCAACGAGTAACCGAACCAGTACGCCGAACAAGAAACCCAAAGGACCGAAGTTATGGCCAAACCGTCGGGATGCATCGCTATGGCCATCAAGCAATCTTCTGCGTAACTCCTGAGCCTTTCATACGTGGCACAAGCACTCTTCCATTGCGATACTCATACTCCAACTCTATCCTCGAACCGCGATCCTCCTGGAATGACACTTGGATAATCCGCATGATAACTTTGAGAAGGTCTGCATACTCTGGATACTCCTGCTTAACGTCGAATTTCACGAGCTTGAGGCTTTCGTTATCCTTCTGAGCGTCGCGCGCGAAACGGCTGATGATGTTCATGTCACGTTGTGTTGAGAACCCAGCGGACATGTTGATCCAAAGAACGTTATTGGCTTTGTGGAGGCTTTCATACTCGCTAAGAGAGCTGGATCCATCATCGAGAACGACGTAAACGAAGCGTGAGGAGATATTATCTAGACCTGTTGGGGTGATGGTAGAGGCTGTACCGTTCTCTGCCAGTGCCGAAGCCAGTTGATCTGCAAAGCTAAACAAGCTACCCTGAGAGCCCGGTAGAATGTTTACCATTAGGCGCTGGGTTGATGCAACCGCTGTAGAGATAACGCAGTAGCAGGATTGACCTATGTAGTCGAACATCTTCGTCGCTGGTTCAAGACCGCCGAACTGGGTACCCTGTAGGAGCTTGTTCCATTCATCGTTCGAAGGATATGGCAATTGTTCACAACGTTCATCTAAATTACCTGTCAATAACTCCCGACTGCCAACGTGGGTAGTAAGACACGTACCTGACCACATATTCTCGTTCATACCCAAGATGAGGCTGTACGCTGGTGATATGTCCGAAAGTCCGACCATGGCCAAGACACCACCAGGGACGAGGAGTTTGCGCAAATTTGCTAGTGTTTCTGTAAGAGAGTTGGCTGTATGGAGAATGTTGTTGACGAGGATTAGGTCGTGGGTATTGGGGCTGAAGCCTTGCTCAATAGCATCGCGGTTAATGTCAAAACTCTTAAGCTTTAGCAAGTCTTTGGTGATGCCCGACTTTGTTTGCTCTAGTACTGATAGCGACGAATCGGTAAGAGTGTATGAGACATTCTTCTGCTCCCGAAGGGCTTCAAAGATGGTCTCTGTGTTATTGCTCGTACTGGCGCCGACCTCAAGGACGTTGAGAACCGGTTTCTTTGTCGCATATGATGAGAGATACTGTTTGAGATGGCTTCTCATCTTTTGCATCAACTCCATGCCGTCTTGCATCCGGCGGAACCTATTGCTTTCCAAAAGCAGCGGCATCGGATCAATAGTCCCTTGTAGAATGGCTCCCAAATTCGGTCCAATCTTGGCCAAAATCTCTCCTTCAACGCCCATACGCATAAGCGACGATAGGATCTCAATCATAACCGTCATCGTCACATCGCCCAGCACAAGCTTACTCGCCTGAGACGAGTTGTAGGCTTGCATCCATGAATACAATTGTTTTCGGAAGCCTGTAAATGTAGAAGGGTCAAAGTCCGGGATATCCAGAGGGATGTTGTTGAGAGATGCGCGAATTATTAAAGCTGCGGCGCGGGCTAGTGTGATTTGGTGATCGGCTGTTGCTTTGCATAGTGGTGTTCTGGGTCGAAGTCCAGAGCCTGTGAAGAAGTTGGCATCGGGTTCCCATTCGACGTGATACACTGAGTCCCAGTCCTCATCGTCGTGGGTGACGAGTTGGTCTCGGATGATGGGCTGTACTATAGACATGACTGGAATGTGACTGTCGTGTTGATAAGATAACGATAAGGGTACAAGTCAAGTGAGGTTCTCTCTGTTAGACATGAAGTAGAAGGCAGAAAGAGTTGGCGCCAAGCAAGGCCTTATATTCCTCCAAAACCCCAAAATCTCACCACTTCCGGCCGAAATGGAGAGGGGGCGGGGGGCGATGACATTCGTATCTCCGGGGCATACCCCAATATTTCTCGGAGCCGCAAAGCATGTGAGACCCTTTAACCCCACGGGGAAATGAACGGCCGAGCTTCCGATACGTGCCCGCGTTTGGGGTAAATGGTGTCATGACATGTTTCTGTGACATTTTATCTCCTGATCAAGGTGGAGTGATGAGATTGAATTGGGAAGTTGGGGAAAACCCCGCGTTTGAGGCTTCATGATAGTTTGGGGGTTGGATGACGAGGTTTGGGTGCAACGGATGAGGCGTGTTGAGGAGGGAGGGAGCCGTTGATCCCGTCGCTACAGAAGTCATTCAACGTTCTTTCAGCCAATACTGTTTATGATTTTGTCATATGAACTCCACTGTTCCCGTTGGGGTCACGTTGAGGCTCTATAAGGAGCAGATGATCAATGGACTAATGCATGTGATTGCGGGAAACTCCACAAATCGCATCCGCAATGCTAAGTCAGATCGAAGCCGTTGCATTCGTCTTCTGACACGTAGAATAACCTGACGTGACGTAAAGAGAGATTTCACGAGCTGAGGGAGATATCTCGGACCGCCGGTGTTGGTTCCGGATGATCCGGATTTGGTCGGGATGACATAAAGATTGCGGGATATAAAGCTTGCGTCACGACATTATTCTTCAATGTTGCACTGCTGTCTCGCCACATGTACTCAGTCTGTAAGGTTATGATTGGGCCATCTTCTTCTGTGCCGCAAGTATGAGTGAGGCGGCCGTATGTTAGGGGAACAGATGCGGCATTAAGTCACCAACTGCAACACCTAGATTCGAGCGGCACGGTTTGCCTTTCAGGAGCCTCCTTCTGTCGCGATACAAAGACTGTGGACATTCCCCTGGTCTTCTTCAGCTCAGCAAACACACATGTATAGTTCCCGGTAACGGAGTCGCGCTGGCATTTCATCCATATCAACTGGAGAGGAACGGCTTCGCTGCATATAGAGTATCCGCTTGTGAGTTCTTGACATAGCTCTGGGCCATTAAGGATGAGATGTATTCGTCAGCTACGAGGACCTTTATCGTGACAAATGCTGCAAGATTACTCATGGCCCGGTTAGCCCCAAACAGCCCGATCTTCGATTTCTCCATGTGAGGATATACCATCAGCCTTCAGCGAAGCAAGTGGGTAGCGGTGTCCCAATGGTATATGACTCGTTTCTATCAAGCATCCAATTCCTTTTTGTGTACACTACGAGTCATACCAGTAACCTTGAAGAACGACGATGCATCGTGGACGAAAGTAATTTGGTGTAGAGGGTATCTGGCATGATTCTTCAGATTCTCTGCAGCACTACAAGCGGTTATGCTATTATATATACCTATAAATCGACTAGGTTTGTCACATGCGTCGCTGACCGTAAACAAAGCCAACAAATCCTTCTGTCTCTGATAGGCAGAACTTGGGTCTGGGAGACCCATTCCACCAAGGCTCCAATTGGCTTCCGCAGAAGAGGCCTATCCTGCTTCAGTACCTTGACATGCTCTTACCATTGACTGCAGTGTTCGAGGTCTCGAAGGCTGACATAACCAATGCTCCCGATGCGGCTGACCCATCGATCTGGACACTGGTTTCAGCGGTGGACTTATCTAAGGCTATTAGACAGTAGTCTGAAATCACCTCCTCTGTAGACTCTCTTCACTTTCCGATCAAACATTTATCCTCGCGATTAGGCAATTCACAGTAGTCGTAGCACTTGGGGTTTCGCCGGCTCAGGCAATATCGCTTTTGACATCCGTCAAGAACTGACACTGAAGCCCGAAGTCAGTTGGGCTATATACACTCTCGACTTAGCTGGGATTTCCTAACTGTAAGTGTGCACCTTGGTCATAAGTGTACGAACCCAGTTAATAGGAATAGCAAGGCTAATAATTCTCACGCCGTAGGCTAACGTAGTGATCAAGCCCCCGTAAGGTTGTATAAGTTCCCGAACTTGTCGTGAAGAGTATATCCTGTTCCTATTAACTAGGTTCGTTGACTTATGACCAAGGTGGGCACTTACAGTTAGGAATTCCCACTCCATGAAGACAAAAGTGCCATAGTTAGTCTCTATATGCCTGTAAATTTCCTGTTTTTGCATCCACTAACATGCTGATAAGGACTCGAAGAATATTGGTAGCTGGCTTAGAGGCATTGCTTGCGGAGTGGTTCATCTTGAGTCAACTATTAGTTCTGGGAAATCTTCGTTCCGACAATCCGATAGAATAAAGTATATTCAAGCGTTCCAGTACGCTTCATAGTGAACTTTTTCCATACCTCGGGTCAAGAGCCGGAGGAGAATCAGGTGACTACCATGTCGAGTTTGAGGCTATGGGAACCTATTGTCATGCGATCTGTAGTAAGTGATGTTGGTTATTCATCATTACCGTGTCTATTCGAGCCCAGAGCATATTTTTCAATGCAACTACAACTCTACAATTGATAAAGTGTCTTTGTTCATTCAAATAGTCGAAGCTGTTTTTTGTTCTGCCTTTCCTTCGTACTTCGTTGCCCCCGGAGATCTCATGGCTGTCCAGTCTACACCGGTCGTAGACGACGTGCTCTCCAGACTTGCTCACCCCCACTGTCGTAGATCTCCAAGTATGGAAACTCACTTGAAAACACTGCTTCTTTTCCACAGCGACCGAAGTTGATCCAGGATGTCCAGTATGGATGCCCGTCGGTATTCCAAAGACGCAATCTGCCGTCATAGCAGAATTCCAACTGCCGAGGGGACTGGCCTTCCGGTGCCTCCTCGCTGAACCAAATGACCTCATCCTGCTTTGTAAGCACTTCAAGTCTACCATTGTTCCGGAAGTAAAACTTGACGCCATCCTTAAACTGCAGAAAGGCTGTCTCGGAGGGACTGACTTGCAGCGTGTCGGGCTGGAAGGTACGATAAGAGCCTGGGAGCGGCGTTAGTGATATTATAAGGTTAGGACAGCATTTGACTCACCACCCTTGCCTAGAGTGACCTGATGTGGCTTGCCTTCATTTTTCGACAAGCTATCTGTGCCCGCTTTGACTGTCTCGGCTCTGGTGGCAAGTTGTCGTTGATCCACCAACATGCACCCAGCGTTACCCACGGAAACAGCGCTCTGAACTCCATTTAGTCTCGAGTACGTAGATCTCGAGTACGTATAGAAGATAACGCCTCTCATGTCACCTCCACCGAAATGCTCGTCCTTGATAGTTTTGCGGTTGAAGTGGATAAAAGGCCAGCCACAGTGGGAACTATGCTCCACGAACGGTCGCAGATCTTCATAGGAGCTATAGACCTTGCCACCATATGTTACACCGAGTAAATAACAGACACCGCGCGTAGTCTGAACAGATATGGCGTTCTTCGACTCATTCTCATGAACAAATGAGGCGTTGTCTAACTCGTGGGTAATCTCCAGTGTTTCAGTTGACTGCGCGTCACGATCAAATGAACAGACACGCATGGGCGTATCAGTGTACTCATAGATGAACGACAGGTTGGTCGTGGCCCCTGGTGCCAAACCCACAGGGGAATCGGGTGTCTCAAGCGTTTTGATGTCTTTCGCGAGGACGAGCAGCCGATCTCCGTTTTCTCCGGGACTCACCCATTTCTGGAGCATAGCAGTCACGTCGTAGGTTCCAAATACAGCAGCAAGAATCTGGAGCTTTTTGTACTTGGAGGCGGGTGCCGGAGAAGTCTGAACTGGCTGGCTGACGAGACTGGTCGGTTGATCATTCTTCACTGGTAGCAAGTCCGCCCAAACTTCAGGCGGGACCAACGTTCGCATTGCCAGATCATTAGAGGGCTCTGTTCCATTTGGTAATACAGGGGATCTTCCACTGATGCTGCAAGAGTCAAGATCAGAAGTACAAGGTGTATGAAGCTCCTCGACGCCGCTGCTCGACTCGCTCGGCGCGTAGTCCGCAACAGAAGGCAGGAAAGGATCTTCTTGCACCATGGTCTCTTGTCGTGAGATAGGTCGAGAAGATTCCTGGAGGGCTTCGTTGAGCATCTCTTGCACCAGGTCGTCCTTGAGATTCGCGTTCAGAATCTCGATCTTGGGGAGAAGCTCTGGGTGTCGAGTCAAAGTATTCACCTGGTTCGTAAAGAGTTAGACGATGGAGGGAAGACAACAAATTTAACTTACCACTGCAACAATATTGTGTATCTCTTTATCAATCGCACTGCGTACAGCCAGGAGAGCGTTGAGTTCAGGCGGAATAGCACTAGGCTTGTCGACCTGAGCTAGAAAGCTTGTGTCAGTTCGCTGAGGTATCATACCAGAATAACTCAAGGCATACAATACTTATCTCGTTGAGAGATGATATCCTGAACCTTTTTTAACAATCGATTGTACTGCATGTAGTTGTCAAAGAGCTTAGAGGTGTATGACGCAACACCATCATAATCGAGCGGTTTCAGTATCTCATAGCTTGACCATTCGTTGAAGCTGCGATTTGCCTTGTACTTAGTAAGTATGGCCCTGTCCTTGATTAGTCTGGATTCAGAAACATAGTATTTAAAATTACCAAGTTCTCTGAGGATCCTGGGCAACAAGAGCAGGAAATTTGCCCACAATCCTCAGTATAGACGGGACGTCTGCGGCGCGATTCATGTCTGGGACCTCCACGCCCTGGATGACAGATGAGATCGCAAATTCTTTGCACACATTCCCCAAGTCCATAGTAGGCTCAGTCAAGCCCTTCTTGACGCTATCGAAGTTAGCTTAATGTGTGACAATTCGTTAAATTCTTACGCTTCAATTAGCTTATCCTTGCGATCCGGGTCAGAGGCAATGAAGGAGATGATGCTGATGAACAGCCCGCCTGTTATAAAGCCTGCCATGGTCAGATTGCAGCAGCAGAAGATGCGTCTAGTTAATACATACCAGAGATATAGGAATCTCCAAATGTCTCGTTGAATCTAAGCGATCCAGGCTCCATGCCATCGATGGGAAGGAATCGGGCGGAGCCTTTCAGACTGGTGATTTCGCTCATTACACGAACTGATGCCATGAGATTAATGTCAGCATCGTCGATCTCAGCGCTGTTGAATGCATTCATGTGTCCATGGACTTCCATCCTGCCAGTAGTAATGGTGGCAGCGCGAGAAATATCCATTATATCGGCGACCTCTGACGCATGTTCGAAGAGCATAGACGAGGTCGTGATTTTCGGTGAGAGTGTCTCCGAAGTTATCATGGCCTCATCTGTAGCATCGACGGCGCTGTCGATGCACATTGTCTGGGTGTACGAGTTGAACCCCATGCCCTATGATAGATGTCAACGAATGATCACAAACAGGGCTCCGTATGACAGAATGGTTAACCAGTCCTCACGGTGAGTTTAAAGAACTGTCAAATTTTGTGAGCGATGAAAGAACATACCAGACGCATGGCATCATTGTATGGTGCGAGTAAGAGCGGCATGGCGACCTTGGGAAGTGCGGTCTGCGGTGGAGATTATCGCAAATGTTAGAAAGGTTGCAAAATGTATAGACGGGATCTAAGGTGCTTTTTTAAATTCATGGCAGGGCTTATGCACTCTTTGCCCTATTGCTTGTCAACTTAAAATATCGTGCTGTCATTCATTACCTGTGTTTGCAGCCTAAAGCTTAACCTTAGAAGAACCAGTGCACCGCATGATAGGTGGCTTTCGCATTCGGCGCCATGCAGAGAGGCTGTTAGGGAATAAGGTTGAGAGGTCAAAAGACGTCAAGCATGAGGATACAGGCTGCAGGCTAGTTCATTGGAGCCACAAGAGTTTCCAGAAGGATTCAGAAAGGAGGTAGGTAACAAGACTACCAGCGCCAGAAAGTTTGCCTCAATGCTACTGTTTGGTGACAGATTGCTGGGTCTTCGTAAAGCTTTTAGATGTCGCGCAAGACAGCCAGGGCCCACGGATATTGAGCTCAGGCTTACCGGTGAGTCTTGTATCAAGGATCGCAGCGACACAAGTAGCGGGCATTAAGATTCTTCCAGAGTTGGCGAGCTGGTCGGACAAAAGAAACATCTGACAGCGCTTTTACCAACCGTGGAGGAATGGTAGAATTGTAGTTCCATGTTTCCATACCAATGTTCCTATTCTCCAATCCTCCTTTTCTCCTATCTTCCTATCCAACTTTTTGTCGAAGTCACGTGACGATAGTTTTTTTTCAGCTTTGTCCATCACAGCATCACGAAAATGCTATTTGGAAAAACACTATATGTCATTCGGTCCGAACAAGTAACGCCTGGTCTGGTCAACAGGATAGGAAACTTTAAGATCGAGGTCAAAATCAGTAGTCACATGATGCGGGGTGAGTAAAGTTTTCCAATCCCTGTGCAAATCTGTCAATGTCCAATCTCCCAGCCCCACAAGCTTAAATCGACCTACCTCGCTTAGAAACAGTGCGCAGTTACCCTGTACCAGTCGCGCGAGAGAATGGCGTTGGAAAAACCTTTTAAAAATTTACGGGAATGGTGTCGGAAAGGTGTTTGAAGCATTTGAAGACATTGTTGTGAATTGCAGAAGCCTCTTAAACACCCTCTGGTAAAGAGATAAGGTAGTAGTGACAGAAATCGCACATGGTTGTCTCGCGGACAAGCGGTGGTATTGTTCTCACTACGAATTTACAGTTGAGCACGCATATGAAGTAAGCTCCATTGAGACAGTCTCACTTTGTACATTAAACGGTGTTTTTCACAAAGTTCGACACGAGTACCCTGGAGCTTTCTGACCATGAATGCACCGACATCTTCCGAACTGAATAATGTAAATAACCCTCTAAGCTCTACACCGCTCAGCCCAGCTCGCTAATCGTTGATAGACTCTGCGACATGTCTAGCAGTAACGTACTCGAGCGTTGCCGATCAAATGTCGATTTGTTGTAACTTTGTGGAAGTTTAAGATGCATACCCTGTAGAGGCCGTTGGCCCGTCCCGGCCACCAGCGTTAGCTGTCCGGAGCAGACAAAAGCCTTCATCTAACTGTAATTTGAGCGATAACCTAGTCTGTATGTTAAATTTGCATGCGCTGGGTCTTTAATACACTCTCAACACGTTGTCACGCAGTTGCCCGTGGTGAGCTTTGGCCGACGTTACCAGCCATCTTGCTCGGCATCGCACGCCTGTCTTCGCAATCCAACGTGCTCAAGGTTCAGGTTGATTGCTCGTGTCTTCTCATTCTGCCCCTCATAAGCTGTGTAATGTCTTTTTCGACTTAGTTGTCCATATGCCATACTTGCCTAACCTGAACAGCTATCGACAGAGAGCCGAGCCAGCGTTTACTTGTCCAAGTTTAGGACGTTACTTCTGCGAACCATTCCGGGGGCGCATCATCATGGAAATGGATATTTGAAGTGTTTGCAAGCCTTGTTGGGGATTGTGTTGTCTTTAGACTGATTCACATTATATAGCTCAGATACACCCATCAAATGATGCCCCAACAATCGTTGATCCAAACAGAAATATTGACTCATCCTAACACTATCTGTACCATTCATTTATCTCCCTCCTCATCTGCCGGCTCAACAAACACTGGCCCAAACATCTGACAACAAACCTTGTGCTTCAGGTCTGGAAACATATCAAGGTACACACCAACACACTCCGACACTCCACCTGGCACCTTTCTCGCCGCCGGGATCCTGGAACACTGTGAAGGATAAACTTGGTTGGGATCATGATCATAGACCATTACTCCACTGCAGTCCATCTGCATTCTCCGACTATCCCCCACAATGAACTTTGACCGTTAGCTATGTTACTAGGGGAGGTCTAGAGAGAACTTACAGAAATATGAAGAATGTCGCCGCTGGTGACTGTTGTCGCAGATCTAGTTAATGCGCCTGTGACCTCCTCGTATCGTTTGACTTTCAGGGTCGTTTTGACTCCCTTGGTATAACCACCGCGCCTGGTCTGGTTATCTTTGTATGTAAACTCCAGACCGCAAAGTCCCTTGGTGTCGGGATTAAAGAACGCGGCTATCTGGGACACTCTCGTCCAGCCTTCCTTTCCGTCTTCTATCTCCCAGAAGATCTTATCGCTCTTTGTACATAGTCCCTCGCGTATGTGCGACATGCTCGAAAGGCATCTCTTGGCCAATGGTGTAGGTTTCACCTTGACCTTGATAGAGTCGTGCTCATGGAAAACCTCCCAAGCAAAACTGTCCTAAAACAGAGTTAGCGTTTGTTCCTCGACTTCAGACATGACTTACCAATCTCTCGAAGCGATTCTCCGTATAGCATAATTCGTGCATATTGCCGTCTGGCCCAGGATGCACCTCGACAGCGTTCGGTCCAGGACCAGACTTTTCGATCCGGACTCCGCTGTACTTTGCATTTCTGCCATTATGATACGCGCAACCCTGTACTGCGTTCCAGAAGGTGATGCCTGTAATTCTGTCTCCTTCACTGACGTCGAGATGGCCAATCTCCTTGAACCATTGACCAGCATAAACAGACGGACTTTGGTCCCAGAAGTCGAAACGGAAACCTGATACATATTCTGGACGTCGGCTGCGCCCCTCTCTTCCACATGAGATTCCTACGCGCTTGACGTTGTTGAGACGAACAGACGTTGATTGCCCATCATGGGCTCCGTAGTAGTTGAGCGCAGTTGACGGCGACACGGGCCGAGATGAGTCTGGATGGTTGAGATGTACAAGTCCCAGGGATTCTAGGTACCCAAACAATGGAATCATCTTTCGAGATACAAGTCAGTGTCTCAAACATATAGATAACATAGAAAGGTGGTAAGACTTACACGAACCTGTCCCAGAAATCCAGTTACAGCCTCTCCACGAGGCGAAGCCATGATCTCCATTCCAGGGTTTTCAGGATCTTCCTTAGGCTCAATCCTTTTATTAGCCGTCCCAAAACGGGTAATTATCTGAATTAGATATCAGTTAAATCAGCTGAAGTCGTATTTAAGCTGAATCACCCTACGTACCCTGAAGAAGGAGGCAAGCGGCGCAGAATAGCCCAGGCCAATGATTCTCTCGCCAGCCGGTCCATCGATAGGAAGAGACAGTTCAATGGCCATATCTCGATGTCGGTAAGTAGTTAAAACTTCACGGAAGCCGAACTCCCTCTCTGTTCCGTCAGTGTAGTAGAAGCCTAAGCCTCTAACACAGTAATTTAGCTCATCGTGAAATATGGCGACTCGGGTGAGGAGTGGAAGCAGTGAGCCACTTGGGCCGCCAAAGTCCATGTTCAACATGAAAGCAGTTTCATCGACGGTGGGAGGAAACATAGTAGCCACGTCAGGTTGAGGGGGCGCAGGGTGCCATACATGTTGTCCAGAGGTCTTTGGTTTATCCATAGTAGTGGCGTCGCCTGGCTTCTCGACCAGCTGGATAGTAACGACTTTGCAAGCCTAAAGACGTTAGTTGCTCCCTGTAAGCTGTAGATCAAGACTTACATCGAGACCAAGCAGCAACCCCATAATATAGGGACCGTTTTGCGGCTTTAGCAATTTAATGCCAACATAATCGTCAGGTTCGTCGACTTTACCCACGATCTTCCAGTCTACTCCACCGAGCTTATCCTTGATCCTAAAGGCAAGTCCAACAATGCCACCAAAAGTAGTCGCCACCTTAACAGCGATTACCTGATCAGAAGGTTTGATGAGAAATCTCGTTTCTGCCTTGTTAACCAAACCAATGCGAAGCCTCTCAGTATGATCTCGCCCAAATACCCGAAAGCTGCATATGTAGGGCCTCCCATCGAGCTGCCCTATGCTAACCGAGAACCATGCGCCGCCTCGCAGGTTCAAGTATCGCGAGCCTTTGACGTAAATATCCCCGTAAGGATTTGTGCGCGGCTCTCCTCCAAACCCTTGTACTTTCTGGGTCATGACATATCCTAATGACACTAGCTCCTCTCTACAACTTGCTGTGTCTTCCAGACGTGGGTTCTGTTCAAGCATGGCGACCGTACAGGGCGCGATATCCTCAAGGCCCCTCCAGATACGAAGCCGATTTAGCGCGTGTGCTGTTTTAGATCTGTCTCTAAGAGCATGCTTCATGCTGAAGTACAGATCTCGCCATGTCTCTGTTCTGTCGTATTCCAACGGAAAGAATCTCATTTCGTGATCACGGCTGAAGCGGCTTGCCCAGAATGTTTGAGGTAAATCAGCAGGCTTTGTGAGGTTTGCAATCGTCTTTGATGCAAGCCGAAGGTTGAGAAAAGACCCATTATTTAGTAAGTTGATTATCTCGTGGTTCAACTCGGTAGAAAGCTTGGAGAATACGTCCGGCGATACTTGTGTATAAGTCCCTCCATCAACTAAACGATACGACGTCGGACTGAGGGGAGATATGCTGGGATCAGCTTTCAAGAATTCCCAACCGAAAGAGCTGCGGCCTGCGAACGTTGCAACACACAGCGCTGGTTCATTATGGGGGCGAAGATACGATATCCAACCATTGCAATTGCTAGGCATACTCTGTCGGAAATCAAACAACATCTGTAGGATCTGCTCGTCTTCGTAGCGTCGCGGCGATTCCAAGAACATCCTGTCGCGGTATATGGGCCAACATGCTTGGTGGATGAAGAATCCTTCGTGCGGCTGAATGAATGGGTGCGGTTGCAAAGACCCATCTTGAGAATATCCGAGAGGCGTGAGCGAAAAGTGCGACTGGCCTTCTTCACGCTGGACTGGAGAATGAATGTCAGCAGGTTTTCAGCTACACGTCAAGTTCTCTCATGTTACCAGCGAAGATCATGCGCCACCATGGCCGTTGCTGTTCGTCTGCTAGTAGCTGGCGGGTGGAGGGGATGCTAATTCCACAGAGAGCACATTGGACACGCATTATCGCTAGGGATCGATGCGTTATTTCCTTGTTTGATTGTGACAGAGAGTAGCTATATCGATGCAGTTTCTCGTCTTCTGGCTCGGATTAATTGGGGCCGACGACGAACCTTGTTGACGGAATTGCAGAGGATCAAAGGTCATGCAACCATCAGCTATTTAGTGGGTGTATCTAGCATCTTATACCTCCTAAACAAGAGGAAAACGTGATCAAATAACTAAGTTCTTCTCCCTGCTGATTTAAGTTCTCAGCCACGAGCCTCAACTGCAAACAAGACGTCTGGCTAACAACGTAGACATTATACCCAATGACCAACCAATTGCTACAGCGTATACCTGATGCGATATAGGATAAGCCATCTGCTACAAATCGTTACTGTAGGAATTTCTCAAGCACAATGCCAGAGTCCAAAGGAAGATTAATATCCTTTGCAGTTAAGATCTGTGGCTGAAAGTACATATTGTATGGATGACTGCGGCCTATAAGGTTAAGCTTTAGGCTGCGAACACAGATGATGAATGACAACACGATATCTTGATGCCACGTACTGCTGACGATGAAGCAACAGTTTTATGCATGCGAGACAGGTGATGTGAGCGTCAGCTGCGGGGTCTTGTGGAAGATGTCGCAAGACCAAAAGCGAAGAGGCCCCTTCAAGGTCAAGGCGGGTAGATTGTTCCTACAGGCCTGCACCCTTCAACTGGTCTATCAACTCAAAATAACACCCTTCTCAAATCAGTTCAGGCAGTATACCAGCTGCCTATACAATTGCCCAAGATAAGCATTTCACAGGTTCATGAATGGTCCTATTGGCCTCTCCAAAACAACCTTCAGCATATACATCGTGGCTTATCAGAACATTAACTGTGGATAGCTCTCAAATTGCAATAGCGAGTCATGTTGCCTCTCTAACCTTTATGTATCAACCCTCTGCGTGATCAAGTCTTCTTTGCCTTGCCCCTCAAAGCCTCCCATTCGTGCTCCAGCATTCCATAGTCAATCATATCCCACCACCTTCTATCAAACCAAAGCGCCTCCCTACTCCTCCCCTCCTCCACAAACCCCAACTTCTTATACAAATGTTGCCCCCGCTCATTAAACCCAGCTGTCCCAATCCCAACCCGATGATACCCCCCAAACCTAAACGCCCAGTCCAGCGCCCAATTAATACTCTCCCCTCCATAACCCTTGTTCCTAAACGCGTCCGCAATCACGATCCCAATATGCGTAGCCCTATGCTGTTCGCGGTTCTTGGGCTTACCGCCCCAGCCGATACATATAAACCCAATGGGAACTGGTTCTTCGCTCTCAATGTTTTGCTTCTTGGCTTCGTCGGGGGACAGACATAATACAACAGCCAGAACGGACTTTTGAAACTCTGTTAAAAAGTCTGCAACGTCTTTTTTGTTCTTGGGACGAAGAATAGAAGGGTCTGACAGGGCTTTTGCAACGGGGTCGTTCTCGATATGCTTGAAGAAGAATTCCTTGTCTTTGTCGTTATCTTCTGGTGAGCGGTAGATAAGGCGCTCCGATTGGAACGCCTTTGTCACGCTTGAGATGTCCATGATGACGATGATGAACTGAAAGAAAAAGAGAGGTTGTCTTTGTGGTTTATGTAGTCGTAGATAATCGTTTATCGCGTCGGGAATACGGCACATATCTAAGCGCTAAGCGACGGGTAAGCAATGCGTGGCCCCTCCACTTTTACCTTCCTATTTGGTGATGGTTCATGAGTCACGACCCCAAATTCGCGATAGTCAAGAGATGATCAATTCTCGACGTGGATTAATTGTGCCTGAGTCATGGATTGACTCACTTTGAAAGACAAAAGGTCTTCATGTCTAATTACTATTCCTCAAGAATATGCATTGTTCTCTTATACCAGAGCCTGTCGTTTGTAGACATGCGGCTAATGTGAGACTGCCGCATACCCGGTCTCATTCGGGTCATCTCATGACTACACGGTGTCTCATCTCGGTGACTCAGCTTGACAATCCCTCTCGCCAATCTTGACACAGTCTAGAAGTAACACGTTGCGTGAACGAATTGACCAGTCACTTCGTAGTGGCCTATCTATTTGCTTATCGTATGTCGCGCATTATTCGCAATGGAACCTTGATCTGACGTGAGCGGGATCATGGTCAGTCTGCAACATGACCATCCCTATGATGAAGCCACGACGTATTTGGCGCCATCAGACACCAGCCATATGAGATTCAAATAAGACATGTCAGAGGATATCGGCAGTTAGCATGCTAATTAATGTCATGATGACCCAAGACCTTCATCAGCGAATCTACTGAACCTGCAAAACAACAAAATACGCATAAACACCAGCCCCAATCCTCTGAAGTTCCCTCTTCCTCCCAACGACCTTCACCCTCCCCTCCTCAGCAAGTCCATTAACCTTATCCTCATACCCCTTCACCTGCCAAACCGACTCCCTGATCGTCGAAACAACAACGCCCCCAGCCTTAGTAACCCTAACAAACTCATCAAAAGCCTCAGGTCCAACATGCCCCTCCGTCATAGTCCCAACACAAATAACCGCATCATAACTCCGCGAAGGAATATCAAACTTCTCAGCCAAATTCGCAACGTTGAGCGATTTGTACACGCCTGTCCGCTCAGCGACTTGGAGCATACCGGGACTTAGGTCGATGCCGTGAATGTTTGTAGCCCCGCGTTTGGTGAGCGCTTCGCCGACGAGACCTGTTCCGCAGCCGGCGTCGAGAATCTTAGCGGAGGAGATTTGAGTGCCGAGATGGGTGGTTAGTTCTTGAGATGCGAGTTGGGGAGCGACGTATTCTTCTTTTTCGACGTCTTGGTTGTAGGTGTTTGCCCATTCATTGTATGTACTCAGCGTCTCTGAGAGGCTGGTCGCTTTGAGGGAACGCTCGAGCTGGGACATGTTGATTAATTGGAATAAATTGGGTAGTCAATTGCTGGCGCGTAAGTGTCAATTCTACTTGTTGTCGCGAGAGTTTGGACGAGGCATTGGGGGAGGGGGCCAGCATTAGTGTCTCCCGTGCCGCCAATGACGTAGTGGTCTGATCTGACAAGATGACACTCGGCATCGTAAGATAACCATCACCACAAAATAATTGCTCACGATCAGACTCTTCAACCACAAAAGTAATTTAATGATTATGTGTATTTTTATCGAGTCATGACTATCAAGCGCAAGGGATATAACCAGAACCATCAATCGCCCACCAAAATCTGCCTAACCTAAATACACTCAAAATCCGGTATCAACAGCCCCGAGCGATGCAACCCAAACCGCGGCGAAATCTTAGCCAGCTCAGCAACAAACCCCGGCACACCACCCGGAATCTCCATATTATACCATAACTTCGGATCATCCATCGCCAGCGCCGCCTCGTGCATCTGCACAATCTCCTTGCTATCCCAAATCCCCTCACGTCTATTCAACCTCCGCAGCAGATCCAGCGCCCTATCCCGATGCGGCCCCTCAGTGCACGACCAGACCACCACCGAGAGACCAGAGACCAAGTCGCCGTCGAGGGAGAAGCTCGGCTGGCCGGGTGTTATCAGCCGCTGGGCGAGGATCTCGGCCGCGTTGAGGAATGCCTCGGCTGTGTCGGGGGTTGGTTCGGAGAGGTCTTCGGGACCGCAGGACATGCCCATTCGCCAAAAGGTTTGCTGCATGTTGAGGTATGTGAGTTGTGGGGATGCTAGGTCTTGGTACTCCCACGTCGCGATGTGTTTCTTTGTCAATTCGAATCGCGAGTTCCAAACCTCGAACTTGGCGTCCATCTCGCCCCATTTCCTTTCGAGTTCCTCCTTCTCGGGTCCGTTGAGGGTAAACATGTCGATCTGGCCGTCACCGTTCATCGAGCATGAATATGGCGTCTGCGCGATAATGTCGACGGTCTCGACGTCGAGTCTGCGCAGGTAGCTCGCTGCTTCATCGAGGTCCTGGAATGGCTGGTCCGAGCTATCGCCGCACTGCAAGACATCAAGACAGCCAGAGTTGATATCCGGGATGATGGTGTCCTCCATAAACATCGAGGCCTCAACGCCAAGGTTCGCAAACACCTCTGTAAGCTTCCTCGTCATCTTCTGTTCCTTCGAACTGTTGATCAGAAGGGGCGACGAGAGTAGTTTCGTTCCAGCGCGGATATGTCGGATCGACTCTGCATACCGACCAGTGATACCCTCAAACGCGACAAATAACAAACAGCATACCAAAGTACACTGCAGGTCAAAGGCAGACTCCATCGACATGTGGGGTATTATCCGTTGGATGGACTTGTTGTACTGCTGCATAGCCAAGCTTTTCAGCTGCTGCAGCGGAGAACACGTCTCTTGGCCGGCCATGTAGAACCTATGCGCAGCACCAACAGCGATGATGGCATGCCTAATAGGTTCGCACGAGTGCGCAAGAGGGAGGACATAGTTGATGTAAAAGTTTGATGAGCCGGGAGAGCAGGTGAGTTGGTTGGACGTCCAGTGATGAAAGTGGTGAAAATAACAGTTCTCAATGGACGTTTCGGCTATACGAGGGTTGAGAGATGAGACGGTGTACCCAGCGACAGGAACTGAAGCACGGTGCTGGATCTGGTTCTTGTTAGGCATGGCGTAGCCGTCGCATTTAACACGGCCATCGCGACAGCGGCGACACGTCGGCTTCTCCTCATCGCACTTCAAGTGCCTGACTCTACAACAATCAGTGATCAGAAGCAATTAACCACCCAATCAAAACATAAATACGTACTTGCTACGTTCAAGTTAGTCTCTGATTCGTCAATTAAGCATGCGGCGTAGAGAGACATACCAGGTCAAGCAGCCAGTGCGAACTTTTGGTCTCGAGGCGCGCTGCCATTTGACCTTCTTGGGCAGGATTACGAGCTGGTTCGTCGAAGTAGTCATGATTTGCTTGTTACGAGAAAGCTTGGTCAAAAAAACAAAGCAAAGGCAGGGAAAGCGAGAGAATTTTGATGCCGTTGGATGGTGTCCTTCGTACGGGGAAATATCAACATGTCGCAGTCTCCACCGCCAAGAGGCGCAGCCCAGACGCTAGCAGGGCCTCAATCCCTGCTTTTACGACACAGCCAATCACACCGAATATCTCGGCTGAAACGTGGGTCTCACAGCATCTGGAACTGTCCATGTCATACCGTCTTGACAGCAACTGCGTAAGCCTCAGATCAACTCTAGGTGTTGCTTCGCTGTGAGAATCATGCATTCTTGACAGTGCCTCCCAATTCACCTGAAACGGGGTATCTTGGCATGCACGTTTCCGGCTCTTGAGTGCCGATAAGGCTGAATTAGAGAGCCAGAGATCTGGGTGAATTACGCGGCTCCCAGGGGCTTTGCAGGTTCGAGAACATCCCAATTGTAATTTGATGCTGGAGTCACGCTGGAATATGAGGTATCGCCTCACGGCGAGCCAGTTTGGGAAAGATGTCCGTGATGAGAGAAGGATATGTGATGTGATTAGCGGAACTATTGTAAAACATTATGACCCTGTATTCATTGACGAAACAAGTCGTCAAGGGCGTTTAAGGGCTGATACTGCCAAGAATGAAGGGACTATCATGATCTACTCCTCGTTCCGCATTTTCGGAACCAATCCGGAACTCGGAACGCTTGGCTCGGGACGGCGAACACTCTGCAACGCTGTAGCCCCCGTACATGAAGACCTCAAAACAGTCGCAGACAGTTATTCTAATCGAATCGAATGGTATTTAAGCGTATGTAGAAGCCTATAGATAACCATAAACACTGTCCCGTATAGCATATCTTCAATCGAAGCTATACTCGACCCACTTCAGCTTCGTATCCCTTGTCGCCATCAAATCCCAAGGGATCACTTTGAGTTTGGTCGCTAGACCAAGCCCAGGATAGCCTTAAGAAACAGACTCACGAGATCATTCGGGTGTTTTGTGTCGTGGCGGAGCACGTGGCTCCGCGGGCTACGGCTCACGGGAAGGCAGAGCGGCTGTAGATATCGCTAGAGTCAAATGAGCCAATTGAGAGGGCTCATCAAGGAATATCACTCCATTTCCTGTTCAGGAGGTTGTTAATTAGCCTGAATCTATAAACGGCGGATTACGTCGCCCTTGTTAGGGGGCCCAGGATCCAACAGTCGTCGGAGCAGACCCCTCAAAAGACTACAACAGAACTTTGTCCACGAATGCCGAATAACACCTACATTCAAAGGAGGAGATCTACAGGATAACTCGGCCTTGGCAAAAGCATGTCCTGCCTTCCTCAACTGGCAGCCTAGAGCTCTTTGACCTTCATCATCTCGGCGGCATTACAACGCACTGCGATGCAGAACCAAAGTCCCAATCACATGTACCACCACGTAAGTAGCCCTATCATGTCGTGTTACAAGCTTCGTCTTGGCCTCGCTAATCGTGAATTTCATGAGCCGCTTTTCCGGGAGACGGGCGGTACACTGCCTCGACTCCACTATTCGGGAATGCCGAATGCAATGCGCCTCAACACCATGGAGTCATATCCGGAGGCCGAGCAACCCGCGCATCGCGGTGAATGAGAATTCGGGAATACTACATAATAATTGATCTTTGGTCGATCAGTGAATCACCTGTAAATCTTACAGATGTGTAGAATGAAACGTTGCGTTGTATCGCCGGTGCATCCCGAGGAGGGCATCTTCTCGTAATGTTTCGCTGGCTGTGAGGGTAAGTTGGATAATGTGGATGCCAATCTTTTGACCCCGAATGAAATGAGACCTTCAGCCCTGTAAGTTACTCATATCATGTCAATATGTCCCATTGAGGCCTTCCTCTGATTTCATGGTGGTGCCTCCACCAGTGATCATGACTGAAGGATCTAAAGGCATTACCGCTTTAATATCGCCTGTAAGACGGACTGGTTGAAGTTATTACATATATTCATTATAGTTATTCGACTCCGCTGCAATGAGAACTTGCAGGTATTTAGAAGGCGATGACATCTTGAGTGCAAGGATATTTTGAATGACCCATGATCAAGGAGTAAATACATTCTTAATACCAGTGCATAGCGTAACTTCTTTACCTTATAATTTTAACACGGTTCCAATAAAACAAAAGTTTATCCTTCCTTGTTATGAGATTCGTATGTCAAGTTCAATTCTGTACTCGCAAACACCCTGGCCTTACCAGCTCTTCAGATGTCGGTGAGGCCATAACGCGCCCAACGGCAACCGACAATTAGTTCAAACAACAAAGAGTTGACTTGCGTTACTTACCCCGAATCGATTGATATGATTACAACGCTGAGATCCATAGAAATAGACCCGCGCCTCCGTACTCCGCAACTTCGTGATACAGAATGTGGCTGTCCTTCGGTAAGGCTAAACTAGCGGGTCCGTGCCGCGGAAACCCGAGAACGGATCTTGACAACTCTCACCAACATGACATGACATCATCTCCTCACCGCTCTACACTTTCATCATGACTTCCAATCGCTACCCAGTTTATAAAGTCAAATCGCATATGGCCCTCCCAGATCCGCACATGCCGCCCGGTCGCTTCCATCACGCCATATTCGTCGAAACCAGCAAAGATGGCTCCGGCACTCTGTACCATGTCACCGGCGACGTCACTTCATCAAAAGGAATGAGCTACGAGAGTAGAGAGTCGCCTGATCCCGCTCACTTAGAAAACTTCTATTCTAAAGAACTGCTGGGCTATACCGGCTCCGACGATCATCCAGAACAGTGGAATGCGCTTCTTGCTTCACTGCCGACGCCGCCTCAGCAAAAGGCTTCGAACCCGAGGAAGCAAGGTCGCGTTGAGCCTTTCAAGGAGAAAGTTGGAGATCATGAATATGTTTTTTATAAGGACGGGGAAGAGCGCGAGCCGCTTTGGAAGTGCACTGAGTGGGTTGAGTGGTACGCTATTCCTGCTCTTCGCGAAAACGGTCTTATCCAGAGTAGTGAGAAGTAACTATTCCGAAATCGGTTCTCCTTGTTCAATATTTGAAGGTTTCTAGATTCCTACTGCATCTTATGTGTTGATTATGCATCTCGTCTGCTTTACATACAGCAATGAACCTAGCCATCCCGCCAGGTTTCTCTCGACAGAAACATCAGATACTCACAGCGACAGTTCCATTATAGCAAGCAGTCCAGCGCATACTGCCGCTAACGAAAACTTCGCGTTCCTCATACCGCGATTTGACTCAGCTGGTGCATCAGTACTGGCCGTGGAACTACCTGTTTCCTTAGAAACGGATTCGGTAGCCTCAGCTTCACCTGTCGTCGTAGTGGTAGTGGGATACTCACTCTTGAGCTTCTCCAACCCCGCGGTAAGCGTAACTCTCCCATACTCAAACGTCGGACCATAAATCTCTCTCATATCCACCTCGTCCTTGTACGTCTCCGGCCCAATTGTCGAGGGACCATTAGCCGGTCTATTGATCACAGTGCAGTCCTTCGCAACAGATCTACTCATCTCGCAGTGGAGCGAGTAGAACCACTTTGTGCCGTCCGGTAGCTCCGTGATGGCTACGTCCATGGTTCCTGTTGGGTCTACGCTTGCGGCAAGTGTTTTCTCAGCCCATGGACCTAGGGTGATTGTCTGGCCGTTTCTCTCACAGGCCTCGTCCTTCCGGGGGCATTCGAGGAGGTATGTTGTTGCTGTGGCGTCTGCACCTAGGACTTTTCCGTAGAGAGTCATGGCGTCTGAGGGGATGAGGAGGAGGTCTTTGACTGATGTCGACATCTTGGCGTTGGAGGATGGCGATGGTTGAAGAGCTTGCAGCTGCAGTTTTCTTATGAAAGTGACGAGACTTTCTGATAGTAAGATCATGTAGTAAGTGAGATGATTGAGCTTTTGTCTGGTGAGGGTGAGGGTGAGAATGATCATGTGCATGTCAGCAAAGTGAAACAGCGCGTCTTTTCACGCGACCGAGTCCGTGCCGCATCCTTAATTTCGCAGAGTGGATTATGGAGTACAGAATCTCACCAAACGACATAATAAGTCAATGCGAAAATGAGAAGGGCGCAGAATAGTATAAACCAGATATAGAGAGGCTGAAATAGAAACCATGTCTTAGTATGCGTCGCGACATCTTGTTGCATCCAAGATCTGCTTTGGGGCTCGTGCATACTCAACCCTGCTAACCCCTCCAAGAATCAGCAATTCTCGCTCTTACACCAACTCCTCACAATGTCAAGATTGTTCGTACTTATCTACGTACTAAAAGGTTTGTTGCCCTGCAATTTTCACCACGATTAACTAATCCAGATCTCTAGGGAATGTCCTCCGCAGATGCTTGTCAAAACGGCTCAATGCAGATGACGTCGCGTTTCTCGTGTCATTTTCTCGCATTCTAATTGGCCATGACAATTGTCCAGGTGCGTCAAACCATCGCGTTATCCAAACATTCTTTGACTCAATTTTAGATGAAATCTCAAAAGCACTAGAAAAAGGCATTGAACTCGAATGGGAAGATGTCTATGATGTTGTAAATCCTTTCGGTGATACAAGAGGTGGGGCCTTCAATAGTGTTTGGGCATTCGACCTCAATAAGGATGTTCTCTTTCTCACCAAGCATGATCTGCTTTGCTCTGCACCACTCAGCCTAGCGCGCGATCGGCTACTTAATATGGATGACTTTGAGCGGATAAAGTCTTCAAATGCGTCCATCTCAGAGGGCCAGCCGGTGCCAGGACGATCCTGGAATCTTCAGCCTAAATGTAATGCTGAAAAAAGGGCATTTCTCGGCCGAATTCTCCGCGACTTTGGACACACATGGCGTCATCTACTGAGGAGAAACATGAATGACATTACTTTCATGAAGCTGGCATACGCCGTCATCTGGTTTCTCAACCTGGACTTCACTATAGTGGAACGTACGGGATTCGATCACGTTGCTGGCCGCGGCGGACCATATGTCGGAGTCGCAGACTTGCCACGATGGGATGCCCCAGATGAAACTGTTGTGCGAGTTGGTACATGCTGGATTGTCTTGGCACGAGACATTCCCAAGGGAATAGAGATGATACGAGAACATATGGAAACCCCGGCGGCGATGACTGATTCAACGACTGCTTTTGCGACGTACGTAATACTGACCCTTGAACAAATCGTCTGCTGCAAGGTCCACAATGGCGAACTGGCCCTTACACGACTAGAGCCACTATTCAGTGACAATCCTCCCTCTGATTCCGCTATCAACCTAATTCTTTGGGCATCAGGCCTTGACCGAGCAGAGCCTAAGCCCTGTCGGCTCAACTACCTTCCTGTTGAGATCCAGGACAGAATCCTTCGTCAAGCGTCAACAAGCAGTGTCGCAGCAGCGAAATTGGGCATTGAGCTTGCTTTAGGACCGCCATTCTCCTGGACCGAGGGACGCCGGAAGATCAGGTTGGAAGAGGCACTCAGACATCGAACAGAGGCATCGCCCGTCGAATCTCAGGTCTTTCTCAATGGCGTGATGAGTGGTTTGTCATATAAGTGCAAGGCACCACGTGTAGGTTTCAAGGTCGACATGAGCTCGCTTCCTGCACCGCCGCGTCCCAAAGCTGCTATGCCGTCGCCGTGACACAACCCGGCAAATTATCTACACTTTCGGCTCGGCTGGACCGGGTTAGTACCACGGTGCGCAAAGTCAATTATTTCTCGATCTTTTCGCCGGGAGTAGGTAGCCAGAGTAATTTAATTATTATCGATTAATTCAAGGAACTGGAATAAAAAGAAATAAAAACAAGCTTCCTCATAATATCTGTCGTGGCGTTGCTCTGCAGCTGGTTAATGACCAGCCCCCGCCCTGGCGAACAGCTTCCGAATATGGACACACAGTACAACCCTGTGTTGGTCGCCCGACACGCAATGATCTGATCAATGCCGCGCCCGCAGCTTAACAAAAACGCGTTATTATCGCGCATTCAATCCCCTCCATACTTCTGAAGCTCGGTAAAAAGAAAATGGCGCAGGCAGCAAATGACCACGAAGGCCCTCTTCAGGCAGATGTACGCTTTCCGATGAAGGGTTCGATTAGTGTCTATTTACTGACTCTGCTAGGATGCTGCATCTTTGAGCAATGATTCTGCATTGGCTGCCTCGTACGTGCTTCATGTGGTATGATGTATACCCGCTGATCTGTCGTCTAGTCTTGAGTCAGGAAGTTATCTGACGTCCCTCAATTCCAGCGTCTTGAACTACAAGTACGTTCCATTCATAAAAACATAATCACGGCTAACCTTTTACCGCAGATATGAAGTGCGACTTAAACGGAAATTTTGTACAATGAGTTTGACTGACCAGATTTAGAATGGGCGGCGATATCATGCATTCCGTGAAGGCGCTTACCTAGTCGTAAGTTGACAAATGTCTTAACGAACACGTACTAACGATCGTAAGCCCAACGATGACGAGGAACAGGACAGAATGGATCTGGGCCATCATATCTACCGTCTCGTCCTCGGCGGCGATCTTTTCCTCGCGCCTATTGGCGATAAAGTCAAGCGTGTTCTTGACCTTGGCACGGGAACAGGTATCTGGGCCATGGACTTCGCCGAGTAAGCATTCCCTCATCCCTCGTCCACCATATCTGATAATTCCCAGCGTATACCCTCAAGCTGAAGTCCTCGGCACCGATCTAAGCCCCATCCAACCCCCATGGTACTCCCCCCTCCCCTCCCCATCACTCCTCTAACATCCCAGGACCCCACCAAACTGCCTCTTCGAAGTCGATGATTTCGAATCAGATTGGCTCTTCCGCCAACCTTTCGACTTTATCCACGCGCGCGAACTAGAAGGCTGCATCAGCGACAACGCCCAATTCTTCACCCGCGCTCTGCAGAATCTAGTACCAGGTGGATATCTCGAGATGCAGGCTGTTCACTCCGACTTCAAATCCGACGATAACACGAAAGATAGGGCGAAGAATGCGTTGCTTTGGATGAAGACTATGGTTGAGGGGTCTTCAAAGTTTGGGAAGCCGTTGAACGTGGCGCCGGAGTGGAAAAAGGAGATGGAAGATGCTGGGTTTGTAGATGTTGAGCAAAAGATCCTCAAGGTAAGTACTTTTGTCCTTGTTGGGATGTCTGCTGATGGTGAAATAGGTACCTATTGGATCTTGGCCTAGAGATCCGAAGCTCAAAGAGATTGGCAAGTTTCAGTCTGTTCAGGAAGCGCAGGTTATTACGTCGTATACTCCTGGTATCTTCTCGCGTATTCTTGGGTGGAGTGATGAAGAGATTCAGGTGTTCATGGCAAAGGTGAAGAAGGATCTCTCTAATCCGAGTATTCATCTCTATCTTCCTGTGTATTTCATTTGGGGAAGAAAGCCAGAGTGATGAGTTGGGTTCAGTCAGATAAGTGTCGAAGCGGACGACATGCCGGATCAGCATTGGTCCAATTCAAGATCTCATGATGAAGAACAATCCTGTTTTCTTCTTGCCGTAAAGAATGTTATTGTATCAATTTCTAAGTCGTAGCCCTTCATGATTTATTTCCTTTGGTTCGTATTTCGTTGATTCTGACTCGTGATATTGATAAGATAAGGCTTATCGGAGCTCTCTGGATCTCGATTATCGTAACTTCGGCTTACCCGGGACTTGGAGAGCTGATCTTTTGTATCACCCTGGTGATCCATTGAGAAAGCTAGTGGCGAACAAAAACTATATCTAAAAGTCAGCTGGTTGCTCAATTTTAGTTACTGGATACAATTCGGCTTATAATTGTTGTTCGTCATCGCTTCTACAAAAAAGTGTAGGTGAATTGGTTTATCATGAGCCTCACCTCCCGCCGTGAAGCATCTCTGGCCCCCGTATGCTGTGTTCTCAACTTTCCTCGCTATTTCACATAAGCCATACGATTTCTACTTAGATCCTTCTGTGCATAGGCCTCTTTTCTGTGTTTCTATGGTTTACATTGAAGTATGCTACCAAAACAAAGACATTGAGCACATGTCCAATAACCGTAAAGGCTTGAAGCATTTGTGGATCACCCCAAATGTTCGTGGGGGCGCTTGGACGAACATCTCTTAGCATCGATTGTCGACTTCAATTAGTTCTCTGCTGTAGCAGTATCGCAGTTCAAATTTGTTATGCATAAATTGAGTCTAAATGTCAATTATGTAGCTGCTGTGCCTTGGAGATAGATATCGCGGACTAAATTGGTGCTGGTGTTACAGCCTCTTCGCTCTCTGTATGCTATCATTGGTTACTTTTGGCGATTGACAGTAACTTGGAATATTGGTGTCTTAATTGAGTTGCATCAAATGTACAGTCTTTCTCTCCTACTCGATCGGATAACGCAGATGCAGGAGCATTACGCCATTCGCGACGCGTAACCCGACGTGTCCTCAATCGCCGCACTTACAGATATTGGGGGTACAATCGTGGGGGATTGCGCCATCAAGAGGCTCAGCAGACTTAAGCGTGATTAAAACAAACCAAAAGACAAGCTTAATACTTTAAATGACTGTCCGATAGGTGGATAATCGTTCATGACTGTCATCGCGCCAAGCTCATTCGTATATGCGGCTATCAATCTCCCCAACGGTGAACCGTCAATACTGCCCGATTCAGACCAGCACAAATGAACAGTTCGGATGAAAACCCAACGGGCAAACATAACACTTCGCTGATCGTTCATTCCATCGTATCCGGTTGGCGGAGAATAACGGTCCGCCGGGATAATCCGCGGTGGATGTAACTGTACGCGGTAATTGACCCAATGTATATGAAACCTCCGTCTTCCAAAAAAAGACAATGGATAAGCTCAGGATTAGACAATTAAGCTTATTGGTTAGACCGTCTGCTAGACACGGAGAATATCCCCCTTTCCAAAATGACAGTGGATCGCATCGAATGTTTGCAACGTTGTTTAAATACCTAGTCCAACGCCCAGGTAAATTGAATCGGTATCGACTTCGACAATCTCATCGCTCACCATGAAGTTCCAGACCCTCCTCACCGTGGCCTCGGCCAACCTCGTCCTCGCAAACAACCTCCTCGCCAAGACCGCCGACTCGTGGATCCGCAACAACCAAGAGACCCAGCGCGCATACTGGTACGGCCGCGCAGTCGTCTACGAGGGCATCGAAGCGACCGTCGAGCTGACCAAGAACAAGACCCTGCTCGCATGGTACCGCGACCAGATGGACGATGTGGTGTACCCCAACGGCACCATCATCGGCTATGACTTGACAAAGTACTCGCTTGACAACTACCGCATTGGTTTGAACTTGCTGTACTGGTACAAGCAGACCGGCGAGGAGAAGTACAAGGTCGCTGCGGATTTCATCCGTGATAGGATCAATCAGCATCCTAGGACGCCGACTGGTGGGTTTTGGCATCGCTCGCCGACGTATCCGGATCAGATGTGGCTGGATGGCATTTTCATGTGCGACAGCTTCTACGCTGAGTGGACTGCTGAGTTCGATGCCAAGAACACTACGGCCTGGGATGACATTGTCCTTCAGTGGGACAAGATCCAGGAAGTCACCATTGACAAGGAGACCGGCCTTCCCGTGCACGGCTTCGACGAGAGCAAGACCGCTGTCTGGGCTGACCCCGAGACCGGCGCCTCACCTATCGTCTGGTCCCGCGCCGTCGGCTGGTACATCTGGTCTCTCGTCGAAGTCCTCGACGTCTTCCCCAAGTCTCACCCCGGCTACAAGCGCCTCGTCACTTACTACAAGGATCTCTCCTCCGCTCTCCTCCGCGCCCAGGGTCATGAGTCTCATCTCTGGGAACTCGTCATGAACAAGGAGTACGAGGGTGTAGAGGGCAACTACATTGAGAGCTCCGCCTCTGCCATGTTCACCTACGGCTGGCTGGCTGGTCTTCGCCGCGGCCTTCTCGATGAGAAGACGTACACCAAGCCTGCTAAGCAAGCTTACAAGCGTCTCATCCGGGACTTTGTGACCGAGAACAACAACGGCACTATTACCTGGGAGGGAACCGTCGAGGTTGGATCGTTGAACAGTGATGCATCTTTCGAGGTAAGTTTTTGGTCTTGTGATTTTATGGATTTGACTAACTTTTGTAGTACTACACTGAGGTTCCTGTTGTTCCTAACGATACTCGCGGTATGGGACCGTTCATGATGGCTATTTACGAGTGGGAGCGTCGCAGCAAATAAGCGCATGAGGGAATGATCTTATAGACGTTAGACTATAGATTGAGATAGAGTTGATGACCGATAACCTTTAGTGTACATATTTAATTCTGGTGCGCCTCGCACGTATATTTACTCACTTTACGTCCTGACTTCAGCGTGACTTTTACTGTGTTGTTCCTGCATAATTGTTGCGTCTTCAGCGTCATGTCATCATGAGTTCGTGACTCGTGTCTGTTGGCGCGTTGGTAGTTGGGGTTCACGCGACAGATCGGCATACGCCCGTTTATTTCCGGAGACGCAAGAACAGTTACGATTGGCTCGCTGTCGTTTTCGCTATTAGACTCTAATATCATTCCATACCGAATCTTGAGGCTTTCACATGTCACTAACGGGCGAAATGTGATTTTTGGGTGTCAAGTTTCAGATGCGACATGAGAATTGGTTCTTAGGTCAGATTGAAGAGTGAGTGATGGCGAGCTATCAATCGCAGACTTGAATCGCATCTCTCGGTAGAAAACAGTACCAAAAACCATCAATTGTTTTCTCTTGATAGCCTTCTACTAAGTAGTCATTATTGAGTTGTCATAAGGGACGCAGTCGGTCTCATTCCGACGATTATACATTCCATCCTTCCAAAATTACGTCATGGCCCGCATCCATCATACGTCATGTCTCTCCGTCATCTTTCAGGCTCGTATATCTCAACTCCTCTCAACAACACAATCTCACCAAATCATCATTGACAATGGCAGAAGTCGCAGCAGGTGTCATCGCAATCGAACAAGTCGTCTCAACCGGCCTTGAAGTCGGCGCCGCAGCGACTGTAGCTCGTCCTACGCAGCCGCTCACTGCAGTCTTGAGCCAAATCGCTACAACCCCGAAAGAAGATAACTCGTATGTTCACCCACGCTGCTGTGAGCGATGCTAACAGTAACAGTCTGTCCCTTGTGAGGTCTCACCACAGTGTCAGTGTCATTGATGGGAAGGCATACATCTTTGGCGGCAAGAAAGATGACGGTAAACTTTGCAACAACGACATCCACGCTGTGTCCATCGACGATCACCCAGGCGAAGGCGAATACGCATGTTACCCAGCCGTAGGTGACGAAGGCCAAATCCCCTCTCCACGTATCAACCACGCTGCCTGCACGCGCCGCGACACGCTCATCATCCACGGCGGCCAAAAGAGCAATGACGAACCCGTCGACGATGAATTCACCCTATGGGAATGGGAACCCAAAGCCGCACGATGGTCTTCAATAACCGCTGCTGGAAAAGCTCCCCAGTCTCGCTACGGTCACCAGATCTTCTACGATGGCAAGAAGGACAATCTTGTTCTTCATGGGGGGTATGAGAATGGGCAGCGGAGTAAGACGACGTGGTTGTTTGACTTTACGACGCGTCTTTGGCATCCTTTGCCTGATGCGCCTGCTGAGCCTTTGGCGGCGCAATTTGTTGAAGGGACGCTGTACTCTATTAGTGCAGAGTCTGATGTCCACGGGTCGGTGCATTACATCAAACCTGGTTCGATCCAGGATGAATCCCTCGAGGAGCTTCCGCAGTGGACAACTGTTGACTTCCCCTCTAACCCTCTCGTCCCCGGTCCTCGTCCCCGGGTCGGCAGCGCTTTGATCCCCGTAACAACCGGCCACGGGCGCCGCTACCTCCTCTACCTCCTCGGCAGCCGCCAAGACGCATCGATCTCTAGTGATAAAGCCTACACCGAGGAACACCCGTTCTACTCCGACATGTGGACCCTTCAACTCCCCTCAGATGAATACAGTGCTACACGGGTCAAAGACGCTATTCGCGAGACTATCCCGGGTGTTCAGTCGGGAGCGTTTAGTTGGCATGAGCTTGAGATTGCACCGGCGGAGATGACGCAGGAGGCGGGTAAGGTGCACCCAGGACCGAGAGGGTTCTTTGGCGCTGATGGGTGTTTGGATGGGAAGGGAGTGCTGATGTGGGGAGGCGTTAATGCAAAGGGGGAGACTGAGGCTGATGGATGGTTGTTGAAGATTTCTTAAAGGTCATCGCGGTGAAGACTGGGACAAGGCAAATGACGAGGGAAGAGGGCGGATAAGTCAACAATGTATCTGAAAACGGCAAATAAAAGGAGTGAATGTTAGAATGATCAGAACATGCTCTTTTACAGACGTTCTCACATTGTTTCAAGTTATATCGACCACTTAGGAATGACTACATTATGCCGTCAGTTCCAGCCAATGACGTATTACCTTGGTCATATCAAAACTCATCATGAGACTTTCGGTGGGCAGACTTTCAACCTTCACTTGTCCCATCACTACAACATCAAGAAAATGAAGCGCGCTCTGATCACATCAAGCCTCCGGGCAAATGCAACAACAAGAGCGCTTCACACAATCGCTCCACGCGCTTCACCAAATGCACCTGACACCACGACATCTCGGCCAAGTCAAGCTCAATCATGGACGACAGAAGAGTCAAACAAAGATGCTTCAACCACAAAGATGGCGCCTCGAAAAAAGACGAGTGCTGAACTGGATCAGGAATTGAGGGAGAAGTTGGAGGGTATGTCTGGAGATGGAGGGAGCGCGGGCGTAGAGTATGAGAATGGCAAGGCCGAGGGATTGAAGAGAGGCGTCAAGTCGAATATGTTTCGGGTGATATGATCGTTGCGACTTTGAAGATGATTGGATTTCGGGGAGATCACAGTCAAAAATATCTCAGTTCTTGTTCTGTCAATACGACCCAAAGTCATACTGTTCGCAAATGCAACGTGGCACCAGACTTGCTTGACATTATCGCCAATGAGTCTGGCTGTCCATGAACCCTCATCTGGCTATGCTTCAATACGAACCTACCTAGCTAATCTATCTCATTACCCTTCACTAAGCATTCATAGTGCATAAGCTGGGATACAAAAAGGATGATATACACATGGTTCAAACGGCTAACCGGCTCTCAAACAGTCTTGCCCAGCCAATCTCACGACTGATTGGCCCTTTCAATCCCCAAATAAATGATGAATCCTTCGGTGAAGGCACAGAGAAGCTAAGCTTCAATTCGTGAACCTCATTCGCTGGGATTTATCCTCCCCTGCCCGTAATTTCCAGACCCGTGAAGCAACCAATCATCGTCTCTACCGGCTAAGTTCAATCAGGGGCGTCAATGCCTTACTTAAATCCACGATATTCGCTCTGACAATTGCCCGTAAAATACCAGTATCGAGAAAATGACTCGTCTATCTAACGTATTGATGCTTTTTAGTACCGTGGGTAGCTTTGCGGCTGCTCAGTACGATCAGGACAAGGAAAACAAAGATGCAACATGCAACGTGAGTTAGCTCTGTAACCTAAGGACAACGGCGCTAATAATAGTGTAGAATAATTGTTTCTTCAAGTATTTCACCAATAAATGCAACGCCGATAACCCAGCGTGTGTATGCACTCTCAAGGACATGCGCGAGAAATTCTTCTGCTGCATCGCTGAGAACTGCGCCGAGAATGTTCTACCAGGTAATGACTCCCTAAGGAATGACAGAACTGTGGCTAAGTTGGACGCAGAGCAAATTGAGAGGTCTTCGAATGATTGCGATGCTCACGGCATTCCTTTCACTTTTGACGCCGAGGCAGTTTGTGGAATTAAACTGCCTGTTTCGTCGGCGACGGTCTCTGTTTCGGTGACGACCTCGGAAGCTACTACTGTTACCAAGGCGAAGGCTTCTGAGACTGTGACTACGACTGAGGCGGAGACAGCAGCGGCGAAGACTACGGCTACGGCTGCAGCTACTGTAACAGGTAACAGCGCTTCGAGGGCGAAGGGCATGGTTGCGGCGGCGGCTATTGCGTTTGGTGCTTTCATTTAATATCTTGTCATATTGTCTCGTGATTAAACCGATATTACTGTCCTGGCTAGCCTATGAGCGATCCTCTGTGCCATCGAGATAACATAGTCATCATTGACGACTCGTAGTTCAGTTGAGCGAAGGGCTTATACCGCGAAACTATATGACCTTGGTTAAAGATATATACATGAATAAAAGAATGGCGAGAAGCCCTCTACGTCCAAGACATAAAAAGCCCAGCCCGAATGGCATGAGACTGCTCTCATCTAAGGCTCAGTTGACTGAGCCAAAAGCTGAACGGGCGTGAGATTATTCCCATTCGATGCCAGAACAAGCCCATACCCAAAAGATCCAGCACTCTGAATGTAGAAAGAAGAATAGAGCGCCCTCGGATCACACGCAAGCATATCCTGACTGTAGTAGCAGAACTTGCCCTGGACTTGACAACCCAGCTGCCCCTCAAAGCTGACCTGACAATCCAAAGGCGAGTAGCGAGCATCCGACTGGCTGGCAGGTGGGCAGCCGACAACGTCGGCGTACTGCTGGCCTGTTCCGAAGTATGCGCACATGATTTGGTTTCCGACGACGAGCTTGTGGCGGGCGTTGACGACGAATGTGCCGGTTTCGTAGGCGGTGGAGGGGTTGTTGAAGTAGACTGAGCCGCCGGGCTGGATTCGTACTTTGAGGGGGCCGGTGGCTTGGACGCCTTGGTTGGGGTATATGTTGAATTGGGTTGAGCCGGGTAGCTCGGCGGTCGTGGTTGTAGCTTCTTCTGTGCTTGTAGCTTCTTCGGTGGTCGTCGTGGCTGCTTCGGTGGTGAGAGTAGTCAAGTCGCTGGTCGCAGTCAAGAGAGTCGTTAGACCAGAGCTCAACGTAGCAGTCGTGGCGCTCCCAGTCTCAGTTTCGGTGACTGTCACAGCAGTAGACTCGGTGCTTCCGACCAAAGTAGTAGAATCAACCACAACACTTGTACCCGAGCTCACGGCCACTGCAACACTTCGTTAATTCCATTCACGGGCTGAAGCAATTGACTTACACGAAGTTGTAACAGGCTTACAAGGACCCGCAGCCACAGAAACAAGGCCAAACGCCAGCAAAACCTTTGCAGAAATCATATTGTTTAACGAACGACTGAAAGAGTGAAAACGGTCGGTGAAGAAATAATAAATCACAGCGGGGGTTGCTCTGTATTTATCGTGATCCTTATCGCAGTGTTTTAGTTTCCCCCGAGTCAATAGCTTAGTTTTCAGCGCCGCACTAACACCGATAGCCTCTCTGTAACGGGCATAAGCTTAAGAGTTACTAACTGCAAAAGTGTATTTTGGCGCGTGTCTGGTCTAAGTTTGGGAACAAGAATGGGTTTTCTGTCGAGCGTTCAACCAATTGGGGTGTTTTGAGATACACCATTGCTGTAGGTCATAGGGGATGCCGAGGAAACGGTTGACGTATATCCATTGGAACATGAGGCGGCGAAAGCTAGTTCTCTCCTCTGGGCAGTATCGAGAAACACAACAGGCCAGCGTGACAGCGATTGACATGCTGGATATTGACTGGCTTGTCGGCTATCAAGACTCGGCGCTGCCTGTATCTGAAGAGAAAGACCTTGTCAGCTAACTTGGGTTATCCGCTATTACATGCCTTAAGGGACTGGCGCAGGGTCTCATAACTACTGTATCGACTCATCGTTGTAAGTAAGAGCCTTCTCCGTGATCGTAATAATAAACATCCCGTCCAGGGTTGTTGATGCTTGCGGCGGATCTGTTTACTACGGTGATGGGTTCAAAAGCAGAGTAGGTAGATTTATCATTGCCACCTATTCAGATCAAGTCCATTCAAGCTCGGAACAGATGCTTCAAATGTTCTGCTCGCCGTAGTCAGCTACCTGTTCAATGATCATTAACAAATAGAGTTGAACAACCTTGTGCAAGCGAACAGACATCTCAGCAGGCAGCAATCAACATTAAGACTTGCCAGTGGAACTAAGGCACTGAGCTTTGTGCTCGTTGGACATATGTCACAGGGAGTAATGCCAGCTGGCACTAGCACTGGCATCTGAGGCAGCCAGGCACCATCTAGTTCCAGCCATCCACTCCTCACCTCTGACCTCTTCTGAATGTCGCATTCGTGTTTGACATCCCATAACTCTTGACCTGCACAACACCTTCTATCATCTCATTTATCATCAACCTCATCAACATCTCAAGCTATTGAGGCCTGTCATCAAAGTCTCTCGTCCTTCCCAACTCCCCAACGGGACTTCGGTACTCATATTCACCAAAGGCTTTCACTATCCTTCACTTACTCGGTATGTCGCATCATCCACGATGAGTCTTCCCTTCTAACGATGTGGCAGTATACTCCAGCCAATACCCAACGGACGCCAAACCCCAATACTCCAAGACCAAGTATCCATCACGCATTTCTTTACAGCCAATCCCCCGAGCCCCAAAACCCTCGAGTCTCATCCGGTCACGACATCAGGATGGATGACGAAGAAGAGCACTACGATTTCATGTACCAAGGATGGGTCGCTCATATGGGTGAGATGTTGCACCAAGATATGTCGCATGTCATCGCTGCGATGCGAGCAAACGGCGGTGTGTTTCCAGAGGTTGAGTTGCCACCTCGAAGACCAGGGCATTGGAACGACTTTGGACTCTTTCTCCCCTTTGATCCTTTTCCTGAACCCGAGTCTGAAGAGGTAGCCGTCAACTCTCTGGAGGATGAAGAGAACACTGTTGTCAAGGCCGAGCCTGCGTCACCGGATACCCTCGCAGCACCTGACTCACCTCGATCGCCACGTCTTTACGACATCCCCCCCTTTCGACGCTCACAAACCCCCTCTCCAGGCAATGTTGCTGAAGCAGACGTCGACCCTCTTGAGAATGAAGCAACCGTCACTGTGAAGCTGGAGTCTTCTCCAGAGACTGACGACGATGTCATGGAGGTACCTCGATCACCAGGATATCCCTCACTATATGACATCCCCCGCTTCTACGCTGCACCCAATCTGTCCCCTCCCCAACCATCCCCCGAAGACATGGAACGACCCATCCCATCTCGCGCACCCTCCCCTCGAACTAGTCCCCAGCGAAACACGCTCGGAGGACGCGTCAACGGTCACGGCATCCGTCGCAATCTCCAATTCTTCATCAACCGTGGAAATCAGCGCCGTGTGATTGGTTATGCTCAAATGCTCCGTCGACGCCGAATGCAAGAGCAGCATTTCGAGCGGCGACAGTACCGGCGTCATGTGGATGGGCTCCAGCGACAGCATGAACAGCGGCTAGGAGATGGTGAGAACGCGCCTTGTAATAGCATGCCTGTATCGCGGGGGCGTCGGTTTCATACTGCGCCGCGGTATGTCGAGAGATTCAGCGTTCGGGAGGAAGAGCAGAGTGGTCGTCTGAGTCCTTATGACTTGTACTAAAGCATATGGAGCATGTTGATTGGTTGGCGGTGTCCGCCAAATTACCCTTTACGGTACAGTGTAGCCTCACGGGCAGGACAGCGACTTGAGAGATTGGAGGAGATCCCATGTTGACCTTGGAGTAAGCATATGATATTGCTCACTGATTCTTGTAGGAGCAAGACTGGCTGAGCATGGAGGATGTGAACTTGGTCAGATGGGCGATGTACTGGTTCGGCACTATGAACGTTACGGGAATGGCATGTCTTTATGAGAAACGACCAATGAGTCACGCGATAATGTTTTCATAGTATGAACAAGACTGAATTAATTGCTTTTACATTGAATGCTATGCAATGCGACACTTTTACAACCTATAAACGGTTGGCAATCTCCTCCAACAACTGCAACTCCTCCTGCATGAGGAACAAATTATGCGGCAGCACCAAGCTCCCGCCAGGCTTCATGATAATCTCCCTCCCATCATGCCTCTCATGCTTCTCCGAATCACTCTCTTCCGTCGCCCTCCCTTTCTCCTCATCAATACTCCCCCTCTGCCCCTCCGTCTTAACGCCCCTCAAGTCTTCCGGCGTCCACCAATAAACCGGATACGCGCGCTGAATGTTATTAACCAGCAGCGCAACTCCAAACATTATGGTGCAGTTGAATAACACAACTGGGATGAAGAACCAGCCGAGATCGAGGAGGCGGTTGTCGACGACGGCGAGGAGGCCAGTTGCGCCGGCGGGGGGATGGATGGTTTTTGTCAAAGCCATTATGGATGTTACGGTCGCGCAGGATATGGCACCACCGAGCCATTGGATAGAGTGGAAGTCTGAGCTGAGGAGGAAGAGCTTTCCTATGCTGACGCCTATTGTGGCGGCGATGAGTTGACCACCAAAGAAGTTTCGTGGTTGGGCGAGGGGGGATTCGATGGCGTAGAACTCGAGAACAGCGCCAGCGCCCTACATCATTAGCATCACCGCTCATCAAAGCCATAGTGGAAAATAACTTACAAAAGATCCAACGATAATGGGAGCGCCTCGCTCAACGAAAGAGGGGATGCGCTCAGATGCCAATTCAATTACTGAGAGGGCGATGAATATTCCGATAAATGCCCATATTACTGGTACGATTGTGCCAATGCTCTTTGGTTTATCGCGTCGATATCCAAAGATGTATGCGATAGGATATGGGATATGTTGCCATGGCGGCGATGGAATAAATGGATTGACATATCGATCAATATCGAAGGTCCACGATGTTGGGTTGAGGCGCGACATGAGATCTGAGATGAGATGAGATGGCCCGATCTGAGATGAAAAGTCCGGGGTAATCAGGTGATGTATGAGAATCTGTGATGAAAGAGGGAAAACGGGTCAAACACAGAACGTAACGTAGAATTAGGAATGATGGCGTTTGTCTGTCTGTCCCAGCGCGTGTCCAAACTCTGCTAATGAATGTCTGACGATACCCTCAGCCAAAAAGAGCAGGCCAACGCCCTTATACCACTGGCCCAAGCCGCGGAGATGCACTGAATGACAGCATAACAAAGTCTTCCATAATGCCGAAAAATGCCAGGGCAAGAAAGAGTGAGTAATACGTGACAAGGCCGTTTGAGCCGGGCTCGCTTTGTTATTGGCATCTTGGCGAGACGATTTCGTAACAGAAATTCGAAGGCACGGGTATTTGTGGGTAAATTCCCCATAGTTTCCTATTGTGGTTGGATGGCTTTGCATCACGGGGTTTGTTCGGTGTTGGAGGTTCCGAAATTATGACATAATGAGAATTTGGGCTGGTATTATTTATCCAAGTCGTTACCGAGGAAAGAATTTGGTCTTGTGAATATTCGATCATTGTGGATATATAATTAAATATGTGGACATTCGAGGTGATCTACTTAATCACGATAAATAGAGGAACGCTTTTGCATAGACAATTGCTGTGCCGAGTTGCGCGTCGCGTTACCGACGTTTGCCTGTGCAGCCGGATTACCCGTCAGACCATCCATACCCGCCGAGGAGATGCAGCTTGAGATGTTCCAATGGCGAAAGAGATCTCAAGATTTGGATCTCGGGAATACGATGCTAGCGGAACTGCCGGATGACGTGCGTTCGATTGAATGCGACGATTTGACGCGATGCGACTGGGGTATAAATACCGGGACGCTTGCCTCAGTCGGCTCAGATACAACTCAATGAAGAATGGCAAATACTGTGGCGATTCGCTGTGCAGTTGAGATCAACGTGACGACATTTTGATTGGCATATGATCGTCAGAAGATGGCCAGGTAATTGATGCATCACGTAGCCGAACGCGACGCGATATTCGTTAATCTTGGTGGAGCAGACATCAAGGTATGTTTAAGCGCATGGCCTGTAATAGAGAACCGTAGAAGCGGGACTTCATTTGCCGCTCATCTCAGACCGTATGCTATCAAGGACAAGACTCCTCACCAAGACCTGGAGCGACCTCGAAACTATACAAATCAAGGCACAGAGTATCAGAGGCCAAGGACATCACTTCAACGACCCAATGCAATGGTGTGAAAGAACAAAACATAAATTCATAACTAAAGCTAAGATCTACCAACACTTTATACTCCAACAAGAGCTCGAGATAGCCAGAGTACAAACCTCCCCACCAAGTCTATTTATTCTTGACGACGTCAAAGCCCTTCAAGGTATCAAGCGCCTGGCGAATCTCAATCTTGTACGCAGGAATACCACCAGAGTAACAAACAGGCTCGTAAATCTTACCAGGGATAGAACCGCCCATGTATCTATTCCCATCGTCAGCAAATGTCCGTTCATTATGTAGGTTGAAGGTGACGGGACTTACGTGGAGCGAGTGGTGGGGAACAGAGTCCTGTCGTTAAGCTCGACGATATGCTTCTTCCAGTCCTCACCGGCCTTCTTGGTGGGGTTGATGTACTTGATGTCGTTGTTCTTGATCTTGTCGATGGCATCGACGATCCAGCGGCCCTGGACGGCGACGGATGTAGCTGGGGGTTGTCAGTGAGGAAGACAGCAGTCGTGGCAGAGGACTTACGGCCGTTGCTGAGAAGAGTTGGGCCGTGGGGACCGTAGATATGGAACATGTTGGGGTAGCCGGGGGTCGTGACGCCGAGGTAGGTCTATACATGTCAGAGCTGAGTGAGGATTCAGGAGGAGATACATACCGTCGCGCCAGTCTTCCATTCCTTCTCGAGTTCAGCGCCCTCAATGCTCTGAAGACCAAGCTGCGTCATCACTAAAATCATTAGTAACTCAACTCTCCCTCGTAAAAGCGTACTCACCACCAGTGACGACATCCTATCAACGTTAGCATCATTCCTTCACCAAGACTTTTCGGGTGACTTACAAATCCTGTCGCAACAGCAATGACATCGAATTCATGATGCGTTCCGTCCTCAAGCGTAATACCCGTCTCGGTAAACTCCTTGATCGCATTGTTCTTGATATCAACGACATCCACATTCTCCCTGTTGAACTGCTCGTAGTAATCGTACTCCAAGCACGGTCGCTTGATACCAAAGTAATGCGGCATGTTGTCTACCGTCGGCGCAAGAAGATCCCGCTTCTTAGGGTCACCGATCCTGTTGCGGGTCTTCTTGGCCCAGAACTTGTACGACTCCTTGTTCGCTTCCGCATTGAACAAGTTGTCCTTGTACACGGCAACCCAGTATCTGAAACCGCCGTCCTGCCAGACCCTCTCGTACAGAGCCTCGCGGTCCTCAGGCGTGTCGTCAAACGTGTTCTTCTCATACCAGTCATAATGAAAGCCAGCGAAGCAATCCTCGCGGTAGCGGAACAGCTCGGGGTAGAACTTCTTGGATTGCTGCTGCTCCTCGGCGGAGGGGTACTTGCGGCGCATGGGGACGGCGAGGTTGGGGGTTCGTTGGAAGACCTTGAGATGGCCGGCTTCGGGACCCCAGGCCTGTGTGATCTGCACGCCTGAGGCGCCGGTGCCGATGATGGCGCAGCGCTTGTTGGTGACGTCGACCTTTTCGTCGGGCCAGAAGGAGGAGTGGTGGATTATGCCCTTGAACTTGTCCATGCCGGGCCAGTCGGGGATGTATCGACGGGCAGCCTACGAGGTTAGTCGCAAGTCACTGTTCATTATCGTAGCGGGACTTACGAAGCCGGTTCCGAGGACGAGATACTTGGCCTTGGCGACTCGACCGTCTGCAGTGCGGATGTGCCAGCGACCGCTCTCGGTGTCAAACTTGCCGCCTACAACAACAGTGTTGAAAGCGATATCCTTCTTGATGTCAAGGACCTTATCGACATGATCGAAGTAAGCGCGGAGATCAGCGTAGGTAGGATAGTTGCAAGGCCAAGTCCAGGTATCGTAAACCTCAGGCCAGCTGAATTCATATTCAGGGACTTCGGAGTCGACACCAGCACCGGGGTAGCAGTTCCATCGCCAAGTGCCCTATTCCGTCAGCCTTCAAATTGGTCAAATCGGCATGTGATTTACTTACGCCAGTATCGTTGCCAGCTTCGTAAACAACAGTCTTGTAGCCGCGATCACGGAGGGTCTTGAGCATAAAGACACCAGCGAAACCAGCACCGACGACAAGAGCGTCTACTTCGAGATTATCGGCATAGACACCTTTATCGCCATGATGCTCGACGGAGTAATCCGTAAGCTCAGTGTTGAACTTTTTATGAACTGGAATATTCTCGCCCATTGTAAAAGTGTATCTGATAAAAAGAGTAATGCTTGATGAGATGAAAAGACTTGCTTGTGACGAGAGAATGTTTCAGGAAATACAAGCAGTTTATAAACACCCTTCGTCATGCATGTTGGTCCTGCAGTTCATCAAATCGAAACACGTTGCATTCTCCGTGAAACTCTACAGTAGCATCATGTGAAAGCCAAACCGGCCTCCGTTCCGCCCTGCGTAACTGCGTACCCGCATCCGCCTCGTCACATCCACAACGCGCAGCTGCAATGCCACCAAACGAGACACAGCGAGGTTACAGCACGTCGTCCTTTCCCCGCACGCTCTACGTCTACCCCGGATCGAACCCCACGGGGCCTCGGACGCCATCAACTGCCGAGCGCACGCGGCGCCGCATCCTCAGAGTTCAGAGTTAAGCTGGACAGGGCCCTTTTGTTTTGTTGTGCTTTTTTACCCCTCGTCTGTGCACTCGTATCTGCGGATGCGGGTCCGCAAGGTTGGGGAAGGGATCTACACTGGAATTCCTTGGTGTTTTCGCGTCAACAGAACCAAGTTAGATTGCGGGAGAGGCGGGGTCGAGACTAGATAGAGTATGGTGCTGTATGCGGGTGGTATCCTGTCATATGACTTAATAAACCTTTGTGAGCTGGCGCGGGCCACGAGCCAAGGCTGCGCTACCTTGGAATCATAGCGCCATTGTCGACTAGCAGTATAAATAGATAGCTTCACTAGGGGTACTACAGACAGTTCTGCAACAATTGATCAGCCAGTCCCCGTTCATAATCTCAAATTACGTCTGTATTACTCCAACATGCCTATCACTGCCCAAGCGACATCCAAGCTGCGCAGCATAATCGACGATGCATGCGCAGACCAAAAGACCGGTATTCCCGGTACCACGGTCGTATTGGTCGACAAATCCGGTGAGATATTCGCTCATTCTGCGGGTTCGCGCGGTGTCGGGGCCAATGAGCCCATGACGCTTGATAACATCTTCTGGATCGCTTCCTGCACCAAGATGCTTGCTGGCGTTGCGTGCATGCAGCTCGTGGAGCAGGGAAAGCTGAAGCTCGATGACGGTGACCACCTTGAGAATCTCGTTCCTGAGCTCAAGAGTCTCAAGGTCTTGAAGCCTGATGGGAGTTTTGAGGAGAAGAAGAATCTGATTACACTGCGGATGCTACTGACGCATACTGCGGGCTTTGGATATACGTTTTTTAATGAGCGGTTGAGGGATTGGAGCCATCCTGCTGGCATTGATGAGTTTTCTGGTCGTATTGAGGATATCATCAAACTCCCTCTTCTGTTCCAGCCCGGCGAAGGCTGGGAATACGGTGTAAGTACATTTTCCGCCTCATTCAACGGTCTCCTAACAATTCAGGTCGGAATTGACTGGGCTGGCATCGCGCTTGAACGAGCCAGCGGTCTTCGTCTGAATGATTATCTCCAGAAGAACGTCTTTCAGCCTCTGAGCATCAAAAACATGTCCATGCTTCCCGGTAAAGAAATGCGCGCCAAGCTAGCTCACATGCATCAGCGCGACGCAGACGGTAAACTGCGAACGCGCGATCACCTCCAGCGTCTTCCTCTAGTGACTGACAATGCGAGTGAAATCGCATCAATTTTCCATAGCGGCGGCGCGGGAATGTTTGCACAGCCCCAAGAGTACGGAAGTAAGTATAGATGGTTAACGTAATGCGGGTGAATGGATGCTGATCTAAGCAGAGGTTCTTACTGTTCTGCTCAACGGCGGAACATGTCCCAACACAGGCGCTCAGATCCTCAAGAAGGAAACGGTTGATCTCATGCTGAGCAATAGCATCGAGAAATTCCCAAACTTCAGCCGTCAGCCCATCCCAGCTGCCAAACCAGATCTGACCAACCCAGTCGGCGAGCTATACCCCGTCGACGGAAATCCACCCCAGGTACGACGCTCCCTTTCCCCCCGCATTTCAGCAGGCACACTAACCATTTGGACTTGCAGGGCTGGGGATTGACATTCATGCTCACCAACGGAGGCTTCTCAGGGCGATCCAAGAGGACGGTTATGTGGGCTGGGCTAGCTAATTGCTGGTGGTGGGCTGATCCCGAGCACGGCATTGGAGGAATTGTGTGCACGCAGATTCTGCCGTTCGCTGATGCCAAGGTCCTGGGACTCTGGGCCGCTGTTGAGACTGAGATTTACAAGGTTGTTCTGTAGATGAGATGAGATTTGAGATCTAAGCTAGTTTTGAGTCAGAGTCGAAGAGTCAGTCAGCTAAGACATTGCGGCGTAGCCCGTTCAAAATTTCACAGCCTCAGTGCCTCGCGTAAAGTTACACATTGACCTCGATTTTGGAAGAGTCTAGAAACTCTGCCCATCTCGATCTACACAGCGACATCCATTAGACAAATGAGGCTGTTGTTAGTTCGTAAGCCAGCATCCCCAGGGTCCCCCCCTCCTCAGCACGAACTTTGGTTGGATGCACTAAACCAAAAGAGCAAAGAACGCGGGGAAACAAACGCTCGGATCAGTTGAGAATCCGGGGATCCGGAGGGGGAGGTTACCTATATCTGCAAGGGAGGGGAGAGCTTTAACCCAAGTTCCGCCCACTTTTGTCGCTGATGCAATTTTTCACGCTACCATCTCTACTCCAAGACCCCTATATCGCCATCATCATTACAGTTACAGAGCCATGAAGAGAACGCAATATGCCTGCGATCAGTGTAGAAAGTCAAAGAGGGGCTGCGACGCTCCGCCCTTGGAGATGCCGACAAACATGGACCCTCTCCGCGATGGCAAGATGATTGTAGGCGAGAAGCGTGAGATCCCCCCCCGCTTCAGTACAGCTGGGTAATAGTGCTGACGAGATGGTGTAGCACCTCTAGCTCAATCGTCGCCGTGTTCGTACTGCACAAAGACTCATAAGAAATGTACCATGAACTGGGCGTGGACGCAGATTCAGATCTCTTATGCTCTTGCTGCGGCTGCGCGGGGTGAACCAGGTATTGAATGCATTGTCCCCTCGAGGCGGGATTCAACCTCTACACGACGAGAATCGACATCAACAGAAAATACACGCGATACACCGAATTCTATTGTCCCAGATGATAACGCTTTTGATGCCCAATCAGCAGCGCAATCTTTTGTTTCACAGTCCCTCCCTCCAGTGCCGGTCTTTGCAGAGATCGACACCAGTCTAGACGTCCCCTCATTTCTCGACAATTCACTCGATGCGCTACCATTTGACTTCGTGCCTGAACAAACAGAGCCTATTGACTCTAATTTCTACGGCATTCAATTCAAGGATCTCACTGCACCTGAGGAGCCGTTGAGCGAACCCTGGGAATTCTTCAAAGACTCGACTGTCCCACCTGAACTTCAATTCGACGCTGCATCAATGTCGCAGTTCCCCACCGTCAGTCCCACGGAGCCTGCACAGTCTCTCATCGCAGTCAGTCCAAGTAATGAGAAAGACTGGCGGAGAACGAAACGGCGTCGTGTTTCGACTACGTGGAGCGATACGCAGAGTAGTTCGCTTTCGTCATTCACTATGGATCAGTCGATGATGACAAAGTCTAATAACCTCATGATCTCGACGAATCTGCTGCAGATTTATCACGATGTCTTGGAGCACAATTTATCGTGTTGGTTGAATGAAGTTACGTGTCCGTTCGGTCGGCAGCAGAAAACTGTGTCTCAACCAGGGAATCTAGCAGAATGGGGATCTTCATGGACGAATCGAGTTCTACGACGGACTATGAATCTCGATCGCGTGGCTCAATCAACGCAATTGATTCATATGACTCGTCAACAAGACTCGGCGACTGCGAAAGCTCTCCATCTCTGTATCATGGCGTTCGCGACACAATGGGCTCAAAGTTCACGACGACACAGAGAACGATATCCCTCACTAGACGACATCGCAGAAGAGAATCCGCTCAACGAGTACATGGATGACTTTAAAGAAGAATTCGATCGTCATCTCCAACGCAACATCTGGGATCAAGCACGTCGCGCTCTAGATGACGTCGCAGACGTAGAGTCCTACCGTGTCGTCTGCGCAGAAATGATCTTCGGCCTCACCCAAAAGCCTCTTGACCCTGAAGACACAGAGCACAGTGACCTCGACACCTCAGGCTGTTTCGAAGACGTATACGACATGCAATCCGTCGCCGACGAAATCGCCAGCATAATCGAAAACGACGGTCCGCCCATCTTCATGGAGCGCGCAGCTCGAAAAATGCACACTTTGAAATACCGCTTCGATGCTGAGCGAAAAGGTCTCACCAAAGGCCGCAAGCGCGCCAATCTCGTGGCATCGATGAGCAGCGAGGACGCCGGGACTGTGAGTTTGTTATACTGGTTGACGGTGATGTTTGATACGGTTAGTTCGACGATGAGTGAGAGGCCGCTTGTTGTAGTGGATGCGAACAGTCAGCATGATGATGCGCGTGGTGATACAGATTGGAACGTTCCGCTGTTTATTCAGGATAGTCTTGAGAAGCCGAGGCAGAATGTTCACTGGCCTTGTTCGTACGAAGAGGCTGCTGAGGCGGTTACGAGATCTGCGCCGGTCAAGGTGTTGATGTTTCGACATGTAGCGTATCTGCAGAATTTACTGAGGCAGGGAGAGTCTGGGGAGAAGATTGAGGAGTTCATTGAACGGTCTGCACGGGTTTACCGATACTGGAACACGACATAGTAAGTCCGCACTACCTCTGATCGATATACCGGTCCTAACTAATCTATTTAGTGGCACATTCTTTAGAGAACTCTTACAAAACTACAACTCCATCCCCGGCCGGATCCAAAGCTGGTTCATCTGCATCTGCGCCCACTGGAATCTTGGCGTCCTCCTCCTCGCCGATCTAATCCACCACATCGACGAGCACGCCCTCGGCCTCCCCGCGCCCAGCCAATCCCGCTCCAACTGCAAATGGGTGATGCGGATCCGCGAGCGCAGCGCCCGAGAGCTATCGGACCTAGCGCGCGTGACCGCCCCGGACAACAGGACCTTTATTGTTCCCACGCTCTCAGAGTTCCACCACGCTATCAACCAGTGCATGATACTCACGGAGCCGTGGACGGTTATTCTGATACGCGCGTTTTCGAAAGCGGCGAATTATTGGATGGCGGAGGTTAATGAGCTGTTGCAAGTCGATCGGGCGGGGGAGGAGTTGGAGGAGAGGTTGGGGAGGGGGGAGGAGTGTATTAGGATTCTGTGGATTTTGGGGAAGAAGAGTGATATTGCGAGGAGGTGTGCTGAGACGTTGAGTAGGGCTAAGGCGAGGTTGCCGGTTTGATGCTATACCAGGATGGTGATGAAATTATTGGGCCTGGGCTTGGTGGGGTACACATACGCAGATCATAGGCGTTACAGGGAATGTCGGCATATTAATCAAGGAATAAGTCATGATAAAATTGAAATTGATCTTAAAACCTCTCAACAGCTCTGATTATCTATCTCAATTGACTCAGCGACGTTGCAAACTCGATAAGCTTCACCGTTGAAGACATGGCGACCAAGCCTGACCAATCCGTACTGGGAATGTCATCAACTTGAACTCTAATTCGCACACATCCTTCAGCCAATCAAAGCTAATACTCGGTTCCGTGGTCTAGTTGGTTATGGCATCTCGTTAACACCGAGAAGGTCCCCGGTTCGATCCCGGGCGGAACCACGTTTTTTGCCTGTCACGCGAGAGGACACAACAGCAATGACTGCTTTCTAATAAAACAGCACACTATTTTATGACCTCCTTTTTGACCTTTTGCCTTTAATATTCTGGACACTGTAGGTAAAGTCTGCGCAGGTTACAAGCTCTTTATGAGTAGCTAAAAGTGTAACCATTCACTGCTACGTAACATACCTGGTTTGAGTTTATCGCGTATCTCAATCTCAAAACTCCCAAGACTGTACCTGCATCTAATGGATTACACGCCCTATATACAAACAGCACAAGTGTATCTCTTACATACGAAGCCCATTCATTCATCCTATACCCCTGAAAGCCAGTTATTCACCAAACTCGCTAAACCCTATCTCCAGGGTAATCCCACGACGATCCCTCACGTGTCTTCCCCAGATTTCCCCATGCTCCTCAACCCCCTCCCCTCTCATTGGTCCACTCCCCATACCATCTCAACAGCTCGGTATCTGATCCGCGGAACTTGAACTGGCAAACCTCGGTCCAAAGATAGCTTAAAAACATCAAACAACCCATCAATCCCATCACTGACCTCCCCCAATATCCAATCTCACCTCATATCCAGAAAAAATGACGTTCTATCCACCCTCGTGGGTTCCTAACCTCCCAGGTACTCTTAGCGCCCCGCTCTCCCAGACGAAGTACTAACAGGTGCAGATATACCTGATTCAATCAGCGTAGCAGACTTTATCAATACTGAAAAAGCAGGACGCAAGAGCTTTGCTAGGTCAAAGAGGCCGTATACTTGTGGTGTGACGGGGACGTCGTGGACTGCGGAGGAGGTTGCACGGCGTGTTGACTTTCTTGCGCGCGGGTTAGCGAAAAATGTCGGGTTTGATCCGAATGATGGAACGCCATGGGATAGAGTCGTGGCGATTTACGCTCTCAACACGGTAAATTCCCCTCAATTACAAGGTGTGTAGCACTAACGACTTGGGCAGATTGATTACATTCCCGTTACGCACGCCATCCACCGTGTAGATGGCATCGTCACGCCTGCTAGTTCAGCGCACTCAGCATCTGAACTCGAACATCAACTTCGATCATCAGGCGCAAAAGCACTGCTCACATGCGCTCCTCTTCTCAGCACAGCTCTCAAAGCAGCTTCAGCCGTTGGCATTCCTGAGAAGCATATCTTTCTTCTCCCTTTGCCTGAGACTCCCTCTGAAGAACCCTTCAAAACAATTGAAGATCTCATCACAGAGGGTAAGACTCTACCGCCGTTGGAGTTATCACCTTGGACGTCAGGGCAGGGAAAACGACAAGTCGCGTATCTGTGCTACTCAAGCGGTACTTCAGGTCTTCCCGTACGTATACCATACCCTTCTATGTTCTGTCTAACAAGCCTAGAAAGCCGTTATGATCTCTCACTACAACGTCATCGCATGCACCCTCATGATCCATACCTTTGAGTCCGTAACCCGCGCCCAGGATAATATCGACACGCAAGTAGCCCTCGGTCTTTTACCCTTCAGCCACATCTACGGACTCGTTGTAATCGCCCACATAGCACAGTATCGCGGCGATGAAATCATCGTTCTGCAGCGCTTCCAACTGGACCAATTGCTCGCGGCTATTCAGAAATTCCGCATTGAGCAACTCAGCGTCGTACCGCCGATCATCGTGCACATTTTGAGTAGCCAGGATAAATGCCAGAAATACAACCTGGACTCGGTGAGGCTTGTGTTCTCGGGCGCTGCGCCCTTGGGAAGTGAGACGATTCAGAAATTACTCGAGTTATATCCAAAATGGAGAATCAGCCAAGGCTACGGTACGTTCACCAGCACCGGTATATGTTCAAGACTAATAGGCTAGGCTTAACGGAGGCTTCACCATCGGTGTTTCACACCAGCGAGGCAGATCCCGTTCTCGGCTCATCAGGCTCTTTGCTCCCCGGCGCAAAAGTCAAGATCATCGACCAGCACGGCTCCGAAGTCACAAGCTACGAAACACCAGGCGAATTATACGTGCAAGCGCCGAATGTCGTGCTGGGCTATCTTCACAATGAGAAAGCCAACGCGGAGACGTTTGTTCACCGTGATGATGGGCGGTGGTTGAGGACAGGCGATGAAGTCCTCGTGCGGAAATCACCACGTGGAAACGATCATTTCTTCATCGTCGATCGAATCAAGGAGCTTATAAAAGTCAAGGTACCTCCACCACCCTTTTCCTTGAGCGTTGCTGATGTTTTTAGGGCCATCAAGTTGCCCCCGCAGAACTGGAGGCGCATCTCCTCGATCATCCGTATGTGGATGACTGCGCAGTCATAGGCATTGTCGACGAGCGCGCAGGCGAAGTACCTCTAGCGTTTATTGTCAAGAGCAAGAAAACGAATGGCTTGAAGGATGGAGATGTTGTGAAGGCTGTTTGTGAGCATGTTGAGAGCCACAAGGCGAGGCATAAATGGTTGAAGGGCGGGGTTAGGGTGCTGGATGTTATACCCAAGAGTCCGAGTGGGAAGATCCTCAGGAGGGTTCTGAAGGCGCAGATCAAGGCGGAGAAGCCTGTTGCAAAGCTTTGAGTTTCGCGGCAATTGAGAGAGACTATGGATTTAATTCTGTCATATTTGAGTTTGTACCGTTTGGTCGTCGCTAGAGGAACGTTTTGTACTGTCGGCAGTTGAACGTTGGTCTCATCAGTAGCGGGGAAGCTCCAGTGCATCTTCACTGAAGCAGCATCAACAAGACGGCGTGCTGCTTCAAGTATTGGCCATGATACTTCGCGACGTCTAGAGATTGACATTTCTATAGCTCGATAACGAAATATTCTGCACTGAAATAATATCAATTGCGCAAATGAAGCGCTTACCATGCTGATACGAGCGAATACACAATGACTGGCCAATTCCTCCTCAAACGGATCTCCCGGCCTCAGCACTAACGACGCCAGCCAGGAACCAATACAGTCAGCACGATTAACAATTCACCACTCATCAAATAAATCCGCCAGAATTCCTCCATCCTCTCACATCAACAGCGACAATGAATTCTCAATCTCTACTAACAAGTCTCGTTGACTATCGCAGCACGAATGTCACAATTCTGAGCACGACCGTTTTAGCGGTTATAGTGGCGCTCGCCCTGCTAAACCGCCTACTAACTCCCCGCATCGACCCACGTGAACCGCCCGTCGTGAAACCGTCGATTCCGTGGGTAGGACACATCATCGGGATAATTCGTCACCAAGCAGATTACAGCAGAATCATCCAGTCCGTCTCCCTCCTTTCTTCATTACCTCAATCCCTAACAGCTCAATCGCAGCAATGAGAACCCTCACGTCCCAATCGCGACCCTGCCCATGCTCAACGGCAAAGTCTACGCCGCCTTCGATCCCGCCCTCCTCCAAACCCTCCTCCGCAACAAGACCGCGTCCTTCGAGCCCTTTGTGTTCGACTACGCGAAAAAGACATTCGCGCTGAAGCAGGAGACGTTTGCGAAAGTTAAATTACCGGGCGTTTACGATGAATTTACAGAGGCGATCCATGCGAGCTTTCAGGTTAGGCATTTGCAGCAGATGAATGTGCATTTCCTGGGTAGCATCGCTGCGAAGCTGAACCGCGCGACGATACGTGCCGATGCGATCAATGCGGGAAAGGAGACGGTCGCAAATGGACGACTACACGTGGAGAATCTATATCTTTGGTGTCGCGATGTCATGAGCCTCGCTACAACGCGTTCTCTCTACGGCGACACTGATCCGTTCAATCGCGATCCCTCCTTAATTGAAGACATGTGGTATGTTCCCCCATCCCGCGTTCTACGCATCGCTAACAAGCCAGGCTTTTCGAAGAATCAGTGCCCTACTTCCTCCTCTCGCTCTTCCCCTCGATTACAATGCCAAAAGCCTACAAAGCGCGCTCCACGCTGCAAGACATGGCGTGCAAATGGTACTCCGAAGACCACGACATTCACGACCCCAGCGTCTCAGCCCTCGTACGGAACCGCGCCGGAGCACTACGCAAGAACGGACTCACGGGGTACGAGATTGGAAAGTTTGAGGTTATTCTCCCGAACGTGGCGACGCTTAATGCCGTGCCGACGTTTTACTGGCTTTTGCTATACATCCTCGACCGACCGGATCTTCTCGCGCGAATACGAGCCGAAGCTGAGGTTGCAGCTATTGTGGAGGGGAACAATGGGAGGAGAAGTGCGACGTTTAATATAGCGGAATTTGAAGAGAAGATGCCTCTACTGGTGAGCTGTTATCGCGAGACAATGCGGCTTGCGAACCAGACTCTTAGCATGCGACGCATCCTCCAAGACACAAGCGTCACAACGCCTGAAGGCACAACATATCTTCTCAAAAAGAATACAGACCTACAACTACCCGCTGGCGTAGCACACTACGAGGACAGTGTCTGGGGCGCAGACGTCAACGTCTTCAATCCAGAGCGCTTCCTCCCCGCATCCAAGGGAAGTGCAGAAGACGAGCGCAAGCGAAAAGCAGCGTACATACCCTTCGGCGGCGGTCGCCATCTCTGTCCGGGTCGCAACCTCGCCTTCGCAGAGATAATCGGCTTCGCGTCTGCCTTACTACTGGGCTTTGAGATTGAGGCTGTGGGGATGGGGTTCGGGGATGTCAAGATGCTGGGGCCGCAGCTTGCGGGCGGGACGGTACGGCCTGAGAGGTATGGCGCTGGGCTGGGGGCTACAATCACAATGAGGAAGCGATGGGAGGATGTAGAGTGGAGGTTTGAGTGTTGATATGTTGGGGAAGCAATTGTGATGTATTGTTTCTCATCAATCGTGTTCGCTATGCTAGTACAGTGATTGACCCCAGTGCGTATAGGTTGGTACAGACGTAGAAAAGCCCTTGTTATAGTTTGTTTTGTGGTTTTTGTCGAAATGCAAGCAGAATAAAGCATAAAAATCCCAATTGAGCTGATTGGCCATGTCATAAAAGACCCCAACTCCGTCGCGTGTGTTCCGTACCGTACCGTACCGTTAATCCAAGCCCATTCAATCATTTTCCCATCACGACTCCTCCAACCCAGTATCCCATATCGCATCACATCATTAACCGCTCTTAGAAGCATTTCCGTTCGTCTCCGTGTTCTCCTCCGGGACTATCGTCTCAAACATCAGCACAGGCTGGTACAGCTGTCGTCCATGCGGGCCGTGAACCCAGATGTCCTGAGGCCACAGTCGCTGCTGCGACTCAATGGTCATAGTGAGCCGGTGATCAAGATCATATTCCGACAGAGGAGCAGGGATGGGGAACGTCTCGACGTGATATCGAGGCAGACCGGCAGGATTAGGACCCTGCGTCGATCCCGTAGCCGAAGATGGCATGCAGCAGCTCTGGGTCTGGGTATGGTTCTGGGTCTCCTCCTTCTGGGGCTTGTTGCCGTTTTCTTCAACAACTTGACACATGGTGTTTGAGTCTTGGTGATGATAATTTATATTGGAAAAAAGGGTTGAGTAGTGTTGGTGAGATGCTTTGTTGTTGGTGAAGCTGAGGGGGGAATTGGGCCTTCATATAGACCTGACCAGCGGCAGCATGGATGCGACACTGCGTCTCGCCCACAGAAGCAAATTGTAGTGTATCTAGCGAATCAAACACGCCGGACCAGTTGGAGGTTCGCGAGAGGGCTGTTGGGCATCGAATGCCCTTGAGGTTGGTGTAACACAAGGGCTTCCTCTGCATTCGAGGCTTGCATTTGGGCTTGGTCTGGGCTGAGGGGGGAAGGGAAATGTGAACCGTGTGAGCACGGCACATGTCGCAGCACTTTTGCATCAATTTTGACACTGAAAAAACACGTCGTTCTCTTTTAATTTGTGTATCTACGCTCTTTTGTGACGGTGTTTTTGAGCCTCAAGCTTAGCTTAGCTTAAGCTTCATGGTTTAAATCAGGTACAAGTTAGACCAGTTCAGATAAACTGCCCGAGCGCGGGAATAACTTCCACTAGAACAACATTTCAGCCGTAGCGCGAGGGAGAAATGCGGCTTGTCCCCGGCGGCGGTTAATTGGCGCCCGCCTTTGGGACGCTGAGATATGAGAGGCTGAGCTGAGACAGACATTGAGACATGCGCTGCAGGAGTCTTGAAATGGCAACGTGAATGCCCGATATTCATCGGAGGTCATGATCTGATTTTGATCTGGTCATGTTTCAAATAAAACGGTCTAGGCTATTCACTTGTTGGTCTAGCTCGCTCTTTTCCCGCGATGCTTTCCTGGTAATCGGAATGTTTTAGTGCCATCGCGCGTTGTGTCTTGTTTAGTGAGAAGTGATGGGCTCCAGGCGGTGGAGATTAGAGGGGACTACGGTGAGTAAGTGAGTGAGTGCTTCGGGGCTTCGGGTGAGACTCCGCATTTGAGGTCAGCCAAATAATTGCCACGGGGGAGTTACACAGCATATCCAAATCTTACACGCATGAGAGAGAGAGACATTGAATGCAATGAATCGCACAGATCGAGGAAAAATTAAATGAACTTGTCAATATTCTAGTATCAATCAGCCCTAATCTTGTTCTTGTCTAGTTGTGTTGCAATCCGCTCGGGACCGATACGATCTAACAAATTTCCCGAAAGGTCAAAGCTAAAAGAGTGAGTGTATGACAAGCTGATAATCACAAGCTCCAACTGACGACACTTGCCGTCCGTCGGACAATTAAAAATGCCGCTGCAACGTCATGCGTAACTCGACCTGTAGCGTCTGTCACTCGCACGTCCAAGATTAATCTCTCCGAGGCACTAACTGACTCTGTGATTACTCCAGGGTAATCGACTCTTTTAATCTATGACGCCCAATATCCACCCAGCGCCCGGACCGCGTCGCAATTCTAGCATGTCCGAAAGCCCGACTAGACTGCTCTGTAATGTCGTCATAGATAAAGCACAAGTGAAAAAATGTCTGTTTATTATGGTCAATGCCCGTAAACCAGGAGTAGAGTGTTCATCATCGTTACCGTGAGGTTATCCTGCTCTTTGACGTCAAAATGGCTGATGAGAGACCTACGCCCAGGGATGAAGACATCCCCGGCGGTTATCCCGTTACGCCAAGCGTCAACTCGATTACCCCAACGGGAAACGTCACCGATAGACAACTCGAGGCCGGGTTTGCGGGCCGTGATACTGCGGCTACGACGTACGATCATGTCACCGCCGGCAGTTCAGCCTCACCCGGCGCAACTGGGGCGTTAGTCTCTGAGCCTCAACTGCAGCACGCGCCTATCCTCGATCGCAATTCTTCATCGAGCACTGTTCTCCCCCGCCGCGAGTCCACTGAAGAAAAGCGCAAGAGTGCATCTGACGACGAACCAATCTTTGCCCCGATCAAGTCTCACACCGAGAATGAGAAACCGCCCCTTGAGAAACACAAGTCTCATCGCACTGAAGATGATCTCTTCCGCGTGCTCTCCCGTCGGCGCACGAATGCCTCAACACCCGCTGAGAAAGAAGACGAGACCGAAGATAATGAGGAACTCGACCGTCTCATGTCTCGTATCTTTGGTCAGAAGCGCCAGGAACAAAGCGAGGAGGAGAAGACGCGACATAGCGGTGTTATCTTTCGTAACCTCACTGTTCGCGGTGTCGGTCTCGGGTCCAGTCTTCAGCCTACCGTTGGAGATTTCTTCCTAGGCCTGCCGCGCAAACTGGGCAAATTGTTCACACAAGGACCCAAGGCTGCGATGGCGAAACCACCCGTTAGAGACCTCATCAGTAATTTCGACGGGTGCGTTAGACCAGGTGAATTACTCCTTGTTCTGGGTAGGCCTGGCGCGGGGTGTAGTACGTTCCTCAAGACATTCTGCAACCAGCGCGCGGGCTTCGAGTCCGTCGAGGGACAGGTTACATACGGCGGAACCGACGCAGCCACAATGGCGAAGGATTTCCGCGGTGAGATTATCTACAACCCTGAAGATGACCTGCACTACGCCACGCTCTCGGTGAAGCGCACCCTCACTTTTGCGCTGCAGACCCGCACGCCCGGAAAAGAATCCCGTCTCGAAGGCGAAACGCGTCAAGACTACGTCCGTGAATTTCTGCGCGTCGTCACAAAACTCTTCTGGATCGAACATACCCTCGGCACAAAAGTCGGCAATGAATTCATCCGCGGTGTCTCAGGCGGCGAGCGCAAACGCGTCTCCATCGCAGAAGCCATGATAACACGTGCCTCAGTCCAAGGTTGGGATAACTCTAGCAAAGGCCTCGATGCTAGCACAGCAGTCGAATACGTAAAGTCTATCCGCGCCATGACCAACATGGCTGATACATCTACCGCTGTGTCGCTCTACCAAGCTGGTGAGACGCTCTACGACCTCGTTGATAAAGTCCTGCTCATCGATGAGGGGAAATGTCTTTACTACGGCCGCGCAGAAGACGCGAAGAAGTATTTTCAGAGTCTTGGCTTTGAGTGTCCTGAGCGCTGGACGACGGCTGATTTTCTGACGAGTGTGACGGATGAGCATGAGCGCAGTGTTCGTGAAGGCTGGGAAGATCGCATCCCGCGCTCGGCGGGAGAGTTTTCTGATGCGTATCGTCGCAGCGAGGATTATCAGAAGAATCTGAGAGATATTGATGAGTTCGAGGCTGAGCTCGAGACGTTGGCGGAGGAGAGGCGGAGGAATGAGAGTGAGAAGAGTAAGAAGAAGAATTATGAGATTGCGTTCCACAAACAGGTCTTGGCCTGCACGCATCGTCAGTTCCTCGTCATGTTCGGCGATAAAGCGTCGCTATTTGGAAAATGGGGCGGTTTATTGTTCCAAGGTCTCATCGTCGGTTCACTCTTCTACAATCTCCCCGACACAGCAGCCGGAGCGTTTCCTCGCGGCGGTGCCCTCTTCTTTCTTCTTCTCTTCAACGCTCTTCTCGCACTGGCGGAACAGACAGCTGCATTCGAGTCAAAGCCTATTCTTCTCAAGCACAAGTCCTTCTCGTTCTACCGCCCTTCTGCATTCGCCATCGCCCAGACAGTCGTTGACGTCCCGCTTGTTTTTATACAGGTCACCATCTTCAATGTCATCATCTACTTCATGGCGAACCTTGCGAGAACGGCGTCGCAGTTTTTTATATCGAATCTCATTCTGTGGCTTGTCACTATGGTGACGTATGCGTTCTTCAGGGCTATTTCGGCTTGGTGCGGGACGTTGGATGTGGCGACGAGGTTTACTGGTGTTGCGATTCAGATTCTTGTTGTGTATACGGGTTATCTGATCCCCCCGGACTCGATGCATCCTTGGTTTGGCTGGCTTCGATGGATCAATTGGATTCAGTACGGTTTCGAGTGTCTCATGGCCAATGAGTTCGCGTATCTCACTCTTCAATGCGAACCGCCATATCTTGTCCCGCAAGGCCCCAACGCACGACCTCAGAACCAAGGCTGCACTCTTGCTGGTGCATCGCCTGGCTCAACGTCTGTATCTGGCGCTGCCTACATCCAAGAGTCCTTCACATACACTCGTTCCCATCTCTGGCGCAACTTTGGCTTCCTTTGGGCGTTCTTCATCTTTTTCGTGTTCCTCACTGCTCTTGGTATGGAGCTCATGAAGCCCAATGTCGGCGGCGGCGCCATCACCGTCTTCAAGCGCGGCCAAGTCCCGAAGAAGATTGAAGAGTCAATCGCCACAGGTGGCAGAGCCAAGGGCGATAAGCAAGATGAAGAGTCTGGGCGCAGCGATCCTGTCGCGAGTGGTGATGCTGAACGTACCAAGAGCGATGAACAGATCACCCAAGAAGTCGCAAAGAATGAAACGGTGTTTACGTTCCAGAACATCAATTACACAATTCCTTTCGAGAAAGGCGAGCGCAAACTACTCAACGATGTTCAAGGCTACGTTCGCCCTGGTAAATTGACCGCTCTCATGGGCGCATCTGGTGAGTCCATTTCCCTCAATTGACCTCCCGTCTCTAACATTTCCAGGCGCCGGTAAAACAACTCTTCTCAACGGCCTCGCCCAACGTCTCAACTTCGGCACCATCACAGGCGATTTCCTCGTCGACGGACGCCCCCTTCCCAAATCCTTCCAGCGCGCAACTGGTTTCGCTGAACAGATGGACATCCACGAACCCACCGCCACCGTACGCGAAGCCCTCCAATTCTCTGCTCTTCTTCGTCAACCAAAGGAAGTATCCAAGCAGGAAAAGATGGAGTACTGCGAGACTATCATTGATCTTCTTGAGATGCGCGACATCGCTGGTGCCATCATCGGTACCGTTGGACAAGGTCTCAACGCAGAGCAGCGAAAGCGCTTGACTATTGGTGTTGAGCTGGCGAGTAAGCCAGAGTTGCTTATGTTCTTGGACGAGCCGACTTCTGGTCTTGACTCAGGCGCTGCATTCAACATCGTGCGCTTCCTTCGCAAACTCGCAGACGCAGGCCAAGCTGTCCTCTGCACAATCCATCAACCCTCCGCCGTTCTCTTTGAGAACTTTGATGAGCTTTTGCTTCTCAAATCAGGCGGTCGCGTCGTCTACCACGGTCCTCTAGGCAATGATTCAGAGAACTTGATCAAGTACTTTGAGTCCAACGGCGGCCCCAAGTGTCCCCCGCACGCTAACCCCGCGGAGTACATGCTCGATGCAATCGGTGCTGGAAATCCTGACTACGATGGTCAAGACTGGGGTGACGTCTGGGCGGAGTCTTCAGAGCGACAGAAGCGCTCTCAAGAGATTGAGGAGATGATTGAGCGCCGACGCAATGTTGAACCGTCAAAGAGTCTCAAAGATGATCGCGAGTACGCGATGCCGTTATCCACCCAAACATACGCCGTTGTCCGTCGAAGCTTCGTCTCATTCTGGCGTTCACCTGATTACATCTTTGGTAATTTCATGCTTCATGTCGCAACAGGTCTCTTCAACTGTTTTACATTCTACAAGATCGGTTTCGCATCGATTGACTACCAAAACAGGCTGTTCTCCATTTTTATGACGCTCACAATCAGTCCGCCTCTCATTCAGCAGCTCCAGCCTGCCTTTCTCAAATCGCGTCAGATATTCCAGTGGAGAGAAAACAACGCCAAGATCTACAGCTGGGTTGCTTGGACTACAGCCGTCGTGGTCGTTGAAATTCCGTATCGTATCGTCGCGGGCGGTATTTACTTCAATTGCTGGTGGTGGGGAGTCTTTGGCTGGCGCGCGTCAGCCTTCACATCTGGTTTCGCATTCTTGCTTGTTCTATTGTTCGAGCTATACTACGTCTCCTTCGGCCAAGCCATCGCTGCCTTTGCACCCAATGAACTTCTTGCCTCTCTTCTCGTTCCCATCTTCTTCCTCTTCGTCGTATCCTTCTGCGGCGTCGTCGTCCCGCCTCAAGGTCTCCCCACGTTCTGGCGCGAATGGATGTACTGGCTTACTCCCTTTCACTACCTCCTCGAAGCATTCCTCGGCGCTGCGATTCATGACCAGCCTGTTCGCTGCGAGGAGGGTGAATTCGCGCGCTTTGAACCGCCTAGTGGTCAATCGTGCGATGAGTACGTTGAGCCTTTCATTCAGCGCGCGGGAGGGTATGTCACCACTGGATCAGATGGTTACTGTGAATTTTGCCAGTATGCGACTGGTGATGAGTTTGGAGCGGGGTTCAGTGTGTATTACAGGAACATCTGGAGAGACTTTGGCATTTTTTGCGCTTTTATCGCGTTTAATTATGCGGTGGTTTACTTTGCTACATGGATGCGGTTCCGAGGCAAGAATCCGTTCAAGGGACTGTTGCAGAAGAGAAAGGCTTAGATTGAGTTTACAGGGGGCGATTCGAGTGAGGTTGTTGTAATATGGAATCGGGTGGTCTAGATTGTTTACGTGGATAGAATGAATTGGCCGTGTTGCGCGTTGAATTGTACTTCATGTTTCCTCGTATACGCTGGTGATGACGATAAGATAAAGATAAGGACAAGGTCGTAGATAAGAATAACATTAACCTCACATGATCGGCAACTGCGGGGAATAACCAATACGCGTATACCGTATTCATAATCAACCGACAAATGCATCAACTGCACAAATAAATTATAGGCAGGTATTAATAAATCATTCGTTAAGAACTATTTAATCGCCTTAACGTAACAGATGTTAAGCATCGGATCCCGTCACCGACCCGGCGCGCAAAAATACCCTGCATGCATTCACAACTCCGTCCCCGGAACATATTAAAAGGGGCCATCCGGCCGTCCTCTGCACAAATCTGCACAAATCCCGTGAATCTGCATAACTAACGGTACGGAAATCGCCAGATCCGTGTGGGGCTCCGCATAACCACCCGGGCGACGGATTCTAGAACGGACCCGACAACGCGCGCTGATTGGCCATGCCTCCCCCATCTCTCGGTTTCGCTTTCGAGTCACTCGCTCATTGGCTCGTTGGTCGAGTCGTGGCTTGGGGATAAATATCTTCTCATTACCCCTTCCTTCTCTCGTCTTGGACCATCCTTTGTCTTCACGAGCTTCACGATGGCTTCGATCGATATTGAACGGCCCGCGAGTCAGCGGACGCTTACGCCTTCTTATACTGGTAGCGCTGCGAAGAAGGATGAAGAGAACGCTACGAAAGAAGACGTCGTTCAGGCTGAAGACCCAAATGCTGTTGGCTGGGACGGACCAGATGATCCAAACAATCCCATGAACTGGCCTGCAAAGAAGAAATGGTCTTGCATCGGTGCTCTATCCGTCATGACCCTCCTAACGTAAGTCCCCTCTCACTCCATCTCATACCATCACTAACATCTCAGACCTCTCGTACGTCCCTCCACCAACCCCAACTACACTCCCCTCTAACAATCCAGGGCTCCTCCATGTTCGCTCCCGGCGTCCCAGACATCATGCGCGAATTCGAAACCTCCAACCGCAACATCGCCACGTTCGTCGTCTCCGTGTACGTCCTCGGCTTCGCATTCGGTCCTCTCCTCGCCGCGCCCCTCAGCGAGATCTACGGCCGCGCTATCGTCTTCAACATCGCCAACGTCCTCTTCCTCATAATGACCGTCGCTACGGCGCTGAGCCAGAACATGCCTATGCTTATTGTGTTTCGCTTCTTGATGGGCTTCACGGGCTCGACGCCTGTTACTAATGGTAGTGGAACTATATCGGATATCTTTCCGGTGCAGGAGAGAGGTAAGGCTATGGCTGTTTGGGCCATGGGGCCTTTGCTGGGTCCGTGTATTGGACCGTTGGCGGGTGGGTATATGGTTGAGGCTATTGGATGGCGATGGGTGTTCTGGCTGATTGCTATTCTTGTAAGTCACTTTACCACTGAGTGTTCTATATCGTGGCTGACCATTTAGACCGGCTTCATCGCTGCCCTGTGCTACTTCGCTGCGCCAGAGACATACGCCCCTACCCTCCTCCGCGCCAAAGCTGCCAAACTCAAGAAAGAAACCGGCAACCAAGACCTATACTCTATCCTCGACAAAGACGGCCTTACACCCAAACAACGCCTCAGCAACGCCTCCATCCGCCCAATGCGAATGCTCTTCACTCACCTCCCCGTCTTCATCCTCTCCCTCTACGTCGCCATTGTCTACGGCGTGCTGTACCTCATGTTCAGCACCTTCACCTTTGTATTCGCGCAGCAGTACGGTTTTGGCACCGGTACCATCGGTCTGGCGTATCTCCCTACTGGTATTGGAATGCTCTTTGGTACGATGACGTTTGGTGTCATGACGGATATTGTTATCAAGAAGAAGATTGAGCAGAATGGTAAGACGGTGCCTGAGGATAGGTTGCCGATTTGGATGACGTTGCCGTCGGGGTTGCTTATCGTCGGGGCGTTGTTTTGGTATGGCTGGGCGGCGGATCAGAACTCGCATTGGATCGTGCCCATGATCGGCGTTGCGCTGTTTTGCTTTGGTCTCATGGGAATCATGGTGAGTCTCATCCCAGTCTCACTGTCAATGGACATGACTAATGATACAGATGTGTCTTCAAACTTACCTCGTCGACGCATACATCACCTACGCAGCATCAGCCGTCGCCGCTATGACGGTGCTCCGGTCTCTGGCTGGTGCATTGCTTCCTCTCGCTGGACTATCCATGTACGATGATCTCGGTCTTGGTTGGGGAAACAGCATCCTTGCTTTCCTTGCGCTCGCTCTTGTACCTGTTCCCGTGATATTCTTCTTGTATGGACCCAAGATCCGAGCCAAGAGCCCGAACAACCTTGGTTAGACGCGACATAGCTTGACGGTCCTCAGTTGGAGGCTTGACATGGGAGATATATAGAGGCAGTTGTCTGGTGAACAACTAGTATCTAGCATAGAATTTGTAATTTAGAGGTGTCCAGTCCTCGTTCATAGAATGCCTTTCACTTAAATTGTCCAAGATCACCTAGCGACGTGAATCTCAAATTACATGGGGTACGAAAATTCATCGTGAGAGACGGTGGATGCATGATCCCAAAGCGGTAACTCGTCTGCAGACCAGAACTCGGCGCCTTTGCTCCCTAGTGGATCTCAAGCGGATGATTCCGTGGACCATCGCCTCGGGAATAACTTCAACGCACCGCATGAACCATTGTTGATCAAGTCTTACAGAACTTATTCGCACAAACATCTCTCCGACCGTCGGTTCCGAACCTTTGGGCCTCAACGGCGTCGAAAGTCACCATACTGCCCATCATCGCATGCTCATCGTTCCCGGCTCAGTGGACTTACATGGCACCCCACGGTACTGATCAGATTGATAACAACAAGGTTATCTCACGCACCAACATTTCGATCATACGGTAGATCACTCCAACTCGTGGCAACACCCAGCAAGCCACTCGACTCTCAAAATCTCATCATCAATCAGATGCGAAAACTCTGAGCAGGGATTCAAAAACGTGTCATTGGAGATCGCCTGTTCTCGGAACGTTACCAAGACCAAATCCACCATCTTCATGTGATACGCGTCTGGCCTTTTACCTAAGAGTCTCCATCACTATTCCCAGAATAAAAAGGCAATCCCTGTAAAACATGAGGCTTTTTTTTATCAGATCACGGCTAAGTCATGCCATGTAAACTCTTGGCAGACCAATTATATCACGCGATGCATGAAAATCTGATAAGATTAGATGGATCACCGGATTGTGGGCGCGGAACGACTTCCGTCACGCAGATGATATAAACAGACAGCGTTGCATCGATCTTTGCAGCATTCAATGTTGAGTAAGCTTACTTGCAATGGCAGATCATAATTCTCATCGCAGCTCCGACATCGAAGCTGCGCCCAAGGCAGAGCGTGAAAAAGTCTCGAATACGGATATTCTGAGGGAGTCTTGGTCTAAGAAGGCTTTGATCGTCGCCTTCACTGGGTATGTCCACCTCCTCAGGGTATATGCTCCGTCTAACAATTCAGTCTGTTTGCTACGACGTTTATAACGCAGTTTCTCAAATACGCGACCAAGGTCTACGATGCATACGCTACCTCTGCGTTCCAGCGCCATTCAGCGCTTGCGACAGCCAATGTCGTCAGTACAATCATTGGTCTCGTTACATACCCCATCATGGCAAAGTTCTCCAACGTGCGTATTCCCCTTCGTCGCAGAGCCCAAGACTAACTAACTGTCCCAGGTGTTTGGTCGAGCAGAAGGTCTAACCTTTTCAATCCTCTTCCTCGTTCTATCGCAAGTAATGTACGCGGCGTGTCAAAACATCGCAACCTACATCGTACGTCCTCCATTCTCTTTTCGTACACCTCTAACGTCTTAGGCCGGCGGAATCTTTGAATCGATCGGCGATACCGGCTACGTCATCATGCAACAGGTCTTCATCGCCGACACAACAAGCCTCATCAACCGCGGTCTCTGGACCTCCCTCCCCGAATCCTTCGCCTCCATCCCAACGCTATACCTCGGTTCCATCGTAGCAGACAGTGTTCTCAAGCACTCGACCTGGCGATGGGGTTACGGCATGTGGGCTCTCATCCTACCCTTCTGCGCGGCGCCGCTTATCATCACGTTGTATGTCCTCCAGCGACGCGCGAGAAAGGCTGGGTATAGAAGAAAAGGCGCTTGGGACGCAGCTGATAAGACGCAGCCGTTGAGCAAGAGGATTTTGAACCTTGTCTGGGTTGATCTCGACATCCTTGGTGCGGTGCTTCTTGTTCTCGGTCTTGGACTCACGCTCATTCCGCTTTCGCTTACGGGCGCGAGGAATAGTGATCGTTGGGACCAGGGGAGCTACATCGCCATGCTAGTCATTGGCGTCGTCGTCGTCGGCGTTTTTTTCGTCTGGGACACAAAGTTTGCCAAGGTTCCTTTTGTTCCCTTCCGAATGATCAAGGAGCGAACTGTCGTCGCAGCTTGTGTTTTGTCCATGCTGGACTTTTTCCATTATTCTTGCTTTACGCTTTTCTTTCCGAGTTATCTTCAAGTCGCTGGTGGTTTCAGTCCTGGACACGCTACGCGTATTGAGTAAGTACCTCTTACATTGGTATGAACAATGCTAACGTTGTTAGTAACGCTCTTCGTGTCGCGTTCCAGATCGCTTCGGTTCTTGTTGGCGTTTTGATGAAGTACACCAAGCGCAGCCAGATCTTCGTGTTTATCGGTGTTCCACTATGTGTTCTTGGTCAAGGTCTCATGATTCACTTTGTCAACATGAATGGAGGTCACGCCAACGAAGCCTCCTTCATCACAGCAAAGACTCTCGTTGGCGTTGGTCGTGCATTCTACCAGACAGCCGCTCAAGTCTCTATCCAGGCTCTCGTCGCCAAGGAAGACGTCCCCGTCGTGACGGGAGTTTACTACGCAGCTATGAACTTTGGTGGAGCTGTCGGTACTAGGTCAGTCCATTCCCTCTCTCAGTCAATCACCACTAACAAGTCCAGCGTCGGCGGTGCTATCTGGAACAACATCCTCCCTCAGAAACTCACGACATATCTCCCCGAGCAAGCCAAGCCCAACGCCTTCAAGATCTACAAGTCCATCGTTGTCGCGCAGAAATTCGCAAAGGGTACACCTGTTCGCGCAGCTATTGACCAAGCGTATCGCGAGACACAGCGCCTTCTCGCTATTGCTGCGACGTGTTCTCTTGCGCCGATGCTGATTGTCATGTTTGCACTTAAGGCTGTTGATTTGACAAAGGTTGATGAGGCCAAGATTGAGGAAAACAAGTCTACTGATGGAGAGATTGAACCGGCAGTTATGAGGGAGAATGTTCAGATGAAGAATTAGGATGGTTAGATAGGCTGTAGAATTAATTCGAGGTTGATACTGTATTGAGTAATGTTGAGTGCGGCAGCATTGCGATGGCCCGATTTAGTTCAGTGGCACGACGCTCTGTAGCGCAGTCACTACAGTGGACAAACTGCAACAAGGCTTATCGTCACATTAATTTGGTGGCTTGATATCTCGCGCTGGAAGCATCAGTTCAAGTAATTAATACCTAATGCTGTCTTTGGAGGTGCTCACCAGTTGACTACTTACAACCGATACCCCTCGTATGACTACAGCAGTGCAGCCATCGCGATCAGCGACAAAACCAGACCAACCATGTCATTACCTAGCTTGGCACCAGCCGAATCTTCCCCTCCACTTCCACTTCCATTACCTGTACTCGCCTCCTTCTCCCAATCACTCTCATTCCACTTTGCAAAGCTCAACTCCGGATCCAATCTCGGCTTAAGATCAAAATCCCCCACCGTAGCCTCCCTATCACTAACCGTCCCATTCCAGCAATGCCTCTCAAAGCACTCCTCGCACTGCTTCGGCATCTCAATATCCAATCTTCTCAACGAGCCCCTAATAGCCGCACAAGCTAAACAAGCAGGCCAATTCTCATCAACACTACCGTTGCCGTACGTAGCCACCTGGAATGCGTTCTCAAGAGCAATGTCGACTTGGTTGGGTGTGAATTGCGTCTGCGTATAGGAGTAGTTGGTGTACCCTGTCCACGGGGCGTTGGGCAGCCAGAGGAGGAGGGGCGTGGAGGATGAGGCGTTGCAGCCGAAGAATGTTGGTTGGAAGGAGAGGTTTTGGGCGACGATGGTGTTTACGTCGGGGATCTTGGGGAAGGGGATTTTGCCTTGGGATGCGGTGAGGGCGGTGTCTGAGATGTTAGCCAAGATCACGTACTATGAAGTGAGAGAACTTACCGATGAGGTTGGTTCCGTTGACCCAAGAGTTGGGCGCATCAGATGATGCTTCGTAAACAATGATCAAGTCAAGCTTGCGTTCAGGAATGATGAGCGGACGAAGAGGATTACTCTCAAGCGTAAGACTCCCGTCAACCTAAACGGTCAGCATCATCCATAACCTCAGTAGGACAACTTACCAAAAGAAGCTCAGAAACACCCTTCATATCCTCGTTATAATCCTCAAAAGGATTCGGATACGTCGCCCACAACGACTCATTAAACGTCAAATCAAAATACATCGCCGTCTCATTCACAAGCTGAACAAGCGGATTATCATACTGATCCCTCGGAACAGGAACGTCGTTGATATCCGGATTAATCTTCTGTCGCTTCCCCAACCATCTCTTCGCAAACACCGGAATGCCATAAAACGAATCAATAAACCACGCCGTAAACGCATTAGCAGTCGTCCCCTGCATGAGCGTAAGTTTATCGAAACCCTGAACACATTCACTCTTATTCTGCGGTTTTCCTTCCGTCATAGAAGTACCTAGGAACTTGGTCTGGATAAACGCCTGTACGCGCCCACCGACCCAACTTCCAAACTCAAAGGGTGTGACTTCATAAGCTGTCAAGTTGAAGCGCGTGGATTTGTTGAACCCAGGATACATGAGTTTTCCGATCTCGGGGGATTTTCCGGGGACGACTTCTGCGAAGCACATGATTGGCATTGGAGCGTCGCCGAGGGTGAAGGCTGTGTTTTTGGAGGCGATGTCGGAGTAGTTGCTGTATACTTTATCGTCGGGCAGCCAAGTTCCCCAGAATTGACCGAATGTGTCGGCGACGGAGACGGGGAAGCCGGACTCGTCTTTGGCGCCCATGTTTTCGAAGATGCTGGTGAAGAAGGCTGTTTGATTGCCGTCAGGACCGGATGCGTAGTCGAGGGAGAAGTTGGAGGCTTTTTTGACGCCGTCTATTGTGGTGAAATTGTTTGCGGCGCTGAATTGTCAGTGTTGATTGAGATCGGGGTGGAATGGACTTACAGAAGGGATACGGTGACAGCGCCTCCGCCGGATAGACCAGTGATGTACGAGAGAAGCTGCGTCAAGCCGCCCGTCCTCGCAGCCCGAGCGACAGCAGACCGGGCATCAAAGGCTTGCCAGACTCCCAGTCCTCCAAGACCAGACTGGGTACCTCCACCGGAGACTGAAAGGCCAACAATGGGTACATCATCACTCTTGAGTTTGTTTATATAGTTCGTGACGTTGAAGTCGGAAATGTTGGCGAGTTTGAGGTAGTCTTGGAGATTGGGAATAATCTGTTTGGCACGCTGTTCACGCCATGATGATTCTTCATCGGATAAGCCCTGGAACCGTTAGATATGGCAGAGAGAGAGGTAGGGAGGGATGTGTACGTCTGATGCTTTACGGATCTTGAGTGAGGAGGGACATGTCGTGTAGACGGGGGCGTACGGATCAGCTCCACTCTGAGCGAGAGTGAAGCTGAAGAGTGAAGTGAGAAGCAACAAATCGCGATACATCTCGAATCTCTTCCCAAACAGAAATACTCGTTGACTATATGTTACTGAGAGAATTAAATTTCAGCGTATGGCCAAAACAGCAGCTCTTCCATCTAAATATCCCCAGCGTGGAGAGCCCCATGCCGATATCCGACCAAGCTATATTAGCCCATGTCAGCGCAAACTTCCACCACCAAACTCAATGGCTTATTCCAGCCAATCCGATCTCCAGGATCCAACTACTGTTTAATTACTAGCCCCTCGGGACCGAACGCGAACCGTCAAGATCGTGGCTTGGCGGAGGAATGCAAGCCGAAGTAATTCGGATTTCGTGGCTTTTGGAACGAAAATGAGGAGTGAGTTTTGACTACTGTAGCTAGAAAAACACGACGCTCAAATGATAAACTTTTATCTATTCCCTCTATGGTAATTCATTTTTAACGCCGCATAGATCTAGATTTCCCCGCATCTAGATCTCAGAGCCGTTTTTCGTAACGATCGTCATTCCCGGTCTGTCTATCTCTAATTTTATCTAAGCCATGTCTATGATCTACGCCTTCCAATTCTTACTGAACCTCGCAATGAGGAGAACCAAGACACCAGCAAGCAATGAGAAACAAGTAACTTTGACCAGTCAGTGGAGAGTCAAGTGGGCGCAGAGAGATGTACTTACTAACGGTGAAGGCCCAGCCTACACCAATGCCGTCAATCATGGGGACGACGCCTCCAACGCTCATTGCGCCGAAACTATACTGAATAACGTATTTTCCTGTGATGACTGCTGTTCTATGTGCTGGTCGAACCTCTGAACAGTATTAGTTGCGTTTCTTTGTCAAGGATGATTGACTTACCAGCTGCATATGTATTCAGCCCACTAAACGACGCCATGAGTCCAAACCCTTCGATGAACGCGCTGATAATCGGCAGCGCCATACCACCAAGTCTATGATAAACGCTCCATCCGTAGAGTAGCGTTCCAAGTGGAAGAATGATGAGAACACTGACCAGACTGCTGTTCAAGCGATCTTCAGGAATTCTCAGCCCATTTCGCTTTCGCATGTATCGCTTGACGACTACGTCAGAGATCTTACCGCCGACGGTACTTCCAACGAGAAATCCAGCGCCAGGAGCAAGGTAGAAGAGACCACTGGAGAGAGGAGATGTGAGGTTGAAGCGAGGGTTTATGACGCGGCGGATGGAGGAGAGGATGCCGTATTGGTTGAAGCCGAGGAGACCGCAGGCGATGTTCTGTCATGTCAGTATTTCACTTGTATCATTGGGCAGGGAGACGTACAGCGAGGATGACCTTGGGATATTTGAATTGACAGAAGACGTGCATAGGGTTGAAGGCCCGAAGAATCTCTTGCGCTGTTCGAGGACGTACTGTCTCCGCCAACTTGGGATTCTCAACTTCACTAGCTTTCGGGATGAATAACAGGGAAAGAATGAGACCAAAGAGACACATGCCGGCTTCAACGCCGTAGATGACTCGCCAACTGGTAAATGTCGCGATGATACTACCCAGAAGAGGAGCTTTAGATCTTAGTATGAACCCACGACAAAGAGGTTCGGAAGGCTTACCGATTGAATTGAACGAGACGCAACTCCCTAGAAAGAACCCAACAGCAGTTCCACGAGAAGTCTACAACCATCAGCACAAATCTCCAACTATTAACAGATACTCACAGGATCAAAGATGTCCGCCAGGATAGTCTGCCCAGCCACCAAAAAGAACGGCCCCGTATTCCCCCCCAGAATCCACAACGTCGCAAAACCAGCTAAATTCGGGACAGTCGCACATCCAATCGCACAAACACACAGCACCCCATTCGCAGCAAGGTACGCAGACCTCCGTCCAATAATCGTACTAACAGGCAGCCAGATCAGCCCCGACAGCGCCTGCGCTACAAAAACACCCGCGTTGATGGTCGTGATGGTCGTCACGGGGATGTTTAGGTCGGATGCTACTTCGAGCGTGGCAGGCATTATGGCGGTGCTCCAGAATGTCATGGGGAGGGGCATCCAGCATACGACGAAGAGGATGACCCATTTTCGCCAGCTGGGGATCTGGGCTACGTCGTCGTCTATTGCGGTGATTGGGGGGAGTGGTGACGATGGGGATGTTGTGAGGGCTGTTTTTGGTTCGGACATGGTGAGGATAACGAATGGAGGTGTAACTTGATCAAACACAATTGAATAAAACGAATGTCCAATTAATCCATTGAAACTGCTATACAAATATTTACTAGAAAGAGTTTTCTTCACCTTCTCAATCAGGTATTTAAAACAACCCAATTCCTTGCCTCTTGGCTCACTTATAGTGGACCTATGACTTCTCCCAGCGGTGTCGGACGCCTTTAATCTTTGCCCGTCTTATCCCCGCTCACCTTTTTCGGCGCCGTCTCCCAAAACCACCGAAAAGCGTACTTTTCTGCCGAGGTTAAGGCTGAGTCAGCGCGGGAAAGGTAAAATTCTCGCCGATTTCTGTCGGTGTCATTTGCTTCTGTATTCTCAGAGTCACACGACACATACGCAGATCGTATCGGTACTTTGGGGATCCATCGGGTGGGTAATTGGTTAAGACTGTGTCACTCGGCCTCGAAGATCACCTGTTTAAGCGTACAAGGTTTGAGAGACAATGGCTGAGAATCAGAGTGACTCGGATAAAGAGGATGTTGGATCTTCGACTGTTACGCCGTTGAGTCCAGGGAAACGACAGCGCAAGACGAAATCTACAGCGTAAGAGTCTCCCACTTTTACGGAAAGGCCTGACTAATTGATTCAGATGTCGACGATGCCATGCTAGAAAAGTTAAATGCTCAGGCGGTCAGCCTTGTGAAAACTGCCGTCAAGCAAGTAAAGGCGCCGAATGCTCTTATCCACGAAAGAACCGCCTCGTCAAAGTGAGCCAGCAGTACGTTTCCCTCCTCCCTCTCAAGCCTCTCATATTCATCTATTGTTCTAGATACATTGACGATCTAATTGCCGAGAATCAACGTCTTCGTCAAGATGACGCTAAACCTCGGCCTGAGCCCTCCATCCCCGATGTCTCAAGCACCGAGACGTCCTCTTCCCTACAGGGCACGCTCCTCGAAGAACGACCCTGGTTCTTCGACATGAACGTTCTTCACACCCCCGTCCTCATCGGCGAAGCTTCCGACGCTGCGTTTGCATCGCGCTTTAGGCAGGCTATTTCCGAACCGGGACATAGTCACATCCCAAGGGTGAACTACGCACCTGATGAGAGGTTGCTTGCTCTTTCGGACCAGGATTGTCCGTGGCCGATACCCTCTAGGGCACGGCTGCTTGTTAACGTTGCGTTGAAGTATGTTAGTAGGACTTACTATATCGTGAGGAAGAGTCAGATCTTGGAGGGGTTAGAGCAGTCGATTTTGAATCCGCATTCGGCGGATTCCTTGTTGAGGAGTAAATTATGGGTTTTGTTTGCCATTGGGGAGATGTACTCTACGCGTACGGCGGCGAAGGATAGGAACTTTCCGGGTATGGCGTATTTTGCGCGGGCGACTCGTATTCTGCGTATCATCAGCGAAAGACCTCGCATCGACGCCATTGAGATTCGTCTTCTTCTAGTAAGTCCCTCACATATTTATGAGGACAAACTAACAATACAGTCTTTCTACTCCCTCGCTCTCAACCGTCGTTATACAGCCTACGCTCTAGCCGGCTCGTCAGTCCGTCTCTCCGTCGTAATGGGTCTTCATCTCAACGTCCCCGAGTCCCAACTTCGTGACGCCGGTGCCCGAGAACACAGAAATCGCGTATGGTGGACTGCATATAGCTTCGATCGCATGTGGGCTTCTCGTCTCGGTCATCCCGTCGCTATTCAAGACGACGACATCGAAGTCGATCTCCCCACTGATCCAGTCCTGGACACGCCGTCGGATGATTTTGCCGACTCGTCGTATTTCATCGCGGGCCTGAGACTCGCGAGACTGGCGGCAAAGGTAATTAACGCGATTTACACGCGGAGACCACAGCAGAAAACACTCTCGCAGAGGGTTCAAGAGGCGTTGAGGGATCTGAGGGCTTTTGTGGAGGAGTTGCCGCCGCATCTTCACATTGAACCGACTGATGCACCTGAACCGAGCCCAAAACCTCTCTCGCTGCACTTGTACTTTAATCAAGTCGCCATAACCGCAACGCGTCCGATTCTTTTGCACGTATTAAGGACTCATGTCTCAGCATGGGACACTCAACCTCGCACGGAGCCCCAAATCCCCGTATCAGCCATGACGCTCTCCGAAGCATGCATCCGCTGTGCACGACACTCGTGTCGCCTTTTAATAGACTGCTGGATCGACGGGTCCTTCGCGACATTTGACTACTTCTACACACAATACCTCTTCTCATCCGCTACAGTCCTCGCTATCTCAAGCCTAATCGACGGGAAGGAATGCCGTAGCGACAAAGAGCAGTTCGAGTCAGCAGCGCAGTTTCTGCACCAACTAAAAGAGAACGGCAATTTTGCCGCCGAGGAGTTTTGTAGACATGTTGACGCTATGAAGGTTTGTATGAGGGCGCTTGAAGCGAGGAGGGGACAGTTTGTAGTGCAAGATACGGGGCTGCTGGGGTTGGATGTGATGAATCCGACGGCAGGTATGGCGTTATCGGAGCCGTCGTTGCAGGAGTTGTTATCGCAGCCGGTTCTGGATTTGCAGTTCATTGATGCGTCGATGTATCATGATGGGGCGCAGGGGTTATATTGGCCTGATATTAGCCCTGAGAGTTGGAGTGCCAGCGGATGGACGCCTGGTGGGTAAAACTTGGAGAAGTAGTGTATGATTTACTAGCACTGAAAAGTTTATGCTGTGTCTATGCGCATCTATCAGTTATGCTTCTTTAACAATTGTATGCCATGAAGCCTATCTTGACGCTTGCAAAGTGGCTTAGTACGAACATCTTCCTGTAGCTGGAGTCTGACATATCCATCAACACGTATAAATCAGCTCAGTTAACTTGGCCGTGGCTTGATCATTAAAGTCTAGTAGTTTACAATGTGCAGTATGCTGTATTTCCATCCCGTAGGGCAGAGTTGTCCCCATACCCTGTTCATGGGAACAGTGTCAAGACTTGCCATTGATCCCTGTCACCAATCGAGTCCCAGTGTTCTCAAACCGCGAGCAGAGAATGAATCAGAAGCATCATTCCAAACAAATACTCTATGCCAGTGCAAATTCTTTGCTTTATTGCTGTATTACACTGGCAGTTCGTTCACTCTGTTCTGGCAGTCCCTTTCAGCTGGTAGCTCCCCAGGCTGAACAAGACCCCCAGTGACAATGGAACAACGACGAACAGTCTGTTGTTCTCGTTCCCAGTGGCATTGTTTGCGACAACTGCGAAATGATATTCACCTCCAGCATCCCATTAAATACTCCCTTCTTGCTGTTGATCCAGCTCTCTTCTTTCCTCCTCACCAATCTCACAACATCTCGACCTTGGTCATCACAACACTTCACAAGAACTATCAACCTCGCACTCATACAACAAAACACCATACATACTCATATTCATACCTCTCACTACCGACAACATGTCTTCTCTTTCCACTGCCTATCCCACCGACGGTGAGGTCATCGACATCGGTGGTTCGTCCATCAACCTCACCTTTGTGGATGATCAGCTTCCCAAGGCCTTCCTTGGTCAGGGTGACTTCCCTAAGGAAGTCGCCTACACTACTGGCATGGATAAATGGAACAAGATTGCGGACAAGTCCTACCAGACTTCTGATGAGATGGCTATCATCAAAGCTACCGCTAAGCAGGTCGTTAAGCAACTCAAGTCCGGCACTCACATCATCGACCTCGGTGCCGCCAACTCCAAGAAGTTTGAGCCCTATGTCCACGAATTCATCGCCCAGGGTAAGGAGTGCGTCTACGTCGCGCTTGATCTGTCCCATGCCTCTCTTGTGGAGCACATCGCCAAGGCCAAGGCTACCTTCCCCGGTGTCAAGTGCATAGGTCTCTGGGGTTCCTTTGAACAAGGAGACCTTTACTTCAAACAGACTCGCCCTATTGCTCGTCTCTTCCTGTCTCTCGGCAGTATCTTCTACAATGCTCCTGACTCTATGGCCAAGGATCGTTGTGTCGAGTTCAAGGGCCACATGACTCCTGCTGATCGCCTCATCGTTGGCCAGGATGGACCTACCGGCGTCGAAGCCAGCCAGACACACGCTGCGTACAACACAGTCGAGTACGACGCCTTCTTCACTACCTATCTCCAGGGTCTTCATGATCACGCTGGCATTGTCGGTGCTAACCCCAAGACCGCATGGACTGTCGAGAGCAAGCTCAACAAGGCTATGCACTACTTTGATGTAACCGCCAACCACGACATGCACTGCAGCAAGTTCAACATCCATGTCCCCGCTGGTACGGTCTTCCAGATGTTCAAGTCCTGGAAGCGCTACGAGGCTGAGATCAATGAACTCACCAACGAGGTTGGCCTCAACATTGAGACTCTTGGCAAGGCTGAGAACTCTGGCATGCGTCAGTACATCATCAAGGCTGCTGAGAACTAAGTCCACTGCTCAAGTGTGATCTCACCACATCTTCCCTATGTCTGGTCCTTTCGGAGTTTGGTAAAAGTTGTCTGAGCTCGGAATGCCAGATTGAGTGCGCGAGTAGACGGAAAAGTCCCCCACTCATGGTTGTTATTGTTTTTGTTATTGTTTACCTCTTGACTTGATAGAGTCTTGGAAGGACCTGTCTGAGCTCAGAATGCCGGACTACCAGTGACGGAGATCCTGGGAATTGCGATACACAAGGCGGAATAGACGAGATATCTAGGTTAAGAATCCATTGGTCTTCTGTCAAACCATTTTGCATTATAAAGTGATGTTTATACCTCTTATGCTGTTTGAAGCTTAGTTCTATTAATACTGATGTGATGGTTTTGTTGTGATTCAGAGGCAGATAAATGAAGTTTTGATGGGAGACTGTTCGTTTCTTTGTAGTCTAACCTATCCTCTACCTATCATCCTACACTATAGTACCGACTCTTTCTACCTTGAGACTTTCCATCCTAACAGTGTCTACAGAACGAATATCTCTTGCCTTAGAGCTCGCCGTTCTCGAAGTCATTGTCGTCCTCATCCTCAACATACTCCTCCAATCTCTCCTTGAGCTCCTCAACACTAATCTCTCCTTCCAACTCAGAAGGGTGCTCACCCTTTCTATGAGGAGGAATAGGAATAGTCTTAGGAACCTGAATAACACCATTCTTACCAACAGCATCATTAAACCCAATGACATTATGTCCATTCAGCACAATAGTAGTCCAGCTCTTGAAAGTATGAACATCAACACCAACACTCCTCTCAAGAAGGGTCGGAAGCTCAATATGGAAGTCATCACCATGACCATAAAGCTTCTTCGACACCTTCTCATCGCCATAGTACACCTCATCACTGTAGAGAGTGATGTTGGGGACGATTTGATACTTGAGAAGGGCCTTGAGATACTTCTTGCCTGTCTCGGTGTTGAAGAGGAAGGCGTTTGCGCGGGGACCTAGACGGCGCCATGCTTCGTTGGAGGGAGCGAAGACGGTGCTGCCGACCATGGGGATATTGTGGATGTACTTGACGAAGTCGGTCTTTTCGAAGGCGAGTAGAAGAGTTGAGAATTGGGCGGGGAAGAGGCTGATTTCCCTGCCGATGAAGGGGGGAGGGACGAGGATTCTGTTGACGGCGTGGATGATGCCATTCTTGGTTTTCTATAATAGTCAGCGAAGATCAATTTCATCTGGTGGGGTATTCTTACAAAGTTGACTGCGATGACCTTGCTGTACAGATTAACCCTCACCCCAGAAAATCCAACGCTGGTTCGAAGACGCTGAGGCTTATCGCCAAGCAGAGGCTCCTTCAGGGTCGTGGGAATAGTATGCGTGAAGAGGATTCGCGAAGCAGGATATTCCCCAATACCGAGATGGTAGTTAAGAACAGCCTCAATAAACTCGTCACTAGGCTTGTCCTTATGATGATGAGGAATATGCTCAAAAGCCTCATCAGTCGGGACAAAGAGCGTGTAGTTCGCATCAGTGCTGTTGAGCAACTTTCCAAACTTCTCATGCTTCTGAACAAGCTTGAAGAACTTCTTGGTGTAGTTGCTCTTGGCGATGAGTTCATAAGTGGTGTGATCGGTAAAGTCACCGCCTGTTCGGCCAAAGATATCCGCAGACTCGTCGTCGTCTACGTTATCAGCGGGGAGGAAAGCCTCTTCATCTTGGAGTCTGCTGTGGATTGCGGCTGTGAACTCCGTGGAGAGCTGCTCGGTCGCTTCATCAAGGGTTTTGCGGAAGCGAGTGGGAATGTCTTCGAGCGTCTGCTTCAGATCATCCTTCCAGGTGTTGAAAGCGTCGAAACCCTCGGGAATGACAAACGCTGACGTGGCCGTAGCCAAAGTAAGAGCCAAAAGAGACCTCATAATGAATCGATGAATCAATAGAAAACAGAAACGACAATACCAAGCCACTCCAACGTCCTTATCAAGGTGAGAAACGGTCAATGATGCTCAGACTTTATATCGATCTCATGTCTATGACGGGACTAATGTTGGCGTCATCAGCTACTTTACCCCGCATGGGATGTAAGAAAAGATGACGTGAGCCCTCAGGCTAAATCTGTCTCATCCTTTTTGTCACCATCTACGCTCGGCTTCTTCGGTGTTTGTGGTCTGACGTGAGGCAAGGGTGTTGCGAAACGCAAATAATTGGGCTAATCGTAAACGCAGCCATTTCATTGGCGAGATGACGCGTTGAGCATGTCGTCTTTTGGGGGATTGATGATGTGTACGCGTACAACTCGTAGCGGTTTAGCACGTATTACCCGAGCACGTTTCATCTCATACTCGGACACTTTAGGAATATGAATTACATAAACATCGTTAATTGTTGACGTTTAACTACCGGCGACATTCTCCTGATCAGCCTTTCCAGCCTCATCAACAGGATCCAAATTTCCCTTCGAAGGCCCCATTACACAAATACCCTCTCGAGAAAATCGACTTCCGTGAACAGGACAGTCAAAGCTCTTCTCAGTAGTGTTCCAGCACACAACGCCTTTCATATGGGGACACAAAGCGCTGTACTGCTTCACGTTACCTTCTTCGTCTCTGTACACCGCGATGGGCTTTGATCCGGCCTCGAAAATGTTAACTTCTGCACGTACGATAATAACAAAGGGATTTTACCTTGTTCAATACTCCGCCCATTCCACGGCCGAGATCTTCAATGTCTCTGATGTCCGACTGTAAGAAGCGCTTGTACTGCGCATTGATCTGGACGTCGTGGGCGATCATGCTAGGAAGCGACTTGACCATCGATGCGATGCGCTTAGGGGAGTAGACGTCTGCCCATGGGTTCTTGATGCCGTCGATTTCATCCGCGATCAATCGCCCAGCCAAAACTCCATGCGTCAAACCATCGCCTGAGTCACCAGTGATGATGTAAATGTGATCGTTGCCCTGGTTCTTACCGATGAATTGCATGAAATCAACCGGCTCAAAGATCTGTCCACTCCAGCGATAGTCAACAGACTTGACCTGCGAAAACCTCTCACGCGTCCACTTCTCAAGCTCACCAAACTCAGTAGTCGTATCTTCCTGCCCAACCTTATGATCACAGCCTCCAACAACAAGATAATCATGCTCTTCATCACAAGCAGTCAATCGAATGTACTTATACGCCTCCGCCTGATCGTACAAAAGACAATCCTCAATAGCGCCCTTGGGCACACGCGCAGCGATGCAGTAAGAACGCATAAACTCCATCTGGGCAATGACGCTGAGTTTCTGGAGAGGAACGCATGTTGCTTCGACGGCGTCGTTACACTTGACGGTGAAGCCATCCGCTGTTGAGACGTTGACGGATTTGTTGCCGATGCCGAGAATCTCGATGCCCTTTTCTTCAACGGACATGACGCGCGTTTCGTCGTAGCAGCGGAAGTTGGGCTGGGTTTTGAGCCAGTTGAGGATGCCGTTTAGATACTTTGTTGGATGGAATGTTGCTTGTTCTTTGACGATGAGGCCGCCGCGCTGGTCAATTGCTCCATCCCAGCCACGAACTGTCAACGATTCCTTTACAGAATTAGCAAAACTTTCGGAATGACAATATTGGGGAGACTTGCATCGATTATAGCATCAATGCCGAATTTTAGTTGAGATACTTCTTCCTTACGAAGATCGTTCATCTCATCCTCATGCTCCTTCACATCCTTTGTAGAATACTGAGAAACCTCATAAGCCGGAAGCTTACGATACTCGCACTCAATACCAAGGATCTTGGAGATCTCTCCTACACGATCTCGTCCCCAGGCGTGACTTTCAGCGGCAACTCTGGCCCTTTCATCGCCGTGCTTCTTGGCAATCTCAGTATACCCATCATCAAGATCATTGGTCAAATGGCCACTGGTCCGGCCCGTCTCTCCAGAAAGTACCTGGCGAGCTTCTAGAAGGACCACTTCTCGCCCACGGGTCACGAGCTCGTAGGCAGTAGAAATACCACCGATGCCAGCACCGATGACGCAGACGTCAGTCTCAATATCTTGGTTGAGCTTAGAGAAAGATGGGCGGTTAGAAACGGGGTCTTGATGAACCCAGACCGAGTCCGTCGCGCCCGAGGTATGAAAAAACTGTTGCGACTTGGAGGATGGCATAGTGGATTGATATGTTTTGAAGGATAGTTGGACTGTGCAGCGTCGTGAGATGCGAGAAACTCGGAGTGTTGCTGAGGCTAGTGAGAAGAGCATCCTAGGAGGCATGTGTGACGACCAGTCTGTGAGAGGCCTGGAGCGAGCTCAAAGGGTGTATATCATTGCGATGCAGGATTTGGAATAGACGATGAACAGTAAGACACAAGAAACGGACGAATTAAATAGCCTCGATTGGCAATTTGGATCTATTCGGCTGTAAGTCTAGCCAGGGACATGCACCTCACTCCAATGATCGTCTCGGTTGGTATTACACCGCATGTACTCACATCACGAAATCGTCACTATTTCCATTACATTTCCCGTGCATATGATATGGTAACAATCTACGGAGCATTTGGTCCTACTGCGCATCATTGAAGCTCAAATGTGAACACTGTGACGTGGAAATGTCTTGGCGGTCATTTCAACGTCAGAATGATGACCATGACCATGACCATGACCACGTCAGACCAAGCCAGAGCTTAGACTTTCCAGCTCTGTACTGTACCACATAGCAGGTTTGAAGCAGAGAGGAGATTAAAATTTAATTAAAATGTATTGACTAATAGAACATCGGCTTCTTATAGTTAATGTTATGGCAATGGCATCACAACTTCATCACAACGTATAGAAAGGCTACTCAATGAATCGCGCTGATTTATGACGACTATCATTAACTAACTACTCATGCCTTCTTCTCTCCTCCCATATTGTTCTGAACTGTGCCTCCAATGCTTCCCTCCGCCGTAAATTGCTTCCCAATCACGCCCTCCTTATCAAACGGGCCACCAATCTTTTGCGCGGTTCCTCCGACAGCTCCATTCTCTGTATTAATTGTTAGACATGGGATTTCTAATCAGCTAGTAAATTCCATACCTGTGAACTGTTTGCCGACGCTGCCCTGCTCATCCATGGCCTTGGGCACTGTATTGGCGAGGTTGGTGGTGGGCTTGTCGGACATGCTGAAGACGGAAATTGATTGATAAGGATATAGGTAATTGGATCTATATTGGTTATAAGAGTGACTGATGGTTGTGATTATGGCGAGAGTGACCAGTGTGTACTCGGTGGTCGATACTTATAGCCGTTGTATAAGCCATTATAGATCTATGATGTCACGACAAGTCATGATATCATCCCAACGGGTGAGATCTATAGTTCAGATCTGTCAAATCAATTACCCGACCATTAACGCCTAAAGCAGACGGTGGTTGGACCTATGAAGTCATGAGGCTGAATGGCTGTGACATACATGCTGGTATGAGTAACCGGGAGCGAGTCTAGTGAAGCAGCACGTGTTGGTAGCGAGATCACTTAGGTCGGCAGAATCAGAAGCTTGAATCTAATCTACAAGAGGGAAACGGCAACCAATATAACTGCCGTCATTGCCCATAACATATAAGGATATGATAGTATTGATCGTAGACAATGGGCGTTCAGATCCAAAACTGAGTTTCCTCAAGGCATCGCATTTGTTATGAACACATCTATCAAAGTCTCCAATGAATCGCAGTCTTGACTGATGAATGTACAAAGACATATAGAGATTATAGGCAACAATTGAAGAACAAGTACCAACATGACCATCCACGACGTTCTGCTACCATGAGTTCAGCAATACCAGACATCAGACACCAGTCTCCTTGATAATTCGCCCCTCGGAATCATCAGCGTAAGCATCGACCTCGGTATCAGCAAACTTCCTAGCGGAAGTCTTGTTGGCGAACAGGATATCGATCTCCTCAAAGGTTCGGTCCTTGTGCATGTCAACAATCGATCACCATCGTTCAATAAAGTGCATACCTTTGTTTCCGGGAGACGGAAGTAGGCCCATGTGAAGGTCAACAGAGAAAGTCCAGCCTAGATAATGTCAGAGATGAAACGAACTTGGAAACTCTGATACTCACCCAGAAGTAGCCGACTTTTCCCTTCCAGTTACCCTCAGTAGGATTAATCATGTAAGGACCGTAAGTGCCGTTGAGAATCTGCGAGATGTAGTACGCGATTCTAGCAAGACATATACTCTTACTTCGAACACTAACGGCAGGAATCTCACCAATGATGGCGTAACAAACGGGCCCAATGGTGGCGTAGAACACGATCTCCCAAATCAGGACAACACCAGCTTGACCGAAGCTAACAGCTTGAGTCTGGGGAACGCTGGCGAGAATACCGATGATGAGCATAAGGACTGTACAGATTCCACAGGCCCAGACGTATAGCGCTCTTCTGCCGATGCGGTAGATGAGAAACCAGGAAATGATGACGCCGACGGAAGCGAGACCGAGTGCACCGGTTGCGAACTTGAAGGAGTTGCTCGCATCGACGCCAGCTTGGACGAAGAAGTAGGTAGGTGTACCGCCGATACCAACGCCAGTTGTGTTCTGGGCGACGAAGACAAGACAAACAATCTCAGTGCGCCGAAGGTTGATGCCCTTGAAACAGTCAAGGTAGCTTGAGCCCTTGGTATGTTCACTCTCGATCTTATTGGTATGAACAATCATTGCAAGCTGCTTGTCAAGATCCTCATCTGTCTTGCTGCTCTTTGCCGAAATACGTCTCAGAACACCCTTTGCTTCATCAAGACGATGCTTCTTGGCCAACCAGTACGGGGATTCAGGCGTGAACCAGAGAATGATGATGAGAGGAATAGGCCAGATCCACTGAATCGCAAAGGGCAAACGGTATGCCCATTGGGTTGCGTTGTCGGAAAAGCTAAACAAGACACCAGCGGCGAGGAGTTGGCCGAGAGCCCAGCAGAGACAAACGTAGTTGGCGAGGTAGCCACGGAGAGCCATTGGACATATCTCTGAAGCATAAGCAGGAGCCATAGTTGCGAAAACGCCCCAGGGTAAACCGCAGAGAATAGATCCCGCAAGAAGCATCGGAAGATCATGCGCAAAGAAAGTAATGAAGATGAATCCCGTGACAGCGACAAGAGACGCAACAAGCGTACGACGGTATCCAAACCGCTCCGTAAGCCACCCATTAGCAAAAGCACCAATGATGGTCCCAACAGCAGTTCCATTCCCAAGACCAGCCTGCCACGGTCCGGAAATCTGATATCCGAGTTTATCGCCGTACCAATCACCATAAGCCTTCTGAAACGCCGGCTGAGCCATGAGATTGCCAATGAGGACAATGTCATAGCCCTCCATGATGATGGACGACGATAGGAGGAACGACCATGCTATGGCACCTGGGTAGGCTTTTATAGCTTGCCAGAGGGACATGTTGCGGTCGATGGAGGCGCCTTGCTCGCCTTGGACGTGGCTCCATTCTTTCTGGGAGGTGACATCTTGTTCGATGTGGTCGACGTCTTGTTTCTCGTGGAGAGACATTGTGAAGAATGGAGATGAGATGGAGGGAATTGAAGGATCGTTGCGTGTTTATAACATCGTGCCAAGATCGTTTACCCCATGGGGATGGAGTATGAAGATTAGGTTTGATGATCTTTGCGGGGGATTGATGCTACTTTGCGGTCCAATCGATGCTAGTCTCCCACCGGAAAATGAGTGGAGGTGTTAGTTCACTGATGCGACATCACGAGTCACGACGCTCCGGTGGAAGGGAAATGGCTGTTAAATGGGAACCAGCATTCTGAAACTTGACTCAAAATCGGACATTTGTGTCAAGGCCGTCAGAAAATAACTCTAAACTTAACTCTATCTCAAGTCGGTACAATTTTCACATCCCACCGGAGTTCCCATTAAAGACTAGTGCCTGTTGTTTCATGGGTATATACCTCAGCACTCAACACTTCAACTCATACAACAAACGGAAACCATCGCCAAAATGCCGGAAGAGTACATGTCCATGCTGAGAAGCCTGCCGTCAGAGGTTGACAAGGTCAAAAAACCTGCTGTCGGAGTAGCAACGGTAGACGTCGCCGTTCAAACAGGGCCGCCTCGTCATCTCGCCTCTGGTATCCTGTATGGGATACCGGATAGACCTGCTCAGATACCGGATCACTTCTACAAAGACATTGGGTTCAATTATGGTCGCGGTGGTGGATCTCAGTTACCTGGAACCAAAGGCTACGCCGTCAGTCTCGACGACTACAAGGTGAGGACATCAAAGGATCTTGACTGCACATACTAACATGACTAGGCTCGCTTTGCTTCGGCGTTGAGCAACTACAGAACTACTCGCAAACACGGCGGCGAGTTCATTTACTTGCTTCCCGCTCTTTGGGGTGCTGATGGTGGACAGTCGGAAGGCTTTGCGTACCCTGGAGACGACGATGATTGGACGAGCTGGGATGCGTTTCTTGAACGGACACTCAACGATGTCAAGAAGTCTGATATGATTGAGGGCCTTGTTGTCGATATCTGGAATGAACCGGATCTGAGCTTCTTTTGGAATCGTTCAATGGAGCAGTGGTTGCAGCTCTGGATTCGCTCGTTCAACAAGATTCGGTATGTAGCTCCTGAAATATTTGAACTCCTTCTAATATATTCACAGAGAAACACTTCCCTCTGTTAGGATCGCTGGTCCAAGTATGTCAGCCATTCCCTCAGCATCACACGAATGGTGGTCTGCCTTCCTGTCTCGCTGCAAAGACAGCTTGCCCGATCAATGGTCCTGGCACATGGAGGGCGGTGAAGAAGCAGTCACCATGGCGAGCTCTATGGCCTCATTTCACGATTTGTTATCCAAACACGGCATCCCTCTCGAAAAGGCTCAAGACGTGAACATCAACGAGTACGCTGTTTATGGAGAACAAGTTCCTTCTGCGGGTGCGTGGTGGATTGCTGGTCTTGAGCGAGAGAATGCACATGGTCTTAGAGGGAATTGGGCTATCGCTGGAGCGCTTCATGACTCTATGGCTGGTAAGTCCGTTGAACATCGTTGTGGTTTGGATACTGATGATACCAGGTCTTTTGAGCAAGCCAACCAGCAGTGACGGTAGCTACGCCATCGAGGGCGAGGGATACTGGCCAACAGCCGAGTTTCAGGTCTACAAGTACTACTCCTCCAGCATGAAGGGCCAACGTCTAAAGACCAGTGCTAGTTCAGATGGATTGCTCGATGTTTATGCGACTGGTGAGGGAGACGTTGTGCGTATGTTGGCCGGTACTCGTTCAAGACCCGGGAATTGGACGATTGATGTAGTTGGGTTGACAGATGATACACGAGTCAAGGTCAAGACACTGGCGTTTCGTGTTGTTGACGGGGATAAGTTCAGGCGCGTTGATGGACCGCAGGATCTTGAAGAGAGAGAAGAGGTCGTGAAGGAGGGGAAGCTGAGGTTGAGGATGAAGCATCAAGATCCTATGACGGCCTTTGCGTTCGAGCTGGCGATTGCAGGGGGAATGTAGGTAATGTCAGGTTTGTGGATACCTTCAAGTAGAAGTATGACGAATAGATGAGATATGATATAGTTTCTCCCTTTTTCTCCCATATTAGTAACTGACCGGCTGTATCTTAGTCTTTTCAGCAGGATGAAAGAGCTAGCCATTATTGGACCTGGAGATGGTAATAACACTGATTAGTTAAAGCAGTAATTGCGCCCGTGAGGCAGAGGAACCTTCTATCACTTTGGCCTTTGCCATAGGAGTCTTACTGATTAAGCTTCTGATGAAAAAGGCAACGTTAAAAGAAGTATTCAAATAGTGTGAGTATTGGAACTAAAGTAGGTACATATGACTAGTGAGCTCCTAAACCCACATCTTTCCTTGCTTAGCTAACGTTCCAGTAATATTTGCGACGTAGATTTCGGGCCACCATGGTCGATCGCTGCTGAAATTAACGGCTCCGCTTACAGTCGTGTTCTTAAATATCAGGTCAATATGCCCCTTGCTCGGCAGAGATGTATGCCTGTTAATATTGAACAAAGCATGTTTGTTGTTTCCAGGAAAGGAGGCAGGATCTCGCCCTTGATGGATATAAAACTGCCATCCTGTCGGTGTTTTGAACACGGAAGAAAATTCAGTGAATGTGCGGTTAGCATTCGCTGGCGTCTGTTTTGGGTCGAGTAAGCGTCCGAAGTACGAGTTGCTAGAATACCACAGATCTCCATTGGTGGCTGCGCCGAATATCACTGGGTTTGGCCCCCCTCGTCCTGGCGCAATAACGATATCCACGGGCTGTCCATCGAAGGGGTTCTTAAAATCGATTACCCCTGGGAACATATATATCCAAAAGTTCTTCTTAAAATCAAAGCTGTCCCCACGTCGTCTTTCCAAGGTGACCTGCCATCCCGTGTATGGAAGGTAGAAAGGCGGCACTGGGAAGCGCTTTTCGTGCTTCTTTGAAGCCTCTGGGTTTTCATCACTGAAGTCGAAAGTAGGGCCGTCGATAACAGGGAAAGAGTCATCGTCTGGAAACTTGAAATAGCTTTCGGGCGAAGAGTCCTCAAGAGGTACAGGAGTAGCCCTGGCCAAGTTCAACATGAACAAGAGAAAGTAGAGAAGATGCATGTTTGCGGTGCCTATGAAGTGACGATCTTGGTAGAATTTGAACGATTTTGCTGATGAGGAGTAAATCTGGGACTACTGATGGGATACCGTAGGTTCTAATATACCTTTGTCACTTGACCGTCTTGGAGAGACGGCATTGTTACCAGCAAATGTTTCACTTACCTAATTTGGCAAAAGCTCGAGCTCGTCTATCTATGAGCAACTTAGAGTTTGCGGCAAATGCCAGTCACCACCTGCTGTTTTTTAATGTCTCAGGTGCTGGGATAAGTGTATCCAATAGTGTTCTCTCGGAATAGACAATAGTGCAGCTTACATTCCACTGCCTACTGATACTGTGCTTGGGTTTCAAGCCTCTTTATGCTTCTGCAATAGGCTTGTCCTTGTTTATGTAGTAGACCTCTCTGCTTTCAGCATCGGTTGATGATTGACTTTTGTAGATAGAAAAGGCTTGAAACCTGGGCAAGGTCAAAGTCTAAGTCTGACCACTCCTCAGGGTGGAAGAAGACTTCTGACGTTAAACTGAGGTGCTAAAAATACTTAGTCTAAGATCCTCTAAAACTTTGCTAAATTTACCTAAGTTTACCTAAGGCTTTTTGTCACCTGGGATAGAGGTCCTAAGCTTTATTGTATCCCCTTGCCACTGTGGGCAACTCGAAATGAGTCCCCTTACTTTCAAGCTTTTGGCTGCGGCCTGGGCCTTTTAGCCAGAACCAGAACGAGAATGTTGGCTATTTATTTACAACGTCGAGACCTTATTCTATTTTAGTAGCTCCTCCTTTTAACCTACTTGTAGCCCTGTGGCGTTGAAGCGTTTCTGGTTTCGATTAGTGGGGTTTGGTGACTCTTGATGATCTAATTATCTACAAGAGATAACACTCCGAGGAGCATTCTGTCAAACCTATGCCAGAACCTTCAATGTGTTGCTTCTTACGATGTTGATAGTATCATTTGGTCTGTGAAGCAAGCAGAATCTACATACTAAAATAATGTCCCTGCTAACCGAAATCCCCTACCATTTACATCCGCCTAGCCATCTCGCATATACGCCATGATCCACGGATCTTCAGCAAGCTCTTTCGCCGATGATCTCTGAGCCGGATCCCACTGAAGCATTCTATTCATCATGGCAAGAAACATCTCCTTTCGCTCCCCTTCAAGACTAATTTCTTGCTCTGCAAGAGAAGTTCTTTCAGGAATCTCTATCTCATTACGGAAGTCACCTAAAGTAGTCACGGATTAGTAAAGGGAAGTATGTATGATGGACGGCAATAGCATTTTACCGGTGTCTGTAAAGAACTTGTGACTGGCTTTGCCGGCTTCAAGGACATTGGATGGAGGCTGGCCGAGAAGCGCGATAATCTCGGCGAGATGTGCCCTGCTGCGGTATTTCTGGAACTCGGGGTCATGTCCTGTAAACATGTGCCGACCTTCAAAAATATCCCAAATCTGTAGCCGAAAGGAATCAGTTTCAGTGCACCAAAGGATCCTCTGAGTAGCTTACCATGCACCCTGCGTTCCATATGTCCACTTCGTATGACCAAGGGACTTCAAGGATGACCTCGGGCGCTCTGTAAATGTCTGGTTGGATATCTTCGCAATGCTCTACATCACCTGTAACAGCTGAGCCAAAGTCGCATAGAACTGGCCCGCCATAGTCCTTGGGCTTTCGGAGTTCTCGTGATATGTATATAGTTCTACCGTCTACTTCCTTTCGTGGAGTTGGGTCGCTGAGCTCCTCCTCTTCAAACGCCGTGAATACTGAGTCGTCATAAATACCGAACATGATATTGTCTCCTTTGATATCTATGCATCAACGGGTAAGAAGCTTTTCAAAGTCTAGTGAGGACCGAGGAACAATACCTGTATGTATAACCTTGCACTCTGTATGGAGATAATCCAGTGCCAGAAAGAGTCGACGCAGAGTGACAGCGAGAATCACGGGAGGGAGTCTTCTTACTGGGTTGCGGTGCAGGAATGTCCACATGCTCTCCCAGAGCGGAGGATGAACCAGACATCGATGAGATCCATCAGGCCCAGCAACGTCGAACGAGTAAAGTAGTACTCTTACCGCGCTGCGGCCAGGGTGCTTTGACGAAGAGGCAGAGATGCGCTTGTACATTTCGAGCTCATTATCCAGCTGTTGTCCCATGGACTGATTATTAATGAAGAGTTTTAGCGCGACATGTCGACGTCCACTACTTGAGATTAGCAGTGAACTATTTAGGCCGAGCAGCTTAGATCTATCCTGCGGAATATTGAAGTCGTTGACCAAACGAAATGAATTCCATACACCGTTGTTCATCAAAGACTGGGGCAGACTTACTCCAGGTCGCGCGTCAGCCAAACGGTCGAGCTAGCTCCGAAACCCAATTTCCCGACCACCTGGTAGCGGTCGCGCAGGACTTCCCCGATCCTCACTGGATAATAGCGAGACGCAACATAGTCTGGGAATCGCTCTTCCTCTATCCTTTCCTCAACAGGGATTCTTTGGAAACTGGGATTCGAGAAAACCAGAGGCTTCCATGCCCGGCCAGGCCAAGGTATTTTTCGAAGGAATGAGGCCATTCGGACGCGTTAGAGACGTTGATTCTCGCGTAAAATTGAAAGCGGATTGAAACAGTACCGACATATGCGTATTTGGTCGACGAGCGGAAAGAAAGGATGGACATGGAATTATGATGTCTTGTCAAGGTTTGTCGCCTGTTTCGCTAGCTGGTGATAACAAACTCTGATTAGTCAGGCGGCTATCCCACCAAAGTGACTGTCTACGCTCTCAAATTACTCATTGGGGTGTCTTCGCAGACAATCCTTGGCCTAAGAGCGACCATCGTCCCATTAGAACAGTGCTTAACATTACGCCATACAGAAACAACACAGAGAAGTCTTTGCGCAACAAGGTCAAACCTGCAGTGTTTGCCGCCGCCCTCAAGGAGAACTTACCTCATTTGGAGGAAATGCCGCTTGACACTAAGGACGATGTAAAGAAGTTCGTGCCAGCGCTTGTCGCTCTCATCTCGGCCGCCTCAACGGAAACGACCCCGAAGCGGCTCGTGAACCCGCCACCAGCACGGAAACCAATGGACCCTCATCTCAGACAGATACTGCTTGGGGGCGGCGTTGAGCTCAATATACCTGCTTCTGAACTCGACTTCAAGCCGCCACCAAAGAAGAAAACTCCTTGGCATGAGTACCTTCAACAAGCAGGCGAGTCAATGGATGCCTTTTGGTTTCAGGCCAAGTTAGCAGCCAGAATGTCACAGGACCGGATTGTGAAGTGCATGCCGGCGCTGTCCGATGACAACGGTGTTCCCACTTTCTTCAGTGAGGAAGCGAAGCAGAATAGGATACGATGCAAGACGTGGACAAGAACCAGCGATCTCGATCACCCAGTTGAGATTCCGTTCCCTACACTGAACGCCACCGGGACTTTGAATCGACGGCGGCGACGTTTCCTCGAGAAACACGTCACATCCAAAGACATTGAGATTCTCATCAGGAAGCAGCCTAGCCGGAAGGCTCCGGGTCATGACCTGATTTGCATCGAGCAACTCAAGATGGGTTGCAAAGAGCTTGCCCCTTCTATCGCACGTTTGATCAATGCGTTACTCAGACTCAGTATCTTCCCTGAAGCATTCAAAACCGCCATTACCGCTATGCTTCCGAAATCAGGGAAGGATAGCTATGACACAGTTAACAGCTGGCGCCCTATTGCACTTCTTTCCGTTTTATCGAAGCTTTTTGAGAAGATTCTTGCCGAACGTCTCAAGAAGTTTGTTGTGGACTATAACTTACTTCCTGAGACCCAGTATGGTGCACCTGGGAAGTCTACTACACATGCCATTGAAAGCATGATAGGCGTTATCCATAAGGCCTGGTCTCGGAAGTATAGCAAAACGTTCAAGAAACGCTGGAAGTTTATTAGGGAGAAGGTGACCATGATGGGGCTAGATGTATCTGGGGCCTATAACTGCGTCGACCCTGCACTACTTCTCCAGATGCTTGCAGACCTTGGAGTGCCCGAGTCTTTCCTTCGGATAATGCATTCGTATTTCTCTCACCGGATCGTTAAGCTTAAGCTACCCGAGAGCACATCAGTGGGATTCTATATGCTTATTGGCATTCCGCAAGGTTCACCTCTTTCCCCATTACTGTTCCTCATCTTTACTGCACCTCTTCTCCAGAAAATCAACGAGGACAGAGAAAAGCTTGGCAAGCACCGTATCAGAATCCTTTCCTTCTCGTACGTTGATGACACCTATCTCCTCGCCGTCTCCAACTCTTATGAGAAGAACTGCATGGGGTTGAAGATATTTCATGATGAGATCGATAAATGGGCTTCATCCGTCGGCCTGACATTTTCACCGAACAAGTATAGCGTCATGCATTTCCGGGCTCCAAACGACCCGGATCCTCCCTGCAAGCTTCTTCCAGATATTGATGGACTCAAGGACAACCCTGAAGCACTCAAGGAACAAAAGCTCAAGGTCCTCGGAGTCGTCGTGGATCCGGCTCTCACCTTTGCTCATCACATCTCCAACCTTGAGAAGAAGGCCAACAACGCAATACGACATTTCCGCACCCTTTCGCGGCCGACTTCGGGTATCCGGCTCAACAAGACGAGGACGTTCTACATGTCCAAGATTCGACCCATCATATCGCACGCATGCGCTGCCTGGTTTCTTCACTGCCCAGGTCGACGTATACCATGGTCCCTTAAGCCGAAGCAAATTGCGAGACTTGAGAAATTAGAGTACAAGTGTCTGCTACTGATATCGGGGGGTATTCGTGGTACCTGCGGTGACCAGATTCTCAAGGACCTCAACATCGAGGGCATTCGCGAGTTTCTGTGTCGCATGTCCATGACTTCACGAGCTAGGGATCTCCAGGTTCGCAACAAGGATGTGTGGTTTGAGAAATCATTCAAGACGCCCAAGGACAAGAACTATAATGTCACCGGGTATCAGATACTCGACGAAGAAGCATACCAGTTGGCCGGCAGGTCGGCCAAGTATTTCCGCAAGCGCCATAAAGGCACCGATGAAGAGGCATTGAAGGCTTGGAAAGTCCCAGCCAAACGCAACGCTGCCGTCAAGAGCCAAGCGAAGTGGGAAGCAGAAGCGAAGTGCGCCTCAGCCTGGATCACCTACCGTCGCAAGAGAACTGCTAAAGTTCGCACGGCACACCGTCCCGCAGCCCTCGAGGAGAAGCGAGGTCGAATAAGCTTGAGCTACTACAAGGGTCTCACTCGTCCGCAATCTACACTTGCAATACAGCTGCGCACCGAGCGCATTGGGCTCAACGGATACCTGAGCAGCATCAACGCAACCAGAGACGTGAAGGTTCCCGGAACCGAGGACGTTATCAGACATCCCATCAAGCCAGCATGCTCGTGCGGTCATCATACTCAGACCGTCTATCACCTGTTCATGCATTGCTCAGACCTTCATGCCGCAAGGTTAAGGTTAATAGAGCGCATTGGAGCACTCAACTGGAAGACGTTGCTCACTACCCACCTCAAGTTCGCCGTCGACTGGGCCATGGTTTACTTCAACCTCGGCCAGTTCGTGTTTGCCCAGGCGGACTCGATATTCTACATCCCAGATAGAGGAGGTTAATTACCTCCTCACCCGGGGTATAGATGAGACCGAGTTTGTCAGACTGTGTTACAAGACTACTCCACATCCTTTGGCAATGTTTAAGTCCCGAGGATTCATACAAGAGTCACCACTACACACTCCTTGCATCCCTTTGATGCCCTACTCATTCTCTCTATCTATACGCCGCCCTCGGGATTTCTCTCTGGATTCAACATCTGAAGAGGGATCCCCCAGTTTAAGTCACTGCTTCTTCACTGATATCACTTTATCTGGTACGTCGCACTGTTCACCATCTTCACCAACGGGTTCTAACTCTATACACAGTTCTCGGACGCAAGGTCGGTTGGTCACGTGCTTCGGCACGTGCATTCAATTGATGGAGGTATGTCCTCTCATCTCTCCTGTTTGACCATGGTCCAACTTACTTAAGCTAGTCGTCATTGACTTCAGGTCAATTTGACTTTCGCCAACTAACTTACACAAAGTAAGTGAGCCTCCCCAACCACCTCATCATTACGATCCAGTCACTAACCACTATCCTGAACCAGCAGAGTCAACCCAATTCCTTCAGTACGTGCGCTACCCCTCGTCATCACTCCTCTGACTTTGCCTGACAGCGCCAGATTCTGACTTTGACAGAACCTTCGGTCCGTAGGGCATCCCTCCTCCTCCTCCTCCTCCAGGCTTCACTCAACCTCTCTGTCCGTCTCGAGTCTGACACGTCTTAGCAGAACCCCGCCATTACCCCGCGTTCATCCGTATGTCCCTTCTCCTCCTCCCCATACCCTATCCATTTCACCCGTTGACCTTTGCTGGCTAGCAGAACTCTGTTCGCAGACACGCTGTCCGTAAGCCCATCCAGACCCATCACCCCATCCTCTCACTAAACTATCACTGACCAGGGCTATCTTGGCAGTTTGCTGTCGTGGTCTCAGACTATGACCAGCCTGGTCTGTATAGAACTTGCCCAAAGACTTGTTCCTGTTAATCGAGCTTATACTAACCTAGTCTTTTCCTCTAGTCACATCAACAACAGGACCCCCGCCACAGTGATAACCCTTTCGGATACGTTGAGAAGCCACTCTTCGTACGCGACCGAGTTGTAACTTCCCTATCATATCACATATGGACTATTACTAATTACTATTAGCAGGCCTGCAAAGGCAGCAAGGAAGGCTGCCTGTTCTGACCCGAGGCGGTTACCTTCCCTTAGGTCTCTCTCTAGGTCCTTGAGGTCCGATAGCTCGTCATTGACCCAGCCCGGATCGATTGCACCAAGACAGGCCGTCTGATTCGTACGACTGATCAGCCCAATCAGGCTACACTCAAAGACAGCCATCTGTAAGTACTTCTATACCTTTATCATTAAGTTTATATTAATAACCTTGACTGTAGTGACAATGTTAGATCGGCACCTTGACGAGAAGTTCTTCCTGATGGCAGCTACTATCGTACGCATCTCTCTGATTTCGTCTCTATCGGCTTCCTCCAAGGCTTGCCCAATAGCTAGGTCGAGGTCGTGCCCAGTCGTACAGTAGGCTTGATCATACGGCTGCAGGCTCCTTCGTAGTAAGCCTCACTGTTCTTTCAATTCCTTTCACTCAAGTTACTAACCGTGTCCTTACTAGCAGCAGGCATCTTGTCGGTGGCTATGATTGATGTCAGCAACTGTAACCAACAGGTATGTAAGTTACAAAGGCAAATGCTATCGAAATTGAACTAACCTAGTAGAGGGAAAGTCAGGTCGGGGAACGTACTTGTAAGTTTGCGCTTGATCTCTTACTTGGTCGGGGTCTGACTGACCTTTGAGTGGAAGTGTGATGGATGCACCAGCTGCGGTATGTGAGTATACTCTTTTATACCTCTTATGTTTAAGCTCTTGCCTAATCTTCTTTCGATTCTAACCTTTATAAAGGTTATAAAGGTCAATCAAAGAGTTAGCATGCTTTCCCTCTCTTTGCCTGTTGCGCTAGAAGCTGACCTGCAGTGTCTTAGTCTTTTGGGTGGGATGAAGGAAGGGACCTGACACAGCTGCCGAGGGGTAAGTACGTGCCACGCCACTTCCGTATCTCATGACAAGCAGCTAACCAATAGTGGACCTACAGGCGGTATTTATACTGCTCGATCAAGGCAGCAATTGCGCCACCAAGGCAGATAAACCTTCACTGATATTGAGTTTTGAGATACTGGCCTGCTATAGGGGCCTCACTGTTTAAGCCTCTGTATTAAAGTTAAAAGCTCGATGGCCTCGTAAGGCTGACGGGAAGAAAAAAAAAATAGATTGTGCTATAGGTCGCAAAACTCTCTGGTCTCCTCTCTCCTTTCCGTGAAAAGTCTATCTGGCTCATTCGTGTGATTGGCTGCATTACATGACTCATGATCTCCACACTGCAAGCTATAAAACCCCGCCCGCCCCCTCCAAAGTCTCCAAGCTTTCATTATCGTTCATCCACGACTTTACCCTTTGCCATCATCGCCTACGCCATCATGGCTCCGAAAGCCCTCACACAGCTGCCCTCTGAGATTCGTCAACAAATCTTCAGAGAGTGTCTGGAGGTAGAGGGGGGCTATGTCTATGATGTTCAGACTGACAAACTGACCAATGCCGACGGGAGCGCGATTGATCTATCCCTTCTTTATACTTGCCGCTCGATCGCAAATGACACGAGGGCGATGCCACTGGCAGTCAATACTATCCGGTTCTCGACTGTCTTCCGTCAAGACTGGTGTAACTTGGCTGGCTGCTTCGCTCTTGCTGCTACCACTCACTACGTCATGGAGCAAGACTTTGTGTTTCATTTAGCTCAGTTCATCACTCCTGATATGTACGCTGAGCTAGACACCATATGCCCCGGCTTTCAGAAACTGCTTGAGGTTGCGCTCGTCGACCACGAGAAATGGATAAATGAGAACAACGGACCTGACGAGTTTGTCATCATGGCCAAGGCGCGAGCCAAGCGACCTGCCGTGTGCAGCATGGTACGACAATTTTTGAAAAGGGTCGACTTGTTCAAAATGAATCAGCCGTATCTAGGCTGCCTTGACTTTCGCCTTCTCCACACTGAAGCCGATGCAAACGTCTGCAGTGTTTTAACAGAGCGAACAAAGCGGCCGGAATGGGCCCAAGGCGAGCTGCGGGACGCAACAGGGCATTGTCTAAAACTTATCTCGGAGGCACAACCTGATGAGTTTGCGACATATGTATACAAGTCCCTCCCGCACTGGATTGGAAGTCGCCCCGCCGAAGATTTTATCAACCTAAGATTCAACCTGTGGGACATCCCTTCTCAGGAGCGAGTTGCCCAAATGCTGGAGTTGTTTGAGATTGGGGCGTTTGTTTGGGACCTTCCAGCTACTTGGTACTACACACCGCACAGTTTCTACGATCAAGTCGGCAAAGGCGTTCCGCAAGATCGACGTTCTCCAGAGTTTGAGCAACCGGACAATTTATTGGAGCACTTCACCCGTCGATGTCGTGAAAAGCTAAGGTTTTCTGCCACCGCTGCTGCAATCCGGTTTCTTCAACAACTTTCTATTAGCCAGCGGAAGCAGATGAGAAGGATCGTGCTGCATGAGGACTTGCCGTCTATGAATCTACCGTCTCGCCATACCCAAGGGTTTATTCCCTTTTTGAAAGAGAACCCCTTGCTTCGAGTCCAGCGCCGTGCCAGCGTCCTTGGCTGCGTCGCAAGCCATCGTCCCTACAACATTATCGGTCGCATGGAAGATGATGAGGAGGAGTACACGGCCACACCGGCAAGGATTGCGGACCGACATTTTGAGGCTAGTATATACTACTGGCTCCTCGATGCTTCCGCGGTGGTGGATTCAGGCCTTAGCACCAATTGCTTCACTTTTGTATTAGAAGGTGGGCAATACAGCGATTATTGCTCTGAACTTTTCCAGAAGGCCATCCAGGCAGAGATTTCCAGGTCGAAGGCTTGGAAGATCTGCTTGGACACCGGGCTTTTGGCATCTTTGAGGCCATATATACGGGACAGAATCACGACCAGATATACGAAGGATCCGAGGTTTGAGAAACTTGTTGATCAATTGGTGAACCAAACATCGACCTTCCGCTGTGACTTCAACCCGGGGGTACCATTAGATATAGACGCATTGGTGGAGGATGCCAAAGTACGGCATGGGGAGGATATTATGGATAAGTGGGTGAACAAGTGGAAAATGGATTTGATTCCATTACCATATGATCTGTATTATGATACAATGATTACTCCCAACTGGGAATTTCAGACCCGGCAGGAGTATATTGAGTCACGGGGAATGGATACCAACGCGGAAGACTCATAAAGGATTTGCATACATAGACTGGGTAGGAAGGTGCTGCGATTGGAAAAGGATCTTAGGATACTATAAATTGGCATTTTTGCGCTTAGCACAGGAAATATAGTAGAAGTCGAAAATTTATGTTGTATATTCAATGCTTTCTCAGAGTTATATTCCTTCATTATCAAGATTTAAATGCTCCCAGGTTATACCGTTAGTGGGTGAGTGGTACTTTAGTTTATACTAGATCCAACACTCCTGATGTCATGAAAAGATAGACCAGATCACCGTATTACGCCTTAATCGAGGGTTGACAAGAGCTTAGAAAAGAAAGAATGGTGTACTGCAATTTACTGCTTGCTTTGCCTTGTATGACAATTTGAACGACGTATGGACATGAAAGCCAAAGACGACAAAAGCACGCTTTACTTATCAGCATAAGCATGGGCAGTCGGAATAAGAGCCTTGTAGATGAAATAATCCGTTAGCTACCTTATGACAACTGATGCTAAAACTTGGCTGTCTCAAAAACACCATGCCGTCCCGCTCCACTACTAAAATTCGCTGCGCCCTTCACACTCTCCGTAGTGATAACCTTGACACCATTCTCAAACTCATTCCTCAACGCATCCTGAAACGACGATGCGTTATAAACAGAGTAATAGCAATTAGCCCTGTCTACATTCATACACTCCTGCGGAAACGTAAGAAGCTGCTTCGCAATCTTGGTCGCCTCCACTAAGGCCTGTCCCTTGGGTACAACACGGTTCGCGAGTCCAAACTGCAACGCCTCTTGCGCCGAGACAGGCCTCCCAGTGAGGATCATATCCATCGCTCGGCCGAGGCCGATGATGGCCTGTAGCCGAACTGTACCGCCGTCGATGAGGGGGACGCCAAATCTTCGGCAAAATACACCGAAAACAGCATCTTCCTCGGCAACGCGCATGTCGCCTATGAGCGAAAGTTCAAGGCCTCCCGCGACAGCGTAACCAGCGACGGCGCTGATGACGGGCTTCTTGACTTGCATTCTCGAAGGCCCGATTGGGCCGATGTTGCGATCCTCAACCTTGTGATTCGGGTCGATGATTGGGCCGAGGTAGTTGTCTGTTCCCTGCGCGGGATTCCATTTGGCGACTTCATGGAGATCGAAGCCTGCGCAGAAAGTACCATGTGCACCGTAGATGATACAGACCTTTTGCGTGGCGTCGTTCTCAAATGCTAGGACGGCGTCGCTGAGCTTTTTGGCTGTAGGTCCGTCTATGGCATTTTTGCGGTGAGGGCGGGAAAGAGTTATGGTTGTGATCCCATCGGAGGTCTGGGAGACCTGAACTGCTTGAGGCTCTGTATCGGACATGATCGTTGAGATGAGAGAGTTACAAGTGCTAAAGCAATGAGGGAGAATAGTCCACCCAAACTCGTTTTTATATCATGGATCGGCTGGATCGGATCACCAACCCGTTATAACCGATACAAAGTTGACGTTCTCCTTGTTATTAATTGTGAGGAGCATGTATCCTGAAGGGCGTAACTCATGAAGTGATTGGAGGTCTCTCCAGCTTTGACCTCTGCAATGGATATTTTGGGTTTAGCGCCATATGACATCCTCGGCAATGACGCTGTCTTCATATTCACGAGATATTCTTGAGCAACGGAAGTAAACACAAACTGGTGCTTAACGTATATTATGATGTAGTTCCTGATTGAATATACTTGAACTTCAAGTCAAATTAACATCATTCAACAGAAACTTGTAGGTTGCTTGTCAGGCTTGTGAGTGATAACAGTGTCGGTTACACTTTGATCCGGTTTCGCCGAACTGGCCTACCCGGAACCAACCGTGTCTGAACTCTCAAAGCGACAAACATCAATACGTTCAGAGACGAGATTCCTGCAACCATGGAGCCAAGGGAAATAAATTCTGGCCTTCTTATGCGCTTCTTCACATTATTTCTATACAATATCAACAAGATATCATGTGTCCGTCGCCTGCGAAAACACCCCGGGCATATCACCTTAATCTCATCCATGCTCTGCATTAAAACAACTGCCTTCACAACATTGACGGAAGCAAATACAATGCAATTCGTTGCGAATAAAACATCAATACCAGTACCTAAAGTATACTGCAGCTTCAAGCACAAAGGCCGCGTCTATATACTTATGGAGAGGATCAGAGGTCGAGATCTATCTCAAGACTGGACGCAACGGTCGGAAGACTCTCAGGCGCGAATTCTCGCGCAATTGAAGACCTTGATCACTGAGCTACGCGACGTTACCCCACTGGATTGCATTGGCGTCGCCAATGTCGATGGCGGCCCCATCTTCGATCCGCGTCTTCCTGATAAATCCTTCTGGGGTCCTTTTGCAACGATCCAGGAATTCCATCGAGAGTTGCGTCATGGTCTTGAGCTTCGCGATGGAGAAGAGGCCTTTCCGGGTCTAAGGGAACTCATCGAGTTTCACAACGGCCCGTGGGAGGGTTTAGTCTTCACCCACGGTGACCTAAGCAGTCTCAATATCATGGCTGATGGGGATACGGTGACAGGCATTGTGGACTGGGAGACGGCTGGATGGATGCCGCCGTACTGGGAGTATACGTCGGCATGGCATGTTAATCCACGAAATACATTCTGGCGGAATGCGGTCGACGGGTTCCTCACGCCTTTGCCGGATGAACTGGAAATGGAAAGAATACGTCGGCAGTACTTTGGCGAATTCTAACTGGGTCTCGATATCCAACTCTTCTACGATTAAACTCATTCAATTCGACAAACCCTCATGGTACCAGCTGCCTTCCTTCAAGCAGACTATACGTCGATAGTATCGAACTGTCCTGGGGCAGCCTGGCCATCAAACCGACGCTCCAAGGCTTTCTGCCCAACAACATCCACATAACCGCATCCCGGACGGGAATCCGATCTAGTACTGCAATTCCCAGCGTCTTATTGCCGATCTGCAAGGCTGCGAGTGCCTCCTGAACTTATTCACCACATTTGCATGTCGGCTATTTCCCCCTCACAAGTATGCTTCCCCAAGTAGCTTCAAGCTTAGGTCATGATCGCTACCAGTCAGATAACCATCACATATCGACAGATTGATTAGGTTTATGGTTTGAGCTTCTATTTATACTACAAGGCATAAGCTCACTTTCCCAATTGAGCTTTATATCATGAGCCTTTTGATCGATAAGCTCAAAATTGTATGCTGACTATATGTCCACCTTTTATTTATTTCACATTGAACGTACATAATTGCAACGCTGCAATACGTATTTCTATTGCTCCCACATTCCGTTATCCCTCGTCTCCAAACACTTTTTCTCCCCAGAAGCTAGCTAGCCTCTCTCATCAGACCGGCACACCACTGCTGCGAACCCGGCCCGACGGTACACCACTCAGCATCGCTGCTCGTTCCCCCGCAAACTCCAACCTGAGTTGAACGACGTGATCGAACGTGGCGTTTATTAACTGTCCGGTTATGATTCACACTATTGGCTGCCTTATTTCGTCGGTCCGAGTAAAATCATCATGTGCATTGACGATGTTTCCCGTTTCGTGAAAGACTTGCCGTGTTATCCGGGACGGGATGTCGGCACTAGTCGAGAACGAACGAAGTCTGGAACTAGCTGGTATGAGAGCCTCAAAGGGGTAGAGCGCCGAATGGAGAAAGGGATTTCCCCGCGTTTATGTGTTGGGATCTGCGGAGGCATTCCGGCTTTAGATACGTCGTAGCTCGAGCCTCTCGGTTGATTGTTTCAGACATGCTTAGAGTAGTCGCTGTTGCAAGACTGAGCTTCGCGGGAGTGTAGAAGTCTGCCCCGTGCAGTGACATCGAGGCTATAATGACTTTTCTTGGTCCCTGTAATTTTCGGCAATCTCTGGAGAGTACTAAAGAAAGGTCGACACCTGAAAGACTCGGATGATGGATCAGAGCATGAGATCGAATGTTCAATTGCCTCCTTCTGGCCACCACGATAACGCCACCCGCAGCAAAAAGCATGCATTTTAATGAATAACCTCCTTTAGCTATTACCTTACATAGCTACGCGACTGTCTACTAGGCTAGATCTGGCCTGTAGGAGGCGCCTTTGATGCGGAGGTAAACAGACTTAATTAAACCGTCAGCCGATATGTCGGACCGACGACTTCACCCTCACCTTTAGAGTTTGCAGCTGCGTGGCCAAGAAATTTGACATTTGGGGTCCCCGCGACTCCACAGACAGAACTTGGGGTAGTCTAGACACTCCAGACTGTTCAACCGATTGGTCAATGCTACTAGTCCGCTTGCTCGTATCGAGTTAATCCTCTCCCTGAACTTCTCAAGTTGGCCTGAGCTGGAATCTCGTGTGCGCACTGGATCTGCATCTATAAAGCGATGGCCCCCTCGCCTCTCCGAAGTCATGACCAGCTCAACAACAACTCCAATTGTCTCTCATCCCATCTTACTCTTACCATTCTGATACTCTCACAATCATCAACATGGCATACAACGGGCCTGATGAGAAGGGCGCCGCTCACACGGAGGATCGCCGTGAGAGCATCGCCGCTCAGCACATTCACGAGGTCAACGACAGCGCAGAGCTCCGTGGCATCCTCACCGCCGCCGAAAATGCCGCCGCCGCAGAACATAACATGACTTTCATGGAGGGTCTCCGGGCCTATCCCAAAGCCATGGGATGGTCAATCGCCCTCTCCACCTGCATCATCATGGAGGGCTACGATACGATCCTCATTGGCAACCTCTACGCCATGAAGCCCTTCAACGAATACTACGGACACCCGGATGGGAAGGGAGGATACTCTATCACCGCCGCTTGGCAGTCTGGTCTCACCAACGGTGCCAGTGTCGGCGAGATTCTAGGCCTGTACGCTAGCGGCTGGCTCGCCGACCGATATGGTTACAAGAAGGTTCTCGCGGCGGCGCTCATCATGATGGCTGCCTTTATCTTCATCCAGTTCTTCTCTGTCAGCCTGTCGATGCTGCTGGCCGGCGAGATCCTCTGCGGTCTTCCATGGGGCGTCTTCCAGACCCTGACTACGACCTACGCCGCTGAAGTTTGCCCCATCCACCTTCGTTGCTACCTCACAACCTACGTCAACCTCTGCTGGGTCATCGGACAACTCATTGCTTCGGGCGTTCTGCGCGGATGCATCAGTCTGGAGAGCAAGTGGTCATACAAGATCCCCTTCGCTGTCCAGTGGGTATGGCCCATCCCCATCCTCATCGCCGTGTTGCTCGCACCTGAGTCTCCTTGGTGGTACATCCGCAAGGGCCGTGTTGAGGAAGCCAAGCGATCCTTGGAGCGTCTGCAGAGCAAGGGCACATCTGTCAATGCTGACGACACCGTTGCCATGATGGTCCACACCGACAAGGTTGAGAGGAAGATCAGCGAGGGAACCGGATACCTGGACTGCTTCCGAGGAAAGGTCAACCTCCGCCGAACTGAGATTGCATGCCTGACCTGGATCTGCCAGACCATCTGTGGCTCTTCCTTCATGGGCAACTCGACATACTTCTACGAACAAGCTGGTCTTGCCGAATCTTCCGCCTTCACCATGACAATCGGCCAATTCGCCCTTGGATTCGTTGGCACCGTCCTCTCTTGGCCGTTGATGTCCCGTGTAGGCCGTCGCACGATCTACGTCTGGGGCCTCTTCGCCCTTACCATGATTCTCTTGGTCGTTGGCTGCCTGGGTATTCCTGCCAAAGCAGCTGGTTACTCCTGGGCAATCGGATCGCTGCTCCTCATCTACACCTTCACCTACGACATCACCGTCGGCCCTGTCTGCTACTCCCTCGTCGCCGAGCTTCCATCATCGAGACTTCGCCAGAGGACGATCGTGTTGGCCCGAAACGCTTACAACATCGTTGGTGTTGCATACACCAACATCATCGGCTTGTATTCGCTGAACCCTACGGCTTGGAACTGGGGAGCTAAGTCGGCGTTCTTCTGGGCCGGTAACTGCGCTTTGTGTTTCCTGTGGGCTTACTTCCGACTTCCTGAGCCCAAGGACCGCTCTTATGCCGAGCTGGACATGCTCTTCGACCAGGGAGTCTCCGCCAGAAAGTTTGCCTCGACCTATGTCAATCCTTATGAGGTGACCGAGCGACGATTCGACCAGGACGCCGACATCAAGGAGAAGAGTATGACTCATGTGGAGTAATTGGTTGCTGTTTATGCGTGGACGGTCGCGGTTTCAAGTCTTTGTATGAAGATCCGGGGTGGATGGTGAAGATTGCTTGGAGGGTTTGCACAGTTTGGGGTTTGAAGTATACGAATAGGTACCATAGTTTCTTTTGTGTGTTTCAATCAAGTTATTAAAACTACAAAGCTCGCCTGTGTCGTCCATATAGTGCCTACAATTGCCGCCCTCCTCCGAGAGACGCTTCTCTTAACTTTCACTCGTGCGTTGTTTACTCCCTATAATGTCCACTCCGGTATACAGAGTTCAGTCACAATCTTGACCATTTCGACAAGTTACCAGGTGAGGACAACTCGTTCATTCCCTGCGATAACAGTGAGGAAGCCAGCCCGGAGCCGCTGCGTATCTTACGCCTTACGTCGTGAATGGGTCAAGGGCACTGGTCAGGATGAACCTTGGGCTCCCCTGAGTATGTCGGAGTGTCACAGGCTTGAGCGAGCTGCTACTGATCATGACGATAACAGAGAAGATGGCTGTGATGCATGAAGTCGCTTCGTTGGACATGCTCGTGGCTGAGCATTGCCGTGCAAATGTATGATGTAATTTCCCTACGCGATATGGCGTTTTCTATAATGGATTTGCTAGACTTTTGATGTCTCTCATCTCTCTTATGCTTGTTAACTTGTGCTGTTTTCCTCGGCTTTCGCTTCACAACCCGCAATCCATACGCATTCATCCCCATCCAATTGTATCGCGAGCCCCGTGGAGTATCGTGCATTCGCGTCATTATCAGCATATATTTGTAAACGGAGTTCGTACAAGGGTCTATAGAATCGGCGATGCCAGTATATTCGTTGACTGATGAAAAAATGAAAGGAGGGCGGAGGGGAAATGTAGGTTTTGCTCGGTACCCAAGAATGATGAATCTGGGAATAGCTTCAATTTGTCGAAACTGGAATGAGTTCTCGGGTAATCTACGGAGGCTAAAGTCTGACTGACTAAACGCCCATCTCCCGCTTAGCTCATATTTTTATCTTGGCTCCAACGCAGCTGACAGCCCCTGCTGATGAACTCCCGCGATGCCCAGAAATAAAACACGAGCCACTAACAATTACAGAGCGCGCATCGTGGGGATCCAGCGGGGAGAATGGGCTAAGCCTACTATTAACATGGTGCGACAGCGAACTCCCCGCATCTGCTTGTGACACTTGCATCACGAGTTGACCCAGCCTCAATCATATCATATCCCCCACCAACAGAAGTCGGAGGGGTCTAGATCGTGGAGCGGTGAGACACCAAAAAAGGGCGCGTGAGCAACATGTGATCCAATTGAGATGAGAGAATCACATGGGAAGCATGCTGCGACAAAGAAATGGAATGAACTAAACATTTGAGATGAGACATTTCGCGAGATCTACAGTGTCAATTCGAAGAGCTTATTCTCCACTGTCGCATCACATTGACCACCATCTTTAGGTGATCTCGTGCACCAAGTCCAAGACGCATCCAAAGTCTCAAATGCAACGCCTGTATCAATCGAGAGAGTGTTTGTGCGCCCGCAATTGACTTGATTACGGTGACACAGACGCAACTCAGTCACATCCACATCCACAGTCACAATCACAAGCCTTGTTGTTGTTGCTGTTGCACCCGCCAAGACCATTCTGGAGGGTTCCCCAACTTCTCCACCGAATAACCTCTAGCTAAGCGCTGTACCTTATCGGCCACGACACGAAAGAACAGAACAGAGTAGAACGCTTGACGCAATAGATCAGTTCTAATCCACCAAAATACGACGGAATAGCAAGGAATTACCCTTGTATGAAGTTCAAATGCCCACCGCGAGGGTTAGAGCGGTAACGCGATAAAAACGACCCTTGAAAAAGGGCGGTCCAGGTTTAGCGTCAGCACCCTCCATTACGACAGCCTAGACCCTTGGCTTTGGCTTTTCCCCGCCCAGACCGCCCGCCCTTTGGGAACAGTCACCAACCTCCAGCTCCGCCTCCATTTCATTTCATTTCATCCTCGTCGTCTCCCCAGACACAACAAAAGGGCTGACGGTCCCCGCTCTCCTCTCCCCCTCTGCTCAATCCTTCTACCGCCTACGCCTCGACCCATCACCGAAAGCGACACGCGAGTCGCCATGTCCTCCACCGCGACAGCCGCAGCGGCTGCTGCCACGGGCGCAAAGCCCCAGGGCGGCATCATCGAAGGCCTCAATCCGATCCACTACAACCCCAAGGACCCCATCTCGCTCTTCATCGTGCAGGCCTTCATCATCATCATCTTCTGCCGCCTTCTACAATGGCCGCTCTCCAAGTTCGGCCAGCCGCGTGTCATCGCAGAAGTCATCGGCGGCATCGTCCTCGGTCCCTCCGTGATGATGCGCATCCCCGGCTTCAAGGAGAACATCTTCCCCACCGAGTCCATGCCCGTCCTCACCAATGTCGCTACCATTGGTCTCTTGCTCTTCCTCTTCCTCGTCGGTCTCGAAGTCGATACGCGCATGTTCAAGTCCAATTGGCGCGTCGCTGTCAGCGTTGGATTGGCTAGTATGATGCTGCCCTTTGGTCTTGGCGTTGCTGTTGCTTGGGGTTTGTATGAGGAATACGGCGATGAGGGGACCATGAAGGATATGGAGTTTGGCACCTTTGCTCTCTTCATTGGAACTGCACTCGCCATTACCGCTTTCCCGGTTCTTTGCCGTATTCTGTCTGAGCTTCAACTCCTCTCAACTTCGGTCGGTGTCACTGTGCTTGCTGCGGGCATTGGTAACGATGTTGTTGGCTGGGTTCTTCTCGCTCTGAGTGTCGCTCTCGTCAACAACGCCAATGGTCTCACGGCGCTCTATGTCTTCTTGACTGCAGCAGCTTGGGTCCTTTTCCTGGTCTTTGCTGTTCGGCCGGTCTTCCTTTGGGTCTTGCGCCGCACCGATAGCATCCAAAACGGCCCATCCCAGGGCATCACTACTTTGACTCTTCTTCTCGTCTTGGCCTCGTCCTGGTTCACTGGTAAGACCGCTGTACACATTCACTGTCATGCCTAACATAATGTAGCCGCCATTGGTGTTCACGCCATTTTCGGTGCCTTCCTTATAGGTCTCATTTGCCCGCACGACGGTGGTTTTGCCATCAAGTTGACAGAAAAGATTGAAGATCTTGTCGGTTCCATACTTCTGCCGCTTTATTTTGCCCTCTCTGGTCTCAATACCAACCTTGGTCTGCTCAATGATGGCACTACCTGGGGCTATGTCGTTGCCGTCATTGCATGCGCCTTCTTCGGCAAGATCATCGCCGGTACGCTGGCTGCGCGTCTCACCAAGTGTCTTTGGCGGGAAAGCTTGACTATCGGTGCCTTGATGAGTTGCAAAGGTCTTGTAGAGCTCATTGTGCTGGTAAGTCATTCGTCGATGGCGCAACACAATTATCTAATAATTCTAGAACATTGGTCTTCAAGCCGGCATTCTCTCCAGTCGAACCTTTACCATGTTTGTCGTCATGGCAGTAGTAAGTATTCTCCTCTTTACTTCTCCGATTTACCGCTGATTGGGTTAGGTTACCACTGTGACAACCACTCCGCTCACTAGATGGCTCTATCCCGTCTGGTATCGCCAGAAGGTCGAGAAGTGGCGCCGAGGAGAGATTGACTGGGATGGAAACCCTCTCCAGACTGAAGCTCAAACTTCTGAGCACAAGATGGAAGAAGCCCTCGACAAGTCTCAAACTCATCGCCTCATTCTTCATCTTCGCCTCGACGCTCTGCCCGGACTCTTCAACCTCGTGTCGCTTCTCGGAGGGTCTCGAAAGACTCCCCATGCTCTTGCAGACTCAAGCATCGAGGCCGTCGACTCCACTTCTGAGGACAAGACTCAGCCAATCCCCAACCGCCCTCTTGAAGTTCGTGGCGTGCGTCTCATGGAGTTGACAGATCGTACATCCTCAGTCATGCAGTCTGCCGAGCTTGATGAGTTCGCTTCTCGTGATGCTGTCTTCTCCGCCTTCCAGACCTTCTCTCGCCTCAACGGTGTAGCTGTCGCTGGTCAAGTCTCCATCATTCCTACCAACGCTTACGCAGAGACCATTGTCAAGTACGCCGAAGAAGCCAGATCCGACTTTATGCTCATTCCCTGGAGTACCTACGGAGGTCTGGCCGAGGAGAGCTCTGGTGCTGCTGCTTTGACCGAGACTGGTAATCCCAACGACCGCTTCTTCAGCAGAACATACATCGACTACGTCGCCGCCGCTGTTGAGCGCTCAACTTGCACGACTGGTATCTTCATCAATCGTACTCCCCACAGTGATTCTTTGTCCAAGAAGCCAACTCTTACCCGAACCCGCACCGGTCTGTCAGTCCACAGCGCTCACGATGGCGCCATCATCCACAGGCCTGTCGACCAGCGCCAGAGTATTTTTGTGCCCTTCATCGGCGGTAAAGACGACCGCGCCGCTCTCCTCTTCGCCCTTCAGCTTGCTCACAATCCTCATGTCTCAATCAACGTCATCCATCTTCACTTCAACGAAGACGATCACCTTACCCCCGAAGGCAAGAACATCGAGAGTGTCCCCTCAGCTAGTGACTTGGATCTCCTCAACACCGCCAAGAGCAACGCCTCCGGCAAGCTCGAGGGTCGCGTCAACTTTGTCGAGATCTCTGTTGACTCAATCCGCAACCTTCCCGACCTCGCTGTCGCTCACGCTCGTGAGACCGTTGGTAAGTCTCGTCTGAGCGTTGGCGATTTGATCGTCGTTGGTCGTGCACACTCTCTCTTCGACACTATCCTCGCTGAGGACTTTGGTGTTGAGAGGGACTTTCAGCGCACGGTTGGTGTGCTGGGTGATAGGTTTGCTAGAGCTGGAATTGATGCTGGATTGTTGGTCATTGATGATAAGCAGGGCAAGGTCTAGGCTTTGAATAAAGACTGGATTTGGGCTGTTTTTATGGCATTTGAGATTGTATCTTGGAGGGATTATGTACGTTGGATTTATTATTGAGATATACCATATATGACGGTGTTGGATACGATTTACGAATACATATTTTGATCTTCTTGAGTTGCTGTTTGAGTATATGATGTCGTGACTTTGTATGATCTATTGATCCTTATAGGTAAAGCTTAGGACATTTATCCTAAGGAGCATAAAGACCTTGGTAACTTTAGTTTAACTTAGTACACAATCTTTCCTAGCCTAGCTAAATTCTATAAACCCAGGTATACCTAAGTCTAGACTTAGTAGGCCTTTAGGTCATGTGTTTTTGGCCTTCAAGAAATCTCATCCATCTTTCGCTTCTGCCCTCCAGGAGTCGACAAGACGCTCAGAACGAGAGCTCCAGTCTCCACCGCCTTTTCCGCCCTCTCAGCTGATTGAGCTACCTCACTGCGCAAGGCATTCATCTCTTTGCGGAGGGTTTCCACGTCGCTCTTGGTCTTCTCTTGTTCGGTGCTCGCTCGCGCTTGCGATGCTTTGGACTCGGCGAGTTGTTTTTCGAGATTGCTGACATGCTTCTTCGCCTCGTCGAGTTCTCGGTTTGTGGAGGCGAGGCTCTTCTCCAATGCGTGCATTCTGGTGGTGTCTTCTTTCAGATCATGTTGGAGATGTCCCTTGATTACAGCGCTGAGACCATTGACAGGTGACTCGTCGATTGTTTTCTTGATAGCCTTTGCTCGCTTGTCGATGGAATCTTCGTTGGGTGTAGTGACAGGCTTTCCGTGGAATAACTGGATCTGGGTTTCGACGGGGATGGATTTGGGATAAATGATGGCGTCGGTTGGGAACTGCACGCCCCAGAGATCTGACATGTCTTTGCGGATAGATTCGAGAAATGGATGGCCGGGGCCGAGCCAGACAGCCATGAAGAACCAGTCCGGGTAGTAAAGCTCCTTGTTGAAATACCCGGTCCCAATAAGTCTCAGGTATGGCGGCTGGCGGCTGACTTTGGCTCTGTCAAGAGGACCTGCGGTCCTGATAGCTACCCATGTGTCCATGACGGCCTTCTTCAGCTTGACGGCCAGATCGAGTGGCATTGTCTTCTCAACCTCCGTGAATGCGGCGATGATATCGTTTTGCAAGTTTCCAGAGTGTTGCATTGTATAGGCGGCTGGAATGTCGCGCTGATGCAGGTGGATGTTCCACCCGGTAACTGAGATTCTCAAGCGGGTTCTTCGCTGGAACATGTTAGAGTCAGGGGCAAAGACGAAGATGGCATGACATACTTGGACTCCATCAGAGCCATCGTGGGGAACGAACCGAATCCCAACTCCAACTGGACGTTTTTCTTGGCTATTGGCTCGTGTTTCAGGCATCGGTGTATCCTTCTTTTGCGTGGAGGAAGTGATTGTGAAGACGAAGTTTGACCGCCTTGAAGTAATGCGCAAGTGATCTTTCTGTTAGAGGATGGTTAAATATGTTTGATGTTTGTGTTGCTTAAGATGCAAGCGCACTCATCGAAATCGGTTTGTGCAGAGAAGGAGATAAAGTAAGAGGCAGAAAAGATCAGACGAAAAGATGGAGTCCGTGTCATCTCCCTTCGACGCGCTGACATCGCTTGCTTCTCTCCCCTTTCTAAAAAGTCATCTGGGCTTCTGATTCAGCAACACCAAGTCCAATCTCAGCACCTTCGAGATCCTCCTATTTATATCACACTTCCTTCTCTATTCCTCTTTCTTTCACCCTCATCACGCTCAAAGTACTTCACATTCAAGCCTCTAGTCACTTCAGTTCTTCAACATCTTCACTAAGCACAATGTCATCCCAAAGCTCCAGCAGCTCCTCAAAGGACCCTTCCGACAAGCGATCTTCCGAGTTGGGGATGCTCATCTACGGCGCTTCACTCGAACACCATAGGCTCCTCGAGGACATCAGCAGCAAGGCGTACGATCTCGGCCTCAACGCTGGTCGAGGACAAGCCAACCTCAATCCCGACGACGAGACACAAGCCCTCATCCTCAGCCTCACCGACCGCAACGACGAGCTGGAGAAGCAAGTCAAGGACCACGCAACCGATTCGCTGCTCGATCTTGCCAAGGACGTCCGTAAGTACAATGGCCCTACTACATATGATGTATCGCAAAGGTTTAATTACAACCTCAGGCAACAATGTCACCGCTGCTTACCGCGCCGTGCACGCTGCGACTCATGCAAATTGTCTCAAGCCCGAGGACTATCGAACTTTGAGAGAGTCATGCAGTAAACTCTCGCAGCTGGAGGACAAGTGCAAGGAGCGAGTTGAGGAGATCTCACGTGGTGCAGCGAAGAGAGCTGGGGGTGCATTGGAGCGTGAGCGCAGCAACAAGCGCCCGTTTCGGGGTTAGTTATGGGATGGTCGATGCAATGGGGGACTTGGGGGGTAAGAAAACATCAGACCTTCATACAAGATGTTGAGATCAGCTCAGCAAAAGGGATCCTAAACTTAGGCCAAGTTACCCAAGTTTTTTGTCATTTAGGGTTAAGATCCTAAGTCTTCTTCCCTAGAGGGGGTTGAGATGGGGTTGGGCATGATATGGGCAGGCGAACACTCTTGGGACGGGAACTAGATAATAACCAAGTCCAAAAGACATTTGCGTTCTCTTTGAAGCTCTTCCTTCCTTGTAATCTCATGGTGAAACGGTGTTCCAGCATCCAAAGACTTATGCAGCGTTTGGGCAAGCGAATACTCTTGGGATGGGCATAGGGAACTAGACAGCCACGTCAAAAGGACATGGAGCCTCAAAGACATTTGCTTTCTTTGTGAACTTCTCAGATTTTGCGATTTCGTGGTGAAAGGGTGTTTCCGCGTTCGGAGACTCCTACGGCGCTTGGTGGTCCTCTTCGTCTGATCCTGATGCTGCAGCTGAGTCCACGGCGTCTTATTTCCGTACCATTGTACCCTTATTCGAGCCATCTTGACCCAGCACCTGTCAACAGTGTCACGGCCACGTCTTCATATGCATCCACAAATGCACCCAGAGACTAATTCCGTGTCAGTCATCCTCACTCTTCCTTCTAGCTTTTCTTCAAAACTCCTCAAAACTCTTCAAATATTACCTATATTTCTCCAACTCGCCTAAACTCTTCGTCTTTACCTTCACAAAAGCTCATCACCATGCCTCGCAACACCAACCCCAAGCGCAAATCTCTTCCCTCTTCCCCTCCCAAGCCCTCGTCTCCAGTCTCCGAGTCCTTCCCCTCCTCCTCACCTCCCAAAGCCCGATCTACCAACTCAATCCGCCGCTCCTTCAAGAACTGCCCCGTCTGCAAAGCCATGCTTGTCAACCGCAACGGCAGTCTCGCGCGTCACGTTGAACGCCATGCAAAGCTCGCCAGAATCGAGGTCCGATCCCTCCTCCTCTTCTCCCCTCCCAGTTCTAACGTGTTATCAGGCTATGAACATCGAGATCAACCTTCCCCGGCTGGACGTTCCTGACTTTGACGTCGAGCTCGCTCAGAAAATGTGGCAGTCGGTTCCTGCGAGACGTCGCGCAACCGGTGGAGTCTTTCTCGATGGACCTCTTGCTGGACAGGGTTTCTTTGAGGGAATGCCGAGCGCTTTTCTCCCGAATGGACGGGTCAAGCCAAAGTGGACGTGGATCAAGAAGGATCTTGGAGCGAGGGTTGGACGTGGTCCTTTGAGGGTCCTTGAGAACGCAAACGCCAACGCTGGATCTGTCCTTGACAGTGAAGTTCACATGGAGATGTAGCGGAACATTCAATGGCGTCTCTTGTATGCACTGGGCAGTGAAGAAAGGCAGAATGGTGTTAGCTACGAGAGCAAACAGGCACAATCTTGTTCCCGCGTTATTCCCGGATTTCAAGCTGCGTTCCATATTCACATTTCAGCTGCCTCCATCTTCAACAAACCTCACATATTGGAAGAATCCCTCAACTTACAGCGGTTCAACAGCTGAATAAGGTACGGGAACTTAAATCGTCTCTTCAATTGAGAGCAGCCCTCTCTATAGCAATATAAATCTTGAAAACAGGGAAACACGAGAAGCGAGGGGACGAAATAGCTGGTGAGATTTGTACGTATAAATTGAATCCTCCTCACAGCCAGTATCAAGCTTCATACTATCAGTATTGCGACATGTCCCTTATGAAAATGTACATTGCGTTGCACTTGAGCTCTGTCTCTGCTCCCAAGAAGCGAGGGTGTTGTTGATGGACCCCGCTACGTACATATCTGCGCTTATCTGTTATCGCAACCCGCTGACCTTGACGACTCCATTGAGTAATTGAACTTGGAGCGCAAGACAACATCAGACTTTAATATAATGTATCCTAAACTTATACTAAGTTTGTCTTGGAATTATCTTAGATTACGCAAGTCATCTTATCATCTAGGGTCAAGGCCCTCAGCTTTCTTCCCGCCTCTGGCTATGTATGGCGTATCAAGCACCAACTCTACTCAGAACATAACAGTATGAAGGGTTTTCAGCCGCTTGTTATCTCGGAGACTATGTCCAGTCGCCGGCCTTATATCCACGAATTGACTAATTGGGTCAAAGTCAATGAACCTTTGACAGCGTTTACATCAAACATGTGAAGCGAGAACAAAGGCTCAGCTGAATCATTTGTTAACGGTACAAGTCCTCTCAAGCGCAACCATCATGTACAAATACAGCTCAAAGACCAACCAGATTTATTCACGTCAAGACACTCAAATGGTAAAGTCATGTAATATGTATTGACATTGCTCAAACAGGCATCTAATCATAGACTATGGTGGTATCTCAACAACTAAATTTATAGCAACTCTTACAAGTGGGAGGTAGTCACATCTTCTCAATGTCTCTAGGAGCCTGCTGCTCCTCGTGCTCCTCCGAAATCTTGTTCTCCAGAGCGTTGGGCTGGTATGCGCCCTTGTACTCAGAAGCCTTGAGCATGTTCCACTTGTCCTCCTCGGCATCGAGGTGCTTGAAGTTGAACCAGAAGGCAGTACCACCGACGAAAGCAATGACGGCAACGACGACGTAGTTCCAGACGAGGAGAGGGTCGCCAGAGAGGGGGGTGAAGGCCTGGCCGATGGCGGAGGCAAAGGCGGACATGAAGAGGTTGACAGACATGACGAGAGACTTCATGTTGTCGGGGGCCTTGGAGTAGGCGTACTCGTAAGATGTGACGTTGGTGAAGATCTCACCGAGGCCAATGAGGATGTAAGGCAGACACTGAGCCCAGACGTTGATGTCGGCGGGAGCACACTTCTCACCATCGGCATCCTTGCCATTGGCATACTTACCGCAGGGGCTCTTTTCGTAGATGTAGTGCTGCATGACAGCCGATGCAACCATGGAGAGGGCTGAGATGATGAAACCGGTTGTCATACGCTTGATGGGGGTGAAGGAGATACCCAGCTTGCGGAGACCAGGGTAAAGAAGGTGATCAATGAGGGGAACCATGATGACAATAGAAATGGGGTTCAGGTTCTGAATGACATCATTGGGAACACCGTTGCGAACCAAGGTGGAAGCCTGCGTCGTCAGGTTACCAGTCATCTGGTTGTAAGCCAGATGGAAGACAGGCAGGTAAAGGAAGACCTTGCAGGCCATCAAACCACGACGGACCTCATCGACCCAGGCATCATCATAAGTCATCCAAGCAGGGCGCTGGTCAACGGGAATCTGAGAGGGCTTGGCGTGCTCCCAGTTAAAGCTGAAGAAAGAGCTGCGCTTGCGGACGTAGAGGAACATGCGCAAGAACTTGGAGAGGACGGAACCAGTGGCAGGCTTGAGCTTGTACTTCTTCTTGTTAAGGGCGAGGACGATGGGAGCGATGAGGAAGAAGATGGTGGGAATGAAGAAGGCGAGCCAGAAAGAGTGATACATCTCAACATAGACCATAGCGATCTGACCGCAGACGGAGCCGATGTTGATAGCGAGGTAGAAGTAGAGGAAGACACGGGTGTTTGTCACGGCAGGATCGACAATGACACGTTCACCGTTGCGTACCTCGACGCGCATCCTTGTGTCCTCATTCTGGTCAGCGAGGAGAGGAGAGACGTTTGCCTTGAAGAAACCAGTTCCCACGCATAGAACGATGAGACCGACGATGAAGGCGCCGAAAGCGGGATCCTTGCGGACAATGACAGTGGGAGAAGAAGCAGCGACGAGGATGACGTGAGCACATGTAGAGATGGCGATGGCGATGTGAAGGGTGAGGAAACGGCCGAGCTTGGCATCGGCAATCCAGGCACTTCGACAGCGTTAGCAAAAGACAGGCGACGGCGTAGAGAATGAGAGTAAGGGGACTCACCCGACAAGAGGCATGAGATAGGCAAAGAACTGGTTGAACAGGGAAATTCCCTGCGCAGCCTTGGGTCCCATATCAAGCGCACCAGCCTGAGCATCATCAGAGCCAGGATCGAGTGGCGCACCGGTAGTCGAGCCCTTAGGGAGCGCCTGCCCGACGAAGTTTGTGTACAGGACCGCAGAGCCGTAGTATGAGAAGCGCTCACAGGCCTCTATGAAGGCGATGGTGTACATTGCCCACTTGATCTTTCCGGAGACGCGGCGCAGCGTGCGCAGCTCCTCCTCGGTGGGGAGCTCATCGTCCGAGTCGGAGACGGAGCGCTGGCGCGTCACGTCGATGGAGCCCTTGCCGACGACCTGGGGGATGCCGTGCGTCTCTGGGTAGGCGAGACCCGAGTTGGCAATGGCGTCTGTGTCGAGGTGACCTGCGCTGGTCATTTTGACGATTCTTCTGTCAAAAAGAGAGAGAGAGAAGAGGGTTGAGAGGGGGATGAGAGAAGACCTGGCTCTGAGGCGGGGGATGTGAAGGATAATTATACATGAGACGATTTATCTACGGAAGGGACCGACCCAGCAGGCAAGCACCTCCATTATGGGTCCCCCTTGATTGCGACCTTCTCAAAAGCGCACAAGTTGACGATCCCAGCTTGATACAGAAAACCCCAGAGTCGCAGGTTCAAAGTAACCTTACAGAACAGAGTTGTTTAGTGGAGACTGACCTTATCTGCCCGCGGGACCAATGAGGGCAGGACATTTCCAACGACAAAAGTTCCTCGACGGGGTTAGGCCACATGCGGGGATTGGCCCGAGCACTAGTTTGTACGGGATCGGTCCTTTTGCCATGATACCCAACGGGGAAGGTCGACATTCTCGTAACGTCGGCCGAAGGAAGTGGATGTTTGTGCTTCTGTCTTTTGTTCTCGAACATTTGAGATTGTAGCCATCGTATTTGTTTGACCCAGAGACGTGGTTTGCCATCAGGGAAGAACCTGGTAAGAAGTGTCTAGAATTGCAACCGTGACATTAAACAATGCTTTAAGTACAATATAGAGTTGAAGTGCCTCGGCTTAGACGTCGGATCTGGGCGTCTTCCGGCTCCGAATATTATATTACGTCTTGGCTACGATTCGGGCTAAGCCACCAGCTCCCGACATTATGGCGTGGCGCCTTCAGCTGCCCATGCGCCAAGAGCGCTGAAGGCAATTCGCCTGGCTTGGCTTTACGGTTGGATGTTGATGATTGCCATTAACAAGATCGACGTCGCCTCTCCGTTTTGCAAAGGGAGAGAGCGTTGAGTGGTGGCTTGGACGTGTCATCAGAGGTCTTGGCGGTGACATTGAAGTGGAGAGCGTCGCGTGCTTAACAATGACTTTCACCTCTTCACGATCGAATTGAAGCAAGATATGAGAGTAATTCGCATGTCTCATATGCTCATCTCTAGATCAGTAATCTCTTGTTATTGAACTCCTTCTCTAGTACTCCAAAATTGCCTAATCTCAGCACATCATTCCAACATCTTCTGCTTCAACCTCAAAGCTCATGTAACGGTAACCTTCCTAAAGCGGTTAAACTGGTTACAGCTTCGGAAATACACTGTCCACTATTCCCAGCCCAGCTAAACGAATTTTCACTGCCGCCAGTTGAGATCAAGTGAAGATAGTGGCAATCTATTAATTACACGTTGAATGATACAGTGCACGATGCTACCTTGTTCAAAAACTGCATGCAAAGATATCACCTGTCAACGTCCCCAGTCCCCACTGAATTAACATTAACATTTTAAACATCAGACGCACGCATTCCATGTCAAAACCTCGTAAAACGGATCTCGTTACCTCACAGATTCAACACTCAGCTTCCCCTTTTGGCTCTTCTCCAGATAAGCTTGCAAACAAGGTTCTTTTTTTCGCGGGGGAACTCTATTTATTATGTAAGAGACCAAATCTGACATTACCCAACCGTTCTTAACGTCGTTCGTCTGCTTCGCGCGTTTAATCAACCTGCCAAGAAAAGACCTACACGCGCGTGGCGTCGGAACTTTTGACGCTGCTCAGCGGCCCCACGGCCTTTTGGAACCCGCCAAGATATCTTCCCCCCTGTAGTTGCAAACCCGGCCAGAAGTTCCCAGTGCAGAGGACCCTTTGCTTAGCGCCTCGGACTCCCTTGTGTCGTTTCTCCACTTGACTTTTCCCCAATGGAGTTTCTCCAATTTATCGAGTAATGAAAACGACTTCCCCCAAATTCTTTTTTGGGGTTTGGGTCATGGTGCAAGATACAGTTGAGATATCGTGCTTGACACCTTGTTATTATCTCGTAATTGGGATGTGAAATGCGGGTTAATTGCTCTCGAGGTCAGTGTAGAGCCGCATGTTGTGGTTTGACAGGCTGGGCCAAGACGGGTATGATAGGCCATTTTCTCGGCGCCGAGTCATAATTCTCCGCTTAGAATCGCACGCAATGTTGACTTGGCGGTCGGGCTTCGGATTTAAATCTCATGATGCATTTCTTGGCCGTCATCTTGGCGATATCAATCGCGAGTGCTACTGAATAGGCAGGTCTGTAGCAACTCTCAGACCTGTCTTATGTTCAAGTACGGATAAAGAATGCTCATTACACATGTCAGCATCACTCAATCCCCACCGAATCACAAAGCCCGTCTCCATCCAGGAACTGCTCAAGCCCTTGTCCACCTTTATCCCAAGGTGGAATGACCCGCTCAAGGCCCTGGCAAAGAGCTTGCAACGGTCGGCCGCTATTTGCTGCATCCTGCTCGGACTGAGCGCGTGATAAGCGGGCTCTAGAATGGGAGATCGACGACGTATGCCTTATCGCGGATGCCAGGTTGCATTTCCTAGCCCTACCGCATGGTCTGATTCTGGCCATCACCGAGCTTTACTTTTCTCGATCTGGTGTTGAAGATCTGGATTAGCCTATTGCAGCTTGCCACTTATCTGTTACATTGCCCTATCGCGATCGATGCATGTTGATGGATTTTATGGGTGCGTCTGGACTTGCATGGAGGGATATCCTGCAAGCACGGAATTCCGATGCTTTATCACGGACTAGACGAGTGCTGGTAGGCGTGTTGCGTTTGGCAAAGAAAAGGAGTCAGAGTGCTTCTTATATTTGTGTATGTCTCTGATAGATATATATCGCTACGTCTTTAGCACCTTGCTAGTCTTGTCGCTGTCGGTAGGCTAGCAAGCCCATCGGCTTCCATGTCGTTGAGCGTTGTCGATGCAACGGCTGGGACAAGGTTGCTGACGGATGAGGGCGCTCTGACTGGTGCGTCCAAGCCATGTGACTTACAGATAGTCTTTATCCCCGCGCGATACCAGACTGACTGACTGCCAACTCTGGCCGGCTTCCCCAGAAAGACTAACCGTTCTAAAATTAGGACTTGCATTTACGGCCATTCGCCGAGCTATCGAACTGCCCTACCAAATACATCCCAATGGCGGCCCCGGGAATAACTTGGGCGTCGATGGCCGATAAATGCCGAGATCCAGGATATGACACTGGAGGCATGCTAAGTTTTGAGAGGCTAGGTTCAACGTTGCAGCAGTACTAAGAGATCAAAGAAAGGCTACAGCATAATGATATGTTCTGCATGAGCGCAATATCTCCCGTATCAGAAGGCAATTCCTTGCCTACTGGCGAATGAAAAAGGCTCGTGACACCTCAACACATCCTTGCATATCAGCATAGTAGAAGACATCTCATCTTGGGGCACAATCCACCTAGGCGAGGTCAACTTTCTCGGGGGGAAAAGGAGAAAGAGAGGGGCTTCATCTGAGCCTGTATATGGCGGCCTCGCCTCCACGCTCATGTACAATGAGGCCATTTGGTTCAAGGGCTATAGTCATGTGTTCGATAACTTTAGGCGCCGCCCATCTCACTCATGCTGAGGCTACTCGTCGACAACCCTTTTTCTGATACAGCCAGAACCGTGCAGGAGGAACAAGTCATGAGGATCTTCTGTGTACGCGACAACATAGTGACTATATGGGGCATGTTGATATTAGCATATTAGCGGCGCTTGAGAAATGGACCCTGTAATAGGCAGTCTTTGCGCAATTCGAGTGGAATATGGCATGTCCTATTCTTGAGGTGGAAGTGGAAGCGATGTCTCGCACATAAGTCCTACAGTAAATGGAGAACAACCCGGCTTTGACATCTTCGCGCCATCGACATACACGACATCATTTATATAGATTTCTCAAGAATGTACATCTCAAATCAATTAAACTCACGATCCAATTCTGCGGTCGAGGCCCACTTGTCGAGCTCTAGCGCGGATCATCAGCGGGCGTAGCGCGGAGCATCTCATCCAAAGTTTCTATTGTCGCCAACGCCACATTCGTCTCGACCCAGACAATAGAGGAATGTAACCGTTTTCGTCACACCCGAGGCCGACGATCAATTAAATCTACATCATAGAGACCCAAGTTACACTGGAATTCCGACAGGCACAGACTAGAGCGTGGTTTCGTTGTCTTCGAAAGACTAGAGCTAGATCACTGCTGGCATCGTTGAAGATATACAGATCTCAGAACAGATCATCTTCGCAAGCGCCCGCAATGTACCCTCCATAAAGCTATTGTCAGATCGCCTAATGCTTATTCCAATTCCCTCGACGAAATAGCGCCTTATGAGCAAACTGGCTGAAGTCTACCCAATCGCATTCCCTTTACCCCAAGCCACGTCAACAAAATAGGGTTAAGGCCGTACGAGAAACCATGAGCAACATCGCTTGTGCCGACTCCAGGATTGCTATCCGATCCCCTGGGTCTGCTTGGAATGCTAAGTATCTGTATGAATAGCATTGGCATTTCGCCATCTCGAGTCTAGAAGTGCCGCTTTGGGAATGAGCCCGTACGCTGTGTTTGTATTTATTCTGCGTGGCTTGGAAGGAAATCTGTTGGTTCTGCCTTTTTTCTGTTCATTGCGAAAATCATCTCAGTGGTTCCTTTTTTCCCCTCTCTCCTTCGTCGCTGACTGGACTGAACTGTCAGGTTTATAAGTTACAGCTCATCTTCCCAGAGAGATACTCGTCATGGCGATCAAGGGGGAAGGCCCCTGGGTCATTGGGGCGATGTGGGCTCTAACGGTTGTTGCGTTTGTCTTTGTTGTCCTGAGGGCGTATACGAGAATCTTTGTCGTCAAGTCATTCGGTATTGACGACCATGTCTACAACCTAGCCTGGGTAAGCTACGACACGATACCGACCTGAACTCTGCTGATGAGCAGTAGATATTCCTCCTCCTCGACACCGTATTCACAACCGTCGCAGTCGACTACGGCGTCGGCCAAGATATGGACGATGTCATCCAGAACAACCCCTCCGACCTAGCCCCCGCGCTCATCTTCGAAGCCGTCAGCCAAAGCTTTGCGATAGTAGGAATGAGTTTAGCGAAATGGTCACTCGGCTTGTTTCTGCTTCGACTTGTGAAGCAGCAATGGCACAAGGTGGCTATTTGGATATCCATGGCGAGTCTGATGTGCGCTTCCATCACTGTCTGCTTCGTGTACTGGCTACAGTGCACTCCGCCGAATTATCTCTGGGATAGGACTATACCTGGTGGGCGATGTACGGTGGACACGGCTCCTGCGTCCATGTTGCTCTGCAGTGAGTACTCAATGTGAGCGTGCGTAGATAGAACTAACGTGAGCAGTTCTTTGTGTTGTGGTGGACTTTTTTCTTGCTGGCTTTCCTTGGTTGTTTATCTGGGGTTTGCAGATGAAGATGAAAGAAAAGATTATCATCCTCAGCAGTCTCAGTCTCGGCGTCATGTATGAACAGCTCCCATCGTGTCTTGAAACCGAGCTAATGAGCCTTTAGTGCCGGAGTGTTTGGAATCAAGAGAACCCTCGAGGTACCAAAGCTAAAGAGCCCCAATCACACCAGTATGTCTTCCTTGAGGTATACAGATCATGACTAACATTCATCAGAGGACCCAGTCGGCTTAATCGTCTGGTCCGCAGCCGAAATGACCGTAACGATGATCTGCATCGGCATCCCCGTCTGCAGGCCACTTTACAAGAAATATTTCAGCAAATGGAGTTCTCGCAACAGCAGCAAGTATCAGCAGAACTCTGGGGCATCTTTTCCTCTGCAGACCATTGGTGGAAGTACAAAGTATCCAGCCCAGGTACACAAAAAGGACAGCACGTCTGAAGCCTCCGTGCAGGAGTATGAGAGGAGGGGCCACAGAAGTTCTTATAATAAGAATAAGGTGTTTGCGAAGGGGGCGGAGAGGGGATATGGTGAGAATCAGAGTGAGGAGGAGATTCTGGGGCCTGACTTTCGGAGGAGTCAACAGGAGGACATTGAGGGACAATATTATTAATATTTACAGATTTACTACATACACAGTAAAGAAACAAAAAGACAAGGGTACATATGAGACTCAATAATTATAGTACTTAATTGATATATGGATTAATTGGTGGAACGACTTGTTGACAAGAATGGCAAAAAGAAACTCCGGTACAGGGAATCGAACCCTGGGCTCCGCGGTACTGATCCCTTAGAATATGAGAGCGCGAAATGTTAGCCACTACACCATACCGGACGTTATTAAAATTTTAACTTCTTATTATGTAATATATACAGCATGCTAATTGCCAAACCTAGAGTCAGAGTCGCTCTGCGAGCTTTGACGATATTGACGCTGCGTTGCAATTTTGGACAATTGTCGCAGACTTTGGCCGTCTTTGGGAGCTCCAAGTGTCTTACATCGTCATCTCTTTATTTGAAACATTTGGTAGTAAGCTGTTACTGCGCGATGCTTGAAACTACGGGAACAGAAGACGTTGCCGACCAGATGACTTTTCGTTGTCATGCGCAGACGAACCTAGTAATGATTTGTCTCTGTTTACATGCCAATAAGGCTATGCCACAATAAAGTTGTTTATTATGGTGATACTCTGTCCAGTTTAAATCAATTCAGAGCAGGTAGAGGTTGATCTTTTAAAGCATCGCATGCCTGGACAAGTGCTGTGCCGGCTCAATTGATCCTCAAGGGCTTATCTCTAGGGTACACGACGTCACCGATCAGCATCCACGCAAGCGTCTTCAATGGGGCAAGGTGCACGTCGTCAAGTGGATAGTTGATGGAAATAAATCCGCTACGGCCCGGGATCCTGGGGAAATCTATCCGTATAAATCCATTAATTATCATGTACAGTATGACTCGAATTGTTTTGAAGGGAGGACTCATTCCAGCGACATTAAAAGAGTCAGCCTGAAACTGCGCAGTCTGTTTCACTACGCCGCTGATCACGATCTTCGGGCCTTTCAATTAAAATGCCCGGATCAAAACAACTTGGATCAACCCGGGATCAATTAACAATGAATTCCCCGTAAAAGTCATGCGATAAAAGTTTTCGCACGAGAATAAACGTCGTAATTGCCCGAGAAATATTCGAGACATTGAGTAAAAAGGAATAAAATCAGGGACAGAAAAAGCTTGTGTCAGCACTGCCCTTGAGTCAATGCTCATTTCCCGGCACACTCATTCCAACAATCGAGATCCTTTCGTTCCTCCAAGAATCACCTGCGAGCCTTGCTTTCTCGAGTCAACAAAACAAATGATCAAGGACATCGCTGCCAATTCAAGTCGCCCATTCCAAGCAAGACAAATTCCCCCCTTGGGCATTGAAACCCAACGCGCGGAAGCCATGGCAATTCACTGGGATACCCTGAGATTTTAAGATTGGCAGGTCAGGTACACAGACCATCCCATTGGCAGAATCCTTGGAACCCCCTGTAGAAATAGCCAAGTTGGGCACTGTTTGGGTTGTGCCGTAGACGCAGGGACCAAAGGGCAAAAAAACACACACAGCACAATATTATATCTAGGGGACTGCGCAGGCAGAAGGGATGGAAGGGGTTCTTGTTGCATCTCATTCCTTTTGAACGCAGCGGGCGAAGTCTCTAGTCGCTTTTGTGAGAGAAAGCAACCTGTGCAGACCATGGCGCAAAGACTAAGCTTCGCCCAGCTTGAACAAGCTGCACTTCACATCATCCGTCTCATCGCCGACATTCCCGGCCTGGAGAACACCAAACTCGCCGTCATTGGCGATCTGGCTGTCGCAAAGTATCTCTCGCGCCAGAACCGCATAGCAGTACGTCTTCCCTCAATTGTGACCACTCTTGCGCACCACCAGCTAACACTGAACGTCACAGAGCATCGACCTGGTCATCAGCAAATCCTCCTCCCCCGGCCGCGTCAAGAAAGAAATCGTCGGCCACCCGATCAGTCCCCTCGTCGAAAAGTCCGGCACGGTTCTGTACCGCCACACAAGCGGCTGGGAGATCGAAGTCAAGCTCATCCCCGACTGGCTGAGCCCATACCTCCCCGACTCAGCGAAGCGCGTCCGCGACGTCACCAACGAAGCGACCCTCCCCTACACGTCGCTCGAAGACCTCATCATCTTCAAGATGGACGCCTGTGGTCTTCACGAGAACGACAACAGCAAGCGACGCGACGCCTGCGACGCAGCTGCTCTGCTGGAGCTGGCCTCTGAGCACGGTGCCCTGCGCCTCGACGAGGACAAGACAGAGCGTGCGGAGGAGGCGCTGGGCGATATGGTTGAGTTCTCTGACGAGAAGGACAAGGGCTGGTGGCAGCGCTGTCTGGGCATGGTGAACGATAAGCCGCGCACGCCGCAGGAGATCCTCTCCGACATCGCCGAGCGTCCCCAGACAGCTTCATCGCGCTCATCCGTCCACTCGTCCATCTCGCGCGCTTCATCCTACGCCAGCACGACATCCACGCACTCGTCTACATCCTCCATCTCTTCGACCGCTACCTGCGACGACAAGTGCCCCAAGTCACCGGCCGAGAAGAACGGACGCCCTCGCAAGATGAGCGTCACCAAGAAGACGTCGCGTCACAAGCGACACACGTCCATCGGCGCGTCTACATCCGTCAGCGCTCTCGACGCGCACATGCACCGCCTTGAGCTCGATCGCCCTGCATCGCCGGGCATTGCTCTCACGAACCGTCTCTAATTTCCTTTTTTTATTCCTTCTCTCTCACTGTATTAGCGTTTGACCTGTAAGCTTGGCTACTTGTACATCATAGGATACCCTCGATTATTTGTGGTTTAGCGTGTATTTTATTATGTACGAATTGGCGGGACATGTAATTGCAAAAGTTTGGGCCTGGGTTTAAAAGTTTTGGAGTTGCGATTACAAAATGATGGGGTTTCAATTCATGTACATGTTTGGTGGGTTAATTGGATGTATTTAGACTTTCTTTACTCTAGATTTTCTTTGTCAATTAATTGCAAGCGATTTGTCTTATTTTTGTTGCCTCTTCTAATGTGTAATGGTGATGCGACCGTGGTGAATTGACTGACTGTCTTGCTTTGACGAATGCTCGTTTTGGTGATTCACCACGTGCTTGGATAACTGTTGCTGTGACGCCGCAGAGCAATGACTTCCGCCAAATATTTGTTGATCAAACGATTGTTGTTATTTATTCATTCTCACTGACTCTAATGCATTTCTCCCAACTGTGTTTATTGTTGGTATTCGACACGTAAAGTTGACTCATCGTCGAGTCATAGGGTAGCGACCGTGTTTTAAGACAAAACATCACCAACCAACAACCATCACCTTGCGGAGGAGGAGCATACACGTGTCTTTCCAAACAACACAGCGACAGCTTACAAGAGCATGATTGCCCGTGAATTGAATTGACATTTGTTACTCTCCCTTGGGTCCCCTGGGTTACTCAATCCAATACCAGCACCATGTGCTTTCACCACTGTCGCGGGGCGTAACCAGCCACCTCGGCACGACACGACACGACGCGGCCTGTGCATTCAAGGAGGCGGCCATAGCTAAAACCTTGACACATGGGGCTTCCGCTGTCGCATCCTAACGCTGGAAATTTGGATCTTGTTTTAATTAAAAACATGCCGAAATCCACTCCCGAAAAGCTTGTGACTTGGGGATCCTTGCCTGGAAATAACAGACCGAGGTCGCGTCGATGAGCTTTTGGGCTGGTCGGGCCGCATGCTCGCCTGAAATATGGAGATCCGGCTTCAAGGGTTTCTGATGGGTTATTACCGACCTAAATGACAAGGCGATTGTTGGTTCATTACTTCGTAGATAAAACAAGATAGCGCTACAAAGTATTACTGGAAGTTCAACCAAGAGGTCGGTTCAGTCATATCGCGCAAGCATAGATATACACTCCCTTCAATTAGCGTAAGACGGGCTTCAAGTCAGCATCAGTCTATTGCGTCCATGACTCCGGGAATAGACCGGAGATATATGGCCCGGCGACGGATTAACCTAAACCGCTCCGTTGGACAAGTCCGCCCCCGGGAGAAAAGAAGAATCAATCTGTCTTAGATGTTTTATCTAAGAATAATAAAATCAAGATAAAGATAAAGAAGAAATTATTATAAAATTAGAAAATATTAAAGTAATAGAGAATTTAGTAAAATTTGTAAAGATCGGTTAATTCTTCCGAGCCCCAGTGATCCGCGTTTAACTGGGTGTCCCGGTTAAGTAGAAAACCACACTACGCTCAATTGGGAACACTCAGAGAACGCCAACTCGACGCGACAGACGAGAACACAGATACGATACACGAACATGTCAATTTGCCCTGAATACAGAACGTGAGCATAATAAAAATATGAGAAAAATTAAGTGGAATGAGATGTATTGGTGTTTTTAATTGAGTATGCTGAGGATCCTTCCCATTCATTCCTGGCAACCTCTATCATCTCTGAAGATAACGCCCTGTCTCCCATTCTACGTCCCGTGACCCGATCTCCCAAATCAGTACCCTTTAAACAACCCAAGGAGTACAATGCATGTGCCGTGTTTGGTAGTTGCCGCCCCTACTTTGTTCGCTGACGCTTGACACTACGTTTAGCCCGGCCTTCAGAGTCCCTGGCTCGCTTGGTAGATGAAGACGAATCGGCGGGAGTTTGGTGGTTCTCGTCATCATCTTCAGATTTGATGATGCAGCCCTCATCGATCTGATCACTCTGTTGATCATTCATGAAAAGAGAACTTTCCTCACGGCTGGTCTGCTTGGTAGTGTCCCCGCCGCTGGGAGAGACTGGGGCTCCGGCCTGGTTGGTACGCTCTTTAGGGTTGCTGGATGAGATGACTTTAGATGACTTTCCGTAAGACTTGTTGAGGATAGCGCCGCCTTCGTCGTCAGGTACAGGGCCCCAGTCTGGTTCATCCTCCTCTATGAGGCCGTTGTCGAGAAAGCCATCGCATTTGTTTCTGTACTCAGCGAGCTCCTCAAACATTCCGTTCAGGCAATGTGCTAGAGCGGGTTTGTCGGGAAGACGCGTCTTGTTCTTCATCTCATCAAGAAGAAGAAGCAGTTTGTGTGCTACCCATCCGGTATGCTTTCCTGCGTACATGTTTAGTTCGAGTAACCGGGAGAGGACTGGAATAACATACGGGAAAGGCCGAGCATGTCGATGTGCCGCTCAAGATCTCGAGACAACTGCCGGATCTGAGAGTCAGTTTTGTTCCGGTGCTCGTCGATACAGTTCTGGGCATGAGTTTCAGCCGCGGAAACTCGAGCGGCTGCATCCGTCTTCATCTTTTCAACGGTCTGTGTAACCGTGTTGACCATCTGCACATTGCGAGCCTCGAGATGAGTAGTGTATCGAGTGACATGAGCCTCCGCATCGGCCCTGGCCCGAGCAGCGCTAGCCTCTGAGGCCTTGAGACGAGCTTCGAGGTGAGCGACACGACCGTTCGCGGCTTCAAGCTGTGTCTTGAGTTCAGTGATGATAGGACCGGAATGCGCAAGGGCTCTGTCTTCTCCGCTTTGGCCACTGTAGTTCACCAACTCTGCGACCAAGTGGCCAATACGCCTCATCTGCCGCTCAAAGGTAGAGACGCCGTCTCCAGCAGACCCAAGGGAGGCGTTCCTGTCGTTGGAAGCCATGATGATGTCGGCCTCTGGCTGGGAGTTGTAACTCTGTGTGGATTGCCCTGTTGTTGTACGGTCGCACGATGTGGCTACAAGCAAGTGTCAGTGTGCCAACAATGAAGAAAGGAGGATGAAAAACCTGTGGAATTAACGAACCTGGTTGTCTTCTCTATCGCTTGTGAAGTGCGATGCGAGAGGTGACGGGATGAATCCTGTGATGTAAGGTGGAGGTGTTGAGATGCGAGCCTGAAGGCCAGAGGAGTAGGAATTCGCTGCACTGAGAGGGTTATGCGGTGTAATATGAGGGGCGTCTGCTCAGATGAAAATGCTCATACATTTGGCTGTAGAAATCTCTTGAAACAAGACATCAGCCTCGCCGGTATGCCTCTCATTCACTTGACCTACAAGGCCGACTAAAGGTGGAACCCTAAAGCACAGGCCTATCTCAAGGTAGCACTATCTGTCGCATTTGAGCTTCGAAGCTGTATTTAATCCCTTTACTGGGTATTTACGGAATATTTCCCAAGCCAGTGCCGACCTCAATGCTACCGAAGCATAGCTGATGGTTTATCAACTCTTCAAAACGAGGTTCTCGACAAGTCTTCTCCGATATTGAACGAGCTCAGTCCCAGATGTTCCAGAACAGAGACTCCAAGTCAAGTGGCTGAAGATGACTCCCAGAGCCATATTGCAGTTGCTGGAGTGAACATGGCGAGTACCTTGCACTATCGGCAGATTCTACTATTAGTGGGACATTACTGATGTCATGTTGATGACTTCTGAGAGAACACGACTTTGTGAAAAGACAATGAAGAACCTTGAAACCGCCAGAAAGAAAGACAGGGCCTTACAGACAGAGTCTGTTACCCCCAACGCTGATCTCGCAATTAATACAGTCAAAGGAATCAGATCTCGTTTAAAACACGGCACCCAATAAGGTGAGTCTCTTTGCGACTTGTCCCATATTCAATTGCCCAATCAAACACACGCCAAAGCGGATGGTCCCGCCCAATAGCCCCAAAATCTGACTGTAACCAAGCACGGAGGAGGCATGGAAATAATGCTGATGCCAAGATCAAGACTAGTGAACCGTGTCAGATAGACAGACGTCGTGGTCCAAATCGTAGCGCAATGATGATTAGCCCGTCAAACTTAAAAGGTTATTCTACACGCAAGCGGACATTAAATACCATACGTTACCCTCGTCAAGAGTACTCAATCATAAAGCCTTCTTGCTTCATCCTTCAACATGTCTACTTCTCTTATTCTAGCCACAGCCATTTTGGCATCACTATCCTTTCTCCTCGTCAAACATGTACAACGCTCCAAGAAACCCCCCTTGCCACCTGGTCCCAAAGGTCTACCACTCCTGGGCAACATCCGTGATCTTCCATCACCCGGAACACTAGAATGGCCTCACTGGCAGAGCCACAAAGAGAAATACGGTCCGATAACTTCAGTTACTGTGCTTGGACAACATTTTGTCATTTTACACGATAGGCAGGTCATCATGGATCTTCTCGAGACTCGAGCGATGAAGAGTGCTTCACGCCCCAAGCTGGTCTTTGCGGGGGATATGTAAGATGCGCATCTCTAATTTTATCTTATCTTGTTTGTGCTGACGATCTGTAGCGTTGGATACGATGGTGTCATGGGCTTGATGCCGTACAATCGAACCTTTCGAATGCATCGCAAACTCACAGCCACCCAAGTCAGCCCCAAATCCATCACTCGATTCGAGCCCATTCAAGAACTAGAAATCCTCCGACTGTTGAAGAGACTACATAAAGATCCCAACAGTCAGAATCTTCCAGATCATCTGAATCAGTACGTCTTCCTTCCAACTCGCGAAGTAGATACTCACAAGGCTGCAGAGTATCCGGCTCAATCATGCTCCGCATACTTTACAACTACGAAACAGACCCCGACAGAAGCGATAACATCGTCACCATGGCTAATCTCGTGATGGAAGAGTTCTCTCAAGCTACAGCTCCAGGTGCATGGATGGTAGACTTCATTCCATGGCTTCGACACATTCCGGAGTGGATGCCAGGTGCTGGGTTCAAGAAGATTGCTAAGCTCTTCAGGCAGCATCTCCTGCAGAACGTCCAAGATCCTTACCAATACGTGAAAGATCAGATGGCTAATGGTAAGGACGATGTTTCCTACGTCGCTGATCTCATCAAGGACATTCACCGTAAGATTGATCCCGAGGAAGAGAGTGTCATCGCGTGGACTGCAGCGTCGATGATGAACGCAGGAACTGACACCACGGGCGCAACCCTCCTCGCCTTCTTCGCAGCCATGCTTATCTACCCCAACGTCCAAAAGAAAGCCCAAGAAGAAATCTCTCGCGTCACCGGAGACTCACGCCTCCCCTCCTTCACCGACAAGCCAAACCTTCCTTACATCACTGCCATTGCCCAAGAAGTTCTCCGCTGGCACACCCTCGCCCCAATGGGTTTCCCGCACATGACGACCGAAGACGATACATACCGCGGCTACTTCATCCCCAAGAACACTCTTCTCTTCCCAGCGGTAGCATCTCTCACGCACGATCCAGAAGTCTACCACGATCCAATGGAGTTCAAGCCAGAACGGTATTTTGAGCCGTTTAACGAGCCTTCACCGTCGGATCTTGTGTTTGGGTTTGGGAGAAGAGCGTGTCCGGGGCGTTGGATCGCTGAGCAGACTTTGTTCTTGAGTATTGCGCAGACATTGGCGGTTTTTGAGATTAAGAAAGAGTTGGATGGGGAGGGGAGGGAGATTGAGGTTTGTTATGAGCAGTTGCCAGGTGTTATTTCTCGTGTCAAACCGTTCCCGTGCAGGATTGTACTCAAGAGTGAAAGTTTCAGGAAGTTTGTAGAGTAGACTGCCGGAGTTTCATTATCCATAGTAAAAGTGTGTGGAATGTTCATGACACTTCAAAACCCCCCTCTCAATCTTGGCTTCGCGTATGATACTTGGAGAGAATGAGCAGAACGCAACAGTCTAATTGATGTTGATATATCTTTTCCTGTTCTAGCTTGGAGGTGAACTAGCCCTGTACATGATACAGACCAACTCTCATATGTCCGTTTCCCCCTCTATTAGCCCTAAGATAATACGGCACAAATACGCCCTCCTTCTCATCACCAAAACCCGATCCATCACTTCCAACAACAAAACCAGGTGTCGACACATCCTCATCCAACTTTCCACTGCGTCGCCAGCATGAAGTCCTCAACGCAATATACTCTTCATCCGTCCCACTGATACACAGTCTCTCTTCCTTGACCGCACTGCCCGCCTTGAGCCCAACGTCCTTGAAGTGATTGCCTTCCCACGTATTGTCTGCATCCTCGATACAGTACACCAGTGGTCCTCGAGCAAGTGTCAGAGTGTGCTGGTTGGTATAGGGATGCGGAGCGATGTATCGAGGCGCGAAGTTGCCGATTGTCAGGGAGAAGACAGGATGAGCGGCTGTGTAAGCTGGATCAAGCGTGAGATAGCCTTTGTGCAAGTGGGAACTACCATCGCTGGGCTTTGGGTCAAGGGTGTACTGATTTTGAGACCAGCCTGGAATCCTGAGGCGTATCGTGGTGTTCACCGACGCAGGACTCGTAAGTCGAAACTTGACGAGTCCATCCCACGGCCAATCCGTCTCTTGACGAAGCACAACCTCTTCATCCCCAACCCCAAACTTCAACTCAGCATTCGTATACAAATGCACATTCACAAACGCCTCCTTCTCCTTCTCCTCCCCAAAATCCCAAAGATATCCCCCCAACGACCCGTACAAACGCGTCACGTTAGGCGGGCAGCACGCGCACCAGAACCACTCCTCCCTCACACTCTTATCACTCTCCGAACTGCCCAGCTGATTGACATACGTAAACGCCTTTCCATCAAGACTCATCGCCGTCATGATATTGTTATACAAACAAAGTTCCATGACATCTGCAAACTTTGCGTCAAGCTCGATATGTAGGAGTCGCTCGGCTAGCATCATGACAGCGATGGACGCACAGGTCTCAGCGTAGCATCCGCCTTCGTCGGTGGATTGAGGGAGGAAATAATCGCGTCCAAAACCTTCCCATTGCTTGATGGCGCCGATACCACCGGTGAGATACATCTTTTTGGTGACCATGTTGTCCCAGAGGCGGTAGACGGCGTCTTTCCAGCTTGACGAGGTCGAGAGTGATTGAGAGCCGGATGCATCGATGCAGAGCATGTCGGCTACCGCGGTGAGGAGATAAATTGCGCGAACGGAATGACCCTCGACGGTTTGCTGTTCCAGAATGGGTTGGTGAGCCTGGCAGTACCAGTGAGATCCGTGTTCGGGATAAGGATCAGGGCGCTGGTAGAGACTCTGGCCACGTTGCTTTGCCTCCCATTCGAAGTAAAGCTGCCCATGTTGACCTTTGGGGTTGCCTCGTTCTTCAAGGAAGTAGCGGGATAGGTCGTACGCGTTCTTGTTTCCGGTGGCTTCGTACAAGCGGAATAGAGCCAACTCGATCTCGGGATGTCCAGGATATCCGTGCAGTTGATCTTCGCCCGGTCCAAAAGTGCTGTGGATTAAGGCGACGTATTTCTCAATGGGCTCGAGAAGAAGGTTGTTCTTGTAGTACTGATGATGAGCGAGAGCTGCTTCGATGAGATGACCAGCGTTGTATCTGAAAAATGAGTATAATAAGCAAGAGAATGCGGCTGTTTGACTTACAACTCATGCATGTCCTGCAAATTCGACCACCGCTTCTCCGGCTCAACAACAGTATAATGAACATTCAAGTATCCATCACTCTGCTGCGCCCCTCGAATCATCTCAACCAACTCCTTCACCGCAGCGTCAATCTCAGCATCAAACTCATCGTGAAGGAGATAACAAGCGCCCTCGATCCACTTCGCTATGTCGCTGTCCCAGAAGAGATGGAAGGGTACAGGCCACATGGACTTGTCCGCGTAAATCTCATGCCATTGCAGCTTGAAACAATCGTAGCGGCCTGTCTCGCGAAGTCGTTTGAGCTGTGTATGCAGAGTTGTCTTTGAGACGGTGGCTCTTCGACGGTGGAGGAGGGAACCTGGTGTCAAGGTTGTGTGCGGGAAGATGGACTGGGGATGAGACATGTTTGCGATATGTCGAGGTGAAGATTGCGGAATTGAATGTCAGAAATGATTCTGGTTTAACATGATATACTAGTATGCGAGTCATGATTGACGACGATTGTTGATCAATTGGTGCATGTCATTAGTTCGTGGTGGGAGGCCGGGACATCCCACCGGAGCTCCCACCGGGGACCAGTCTCAAAGAGGGGAAACGGGTCAAGTGCTCGTGAGAGTGGATTGAGGAGTCACTTGATGCCCGAAAGCCGAAAGAGGCCTGGTTAGATGAAGCGGCGAAAAGCCATTTTTTGCTTCTCTCGTGATGGTTCTGAATCTCGGTGATATGCCATGATAATTGTCGCGATCCATATCGAGAATGGCCAATTTATAGAATTGAGCTGAACTGCAAGTATAAATACATTAGCTCCCAAATAGTAAAGAGAATAATATTGTTACGGTACCATTGCGTTTCATCTTGTTTCCCCGATATGTCGGGAACCCTGACGTCAATTCTCCGATTCTAAGAAGCAGAGATTGATCCATGGTTCTACAAGATTGGTGCGCCTAGCTTGATCATCTGATGTGACTTTTACCCCAGACTCTAGACCAACTCTAGCCCGATATGTCCCTTCGCGAGTGGGGAAATCCCCGACCTCGCTCGGCCTCAAATGATCCTCACAAAACATCATCAATCACGGTTCGACAAGCTTAGAAACGTCTGAAACCTTCTTCGCGATGGAGAAGTACCAATGTTCACAATGCCCAAGAAGCTTCAAGCGATCCGAGCATCTGAAGCGACACCAGAAAGGCCACGATAGCCTGAGGGGCTTTGAATGTGATGTTTGCCACAAGAGCTTCACGCGCAGGTAAGCGGCGCGGAATAGTTTGATGGGAGAGGCACTGATTGGATGGAAGTGATATCTTGACAAAGCATGTGGCTATCCACGATCATCCGTCCGCTATGTCGAGACGCGATGTCGGGCGGCGTAGAGCGTGTTTGGAGTGCGCCCGGGCACGCGAGAAATGTTCAAGAAACCTCCCGTGTCTGCGCTGTTCAACCAAAGCACTAGAATGCGCCTATCCCCAGACCAGAAACAAACAAGCTGAAGCATCTCCGGCCTCACAAACTGGTGTCGTTGCGCATACTCCGAACCAAACTCTCATCAGCCCAGTCGAGACAGTAGATCACGCGTCGCAGCCTCGGCACGTACAGTCAGATCTGCAGCTCGCGCTACCTTCACATCAAACACCACATTCACAAGACAGTCCTTTCATCGACAGCGCTGGGAACGAGCATCAACCAGGTTTTGACTATGATCTGTCCACTTACGACATCGACTGGGACTTCCCCATCAATTGGCTACCGTACGACACTGAGATTGAGACAAACTACTACTCGATTCTCGGCCTCGATATGACCCAGCCGATTGATGCTGGTGATGCAACCATGATAGATCAGCCAGTTCCCAGCTTTCCCATGATCGACGCTCCGCCACGTCGTTTGTCAGCCGTGACATCGCTTTCCCCAGGCAGCGGACTAGGAGTTTCTCCCCAGTTGAGTATGAGTTCTGGACGTACTATACCCGGTGACTTGTACGCCACGAGTTCAAACGGCGCCCGACGTCCTTGCACTGCCAAGTCAAAGCAGCTGTTCCCACCGCCAGGACTTCAAGGATATGCACAGCTACCCACCATTTCTCAAGACCCAGCCCTCCGAGCCAACCCGCTTTCGTTCCCTGATCTCAGCCATATTATCCTGGAAGACGAAGCGTACAGAGAGTCCTTCATGACAGAGTTGACGTACAGCAAGATCTGCGATGCTTTTAGACAAACGTGTCTCGAAGCCTCCATGTTCCATCAGCACTACACCTCCGCTGACTTTCCGTCACTGAAGCTGCTCGAATACTTCGTCAAGCTCTTCTTTGAACACTTTGACCCGATCGTTCCGCTTGTCCACCCTCATACAACAGACCTAAACGGCAACTGGGTTCTTGCTCTGGCGATCTGTGCCATTGGGAGCCAGTACTCAGCTACAGCGGATATCCACGCCTGCGTCGTACCATTCCACGAATTTCTTAGAAGGACCTTGGTCACCCAGCTGGAAGGATCAGACTTGAGCCTGCCGCTGGCTCAGGCTCTTGTGCTGAGTCAGGTTGGTCTGCTGTACTCTGGTGGTGGTCAACTTCAAACGGCTGCTTACGAGAGGATGGGAAGTCTGCAGAGAGTCATCACTTTCTATCTTTGCCGATCTGATTCTCAGCGAGAACCATCGACGGAGGTACATGGTGAGGGAGAGGAAGATATGTGGCGAGGATGGGTTGAAGATGAGACTTGGCGTCGACTGTGCTATTTCATTTGGGTGAGTTTATACTGTTTGTCCTTTCAGTATCCGGACTGACACACAGCAGCTATTAGATCGCATGGGACGCTACTTCTTTGATGACCACCAGACAGGCACCTTCAACGTCGCGAACCTGACCTTGCCGCACGATGGCCTTTGGTCACAAGCAACCTCATCAGATTGGATACAACTCCATCGCCGCATTGACGGTACGCTACATCGTCCCCCTCCCCTGAAGCCTCATACTTACATGCTACAAGCGAACCCAACACTCGAAGTCGCCATCGGCTCACTCTTCCGCGAACGAACCGCCAAAACCGACCTCGGCGAATTCTCCCGCATCCTCCTCCTGCACGCAGTCTACCAAGAATACACCACCGTCAGCACCTACTGCAAGCGCCCTCTCTCATCCTGGATCCCCCAGAACAACCCCGAGCCTCGCAGCGACGAAACCCAGCACCTTCAGCTCTCGGACTCGAACTGGCGAAACGCTGCTCTCGATTGCGTGGACACGCTCCACTGGGCTGCTAATGCCACCATAGCGTCGTTACTTGGCGCTGAGCACCCTACGGTTCTGCATCTGCATTTTTCGCGTGTTGTGCTGCTTGTTCCGCGGAGAGCGATAATTACGCTCGCGAAGTATCTCAAGGCGCCGGAGGGGTTGAGAAAAGAGTCTGCGAGTCAGAAGGAGGCGCTGCAGGCAGAACGAGAGATATCGGAATGGGCTCAGCAAGATGGCGTAAGTCCTTTTGGGTACAGGACTGATATGATGCTAACAGTATTCCAGTCCAAAGCTCGTCTCGCAGCGCTACACTGCGGCTGTTTCCTCTGGCACGTCCGGCGCTACGCAAAAATGACATTTTACGAACCGCCCTGCGTATTCTGGGCGACCCTGACCCTCTGGGCATACAGTGTATTCTGCAGTAAATCACGAAGACCCGAACAACGCAGCGGTAGTGCAACACGCCAGATATCGCCTGATCGATCAGACGACGAGAACCCTACGTTTATAAGGCTGGATCGACCGAATGATGATGAGATGGTGCAGCTGTTTGTCAGGACGGGCGTGTTGAAGGCGTATATTACTGGTGTTGGGGATATTTACTCGGCGAATGCGCCGAGGAGGATATTGAAGGAGGGAAGGAGGGTTTTAGAGAGCGTGACGTTGGCTTGGGGGAGGAATGGGGAGTATTTGGAGTTGTTGCAAGCTCTGGCGTGAATTGGAGCATCGTCATTGTTTGCATGGGCGGGAAGAAAAGACATGATGATCAAATTGTTGTCTCCCCGTGCTTTATCCTGTATTTGCGTGCGTGATTGCACTTGCCCATCTATGTAGATGTAATTGCATATGAGATTATCTCATGACTCCTTCAATATCTCGGGACGGCGAAGCAATCGCCAGGGGACACCGAGAAAATTAAAGGCCTTGACACAAATGGATGAAAACCTTTAGGTAAATTTAGCCTAGGCTTAGGGGACTCTGTACTTATTATACTCAGTATGCTCTTCTAAACCCCTAAGTTTCCTGGCTCCCGGGGTGGTTCATCGCAAACATTTCCTGACAGTCCATATCCGAACCTATACAGGGAAAAAGCCACACATATGCAAATGTGGCAAGAGTTTCTCACACGAAGGGGCTCTTAGAATCCAGGAAAGGATACACACAGGGGAGAAGCCGTTTAAATGCCTGTATTGCGAGAAGAGCGTCGGGGCTCAGGGGCAATTAGAAGTCCACCAACGGACAGATGATGGAGCGAAACCACACGCATGTTATTCGAGGGGGAGAGGCTGGATACACCTAACGAAATAAGCTTCTCATTCATCTAGAAAACAGACATGGTATAACAAAGGAGGAATTGGTTGGGCCTGTAGACAGTTGATGATCAGAGGAACATCTTGGAGTGTATGTTAATGGAGAATTAAAGTCAGAATATGTTTCAAACAATCTTTACAACGGCCATCCAGTGCAGAAAAGAATGAGATCTCATTTAAATTGTATTGTTAGAGTTCCATGCGATAGAGTCGAGGTAATATCTACTACTATGAAGACCGGTAAAGTTAATAACTTCAAAGATCAAGCAACATGGAGTGCCAATCGGATACTTTAGATTGACAACTATGCGAACGATTGATGTTTCATTGCGCCATGATGTCCCCAAGAATTCCATGCAATGTATTTGAATTATGACGAAAAAGAAAACATTTTGACGATGAAGAAGAATAGAACTCCAGGTCAGCAACCAGTCATGAGTAATCCATGCTGATTGCCACTGCTGTATAGCCAATCAAACCAGACGGGCTTGTTGCGATTCATCGGCATAACGCTTCATTGAGAATACGATATGCCCTGTTAAAAAGTCGACCCCTTTCTCCAACACGTCCACCTGTGCTCAAACGGAACGACAACGGCTCTCCCGGGCAGCGGCCTCCTTTGCGGCAAGTTGACGTTTCAGCGATTCGTTCTTCGCATGGAGAGTCTCGTTTCGTTCGACAGATATTTCCAGGACATAATTATATGTCTCGATCTGCTGCTGAAGCTTCTGGTTCATTTCGACCAGTTCGTTCATTCTATCGTCGCGATGTTTGGGCCTGGCCTTGAGCTTATGGGGATCTACAACCGAGTTCCGTCCAGCAGTCGACTACTCAGGGAGTGACTCTTGAAGGAGCTGCTGAGTCGTGGCTGATCGATTTGGGTGCTTTGACCCCTGCTCGTGCTTCTGCTCGAGGGTATGTGCTGGCAATTTGCCAAGGTCGATGGAACAGATGCTCAAGGTGTAGATCTAGAAGATGACATGGCATCGGACGAGTGCGCAGATCTTGAGGCCGATCCGGTTTCGTTGCGATCTGAGTGGCCTGGCTTGTTTGGCTTATGGCGGTGGGATTAAGAGCGACTACCAGAAACGACAATAGAGGCGTAGGATGAAGCTGTAAGGAGTAAAACGTCAGCTGCGCTCAAGGAACGATGGATGGCAAAACACACAGCTCGCTGAGGAGGCGCCAGACTGAATTTCAGAAGCAGGGATCAACTCGCCGTTACTAATATGAGCGATCTGGCGATCCCGGGGGCTTTCGATGGTCCGAAGCGAGTCGGCATTGGGAAAGGCTTGTAAGGCCCTCTTGATCCAGGCCTGGTCGGCCCCTTTTTGTCGCTGCAAGGTAATTGCATTGGTAAAAGCCGAATTTGTCATCACGGCCATGGTCAACAGCCAGTTAATCTCCCGGTGCTTTTGACACAGCCAGTGGTTGTTGATTGTGTTGGTTGTTCTTGTTATAGTGAGTCTGTTGGTGTACTACCCATAAAGCTCTCTGGCTCCGATTCCTGTACCGTCCCCAAGTCGTCCACGCTCGGATGTAGGCATTGTACCAGGAAACTGAAACAGCTCTGCCGACGCGAGCTGCTGTCGGAAATCCGGGAGGTGGATCAACCGGTTGCTCATCAGTCCCATCATCGTCGTCGTCGGATTCCTCAAGTGCGACACCGATAGAGATGTCCGCAGGAGGACAAACGGGGAATCAGCTCGGCTTGTCATTATTGGTAAAGCAAGAAATAATGGCAGATTCTTGGCGAAAAGAATGAAAGACTAAAAAGACCTGTGGTGATGTTGAGAGTGACAATGGAATGGCGATAGAGGATGAGGTGGTAAAGCATCAATGAGAGCGCGCTAGAAAAGAATGCCAAGCTAGTGCAAAGATGTCCTGGATTATGTTTATAGTATGGAAATGTGTTAATACGCTTATCCTGATGTACCTATACATGGAAAACACAAAGGGAATGTAAACACTGACGACGTAATCAGACAGAATACTCACGCTCCCCTCCCACTCTTTTGAATTCTCAACTATTTAATCTGCACATATTCTCATCCACCATGGTCAACATCACGTACAGAGAGCGTTACTTTCTATGAAAATCATGGCAGCAGACGGACCGTCGTCCCCTGGCCGCCAAGATGGTGAGGCCCCGAGTGCAGTATGAATATTGTTTGTCTCCTTAGGCTAACATGCATTTCAGCACGACTCGATCAACAGCCAATCCTTAAATCATCAGGACCTTTGGTGAAAGGACCAGAGAGAAATGATATCCCCGAGACGAGAAGTATCAGGGAATGTCGGTGTTCCCTCAAAGACAACTGTGGAAATACCCAGAAGGAGAAGAGCGTAGAGCACGTAGGTGCGCCCAGTCCTCCAACCAGACGGTAAGCTGCCCATCTGTCATCCCCGGGTAGGCAACGAGTTCCTCTTGCTAGCCTAACCTTGGGGTCCTTCACTCCTGATTCCGTATGCCGAGCCTCTTATGTTCAGAGATAAAGGGTGTATCTTTAGTAACTCTCTCGGGCCGCCAGTGCCTGATGTGTACTGCCTAGGTATGCCAACGAGATGGCCGACACTTGCGCCAGTTGAGGATTTTATGGAAACTCACTAGGGATGTGAGTTTTCGTCCAAGGACATTGGCCTCAGTTCCCTCCCAACGGACAAACACGCACAACCTTTCGCAAACATCAATACAAAGTATCTGCACCGAAATGAAAGTGACGGCGAAGGGCCGGGGTCGTCGGAAATAATGACCCTGGCGATCGACAGTGATGAGGAGTTGAAAGACGCATCAGACGACAACGCAGCAAGAACCTCAGGCTCTGGGAACACAAACACGTTTACCCCGATCAACAAGAGTAAATCCCGATGATGTTGATACACCACCAGACGTCAATACAGGTACAGAGGGGTCCAATGGTAAAAATACTTCAGTAAGCACCTCTGAAGGCACCTTGGGGTCCACGAAACTGCTCGCTCCAGTGCGACCGCGTACTGGGGATGACTGTGTTTACGCAGTCTGGGCTTGTCTGGAACGCCAGCAGATGACTGGCAAAGATGCTTCAGCAGGCACCGTTACAGCAGCCTCGGGTTGTGCTGGTACCATCAATTCGCCTGAAGTCAATGCTACAATCTCGGGTCCTGGAAAGACAGATACACCTTCAGCTGCTGTTTCTGGAGGCTCGGGCGACGACGGCAATGGCAACGAACCCATCGAGGTATTCAATGCAGTGGTAGACAGGCTCATAACTTCAGGCCAGAATCGGGCTTCGCTGCATTCCAAGTCTCCTACAGAGGGAATGATCTTGGTTTCAACCAGTACTGTTGCTTCATCGCCTATCGAGACGGTTATGTCGTCTCCCAGAATTGTCTTCTGACAGCACAACTAAATTGTGTGCGGCGCGTGATATGAGCATCGGTAATGGGGTCTATCAACTCAAAATACCACTCTTATCAAATGAGTTCAGGCAGTAAGTATACTAACTACCTAACACAATTGCCCAAGATAAGAACCTGATTTCGCCCCCCAGGATTCCAGCAGAATTATCGTCTGATAATGCATCCAACTCATCTACCGGTATTCACACTCAGGAATCTCCTGATAATCCAACCGGCCCGTGTACTGCCAAGGTGGCTCATCCATCTCCTGTTAGAGTGGCTGTGTTGTCCACTGCCAACACATCAGAGGACAAGAGGAGGTTGAGACCAAACTTCGTGAGAAGTCAAAGGTCGTGCTCGAGGATCTCATGGGTAAAATGGAATCACTCAGCAAACGACAAGACTATCCCAAAAAGGATACCCTGGGGTACAGGAAGACTTCTAACATTGAACTGAGGTACTAGAAATACTTAGTCTAAGATTCTCTAAATCTATACTATATTATACTAAGTTTACCTATGGCCTTTTGTCACTTGGGATAGAGGTCCTGAGTTTTATTGTATCGCTTTGGATGTCGACGAGGTTTACGGCAGAAGATTCAGTAAACACCAATAAATGTTTCTAGACGTCAACCAATACCTTATGGATAGGGGCCGGAGGGTGCAGGATCACGTTGCCAATTTCCACTCCTCATTGAATACGATTACTGAAAATCACAAGAATCCCGAGAGCAAGGTGAACCGCGCTTTGGACGATATCAGCAATGCTAAAAGCCAGGTATCAGACGCCAAGGAAAGTGTAGATGCTCAGTCGACACGGCTATCTGTTGTGGAGGGGACACAGGCTGAGATGATGAAGGCATTGGGTAAAATATCAGGAGCTCTTGACATCGTCGCTGGAGATCTAAGAGCTTGCCTCCAACAATGGTTGGAACAAAAGAGCCGCTGAACCGTCTCATGGGGGACATGGAAACCGACCGCGCACAGAGGAGGATTGAGTCAAGTGAAGCGACGAGAGGGGAGAGGTTTATTGGAATACTACCCGATATCTCAAAACTACCGAAAGATCCAAGACACTGATTATATGAAACCTGGGCTCTGTTGCTGTTGATCGGGTTAAGATGGGGTGGATGCTATTGCAAACCGGGAAAAGGATCATGTTGTTTCTGGTCTTAAACAACGCAACTGAAAACGTAATTATGCTTGATAATTATCTGCGAGTGTTGCACAAATATACACCTGACTGCAGTAGTCATCGCTGTACAATACTAATCGTTTCACCCTGCCAATTGTGCGTGTAGCCGAAATCATTACACGCCACCTCCCAGGTATGGGAAGCGAGAGGAATGATTTGCCGTACGAACCAAGTTACTCATGTTTCTACAATAGGACTGTCACACGGCTTGAAATTTGTTGTCCACATTATCACGCCATAACTCGGCCGCCCAACCGTCCTGGTATTGACCGAGTGGGACGAGCTCGCCGACTAGCTAGCTCCCCCATGATTTCACCAACTGCGTAAGTCGTGACAGCTTTACCCTTCGCGCACATCACCAGCTGAGTCGTTAAGTGGATTAACTCGCGAGAGCTTGGTGAATATACAGTCACAGATGGATAGCCAGCAGAGCTGGCATTGTTTCTCTGTTGATAAAATTGTGCTTGGTTCATGTGGCCGTGCCAATTACTGACCAAATGGCTTGACCCAGCACGATATTTGCTTGGCGTCCAAAGATTCGTAGTGATGTTGGTAAAAATATTGCTGTCGTCCTGCCAGTTTATGTCAGGGATTGGTACATTGCAACGACGCCGCCGACGACCAGCACAATGATTGCGGGCTTCCGATTGGAGAAAAGGAAAGGCAAGACCCTCCTTCACCCAACAATTTTGCTGGCGAATGCGACTATTCTGAAGAAATTCATTTACTGAACCAGCGGTACGCTAACTTTTTTCATCGCTAGATTGGAGATTCTTACCTGTGCTCTGACGGCGATTTGACTGAATATTGACGACCTGTAGTTATTAGTAGATGGCTATTGAGATGTCTTCAACAGCAAGAATAATTCTTTCGCAGTGTGTTCCATACTCGGAGTGGTGGTTTTAAATGACAAAATACTTTCTATGTTAATAGGCATAGTAAGGTTAGGTGCAGATTGCCTACATTGAATTGGAATTTTTTACTGTCTTGACTTGATTTATTTCGTAAGTAGCTATGATAAAAACAAAAGTAAAAACTTTTCTCAAACCTAAAATTTCCCCTACCAGTTCAATCAGCCCAAGACTCGTATCCCATTATGTATAAAAGAAAAAAGAAAAGAAAAGAAAAAAAGAGTTTTCGGTATCTATCTCCTGGCGCGCAAGGGTAAACGCTTCTCGAACCTGTTAAAGAGCGGTGTTGCGAGCGCGCAAGGTTGCGTTGCTCCTAGCCAGAGCCTGATCGTTCAGCAGACATTGGGCAAGACGCGCGAGCGACGCCGTTTCCATTCAGGCGATAAAAAGTCGGACATGTTCCTTCTCGAGAAAAATAGTAAGAACGGAATAATGCGAACTTTACTTTCTTGCGACATTGTTTTCGCTAAGATATGGTCTTTAAAAAGTCTTTCTCTTTATTGATAGGAATAATCTGAGGTTGCGCGCGACAAGCTGGAGGTGGATAAGGTGCGGGGAAATGAGTAAAAGGAAATTGGAGCGATTTCCTAACAACCTGCCCCTCGTCTCCTCCGCTTTTGCAAATATTCCAATCCACCCCGCACTAAAGATTTGGCGCTTCCCAAACTTGATAGTTTGGGAGCTTGGTAAAGATATGGGTTTAAAGTTCAGCTCCCGAGCAGAAAAACTTCAACACTAAAAGAAACACAACAGAGTGCAGAATGGAATAGTTCACGCCATATCTAGGCGCACCGAGAGGCTTTTTCCACAGTAGTTTTCAATTTCCTGGGATGGAGGCTTCTGCTGCCCGCTGTCTAAGTCCTGCGGCTGCTTGGGAGTTCTATACTTTACTCTTTGCGACGATATTGCTGCTGAACTCTCAAGCCGGTTAGAAGATACAAAGCGTCGATGAATGGACTATCAATATCTCTTGCTGTTGATAGGTAGCATAACAGAGTGATTATGTGCGTTCTATCCCTTGCAGGTGAAACATGTGCGACTGATTTCATTCACATTGTAGCACAAACATACACCTGACTTGTAATAAGTAGTCGTTGCGAATTATGTCAATTGAAGGTCTTTGGCAACAGGCGTCAACTGCACATCGCGCACGTACCTCACGAGTAGCATGTGCCTGGTACGAGAAGCACCATGATAATCATGTGGAGTTTTATTACGACGCTGTCATCTTCCGCTTAACAGAACAATTGTATGAGGCGTCTAATGGACGACCTAACAACTGCTCCAAGTCTTTGAAAAATGCAGCTCAAGCTAGGTAATGCCATTCCTTGAATGATAACGAGGGAGGCAAGTCGCGCGACGAGATTCAGTACCCATCTTACTCTTTCTGTAAGGCAAATTTACACTTCACCTTACAGGCTATCTTTCAGGGCATTTTCAGGGCACTCTAATTTCACAGAGGCGCTGTGCACCTTTCGCAATAAGTAGAAATAGAGGGATTGAACTGATACTTCGGTTCATCCAGCAAGAGTTATTCTCACGGAAAAAACAGACTAAGAACATAGTGCAGATCATTTATTAAATTTAACGTATTGTATCAACTTACCTGCGCTTCTACAAAGGAATCCAGTGCACTAACAAGGACTTGTTGCGGTGCATACACGTCACATTAAGTTGTCTAGAACTTACCTGTGATGTACTGTACCTACCTCAGAAAGCCTCGCGGGGCAACGTCCTGGTGGCTACGAAGAACCTACCTATTATCCTCCTTCGAAAGTTTCGACTGGGCCGCTAAGTCGATTGCGGATTGGGTACGAGTTGGCCATCCTCAGTCCGAAACTCGAAAACGTCACCCAGCTTGTCATAGTTCATCGCTGGAGGAATTTGTTGCTTAAGCGAGCGTCCCCACGGACGCCATTTCGCGACCCAGGCGCGGCCGTCGAGATGCTTGGTCTCGTTGGCCAATGCCTGCACATCTAACGAGACGCCGGTATTGAAGTCAGCCGACAAGACCCCGGAAGTCCGGTTCACCAGCTGATCAATGGCTTTGAAGTCTTCATCACGCATCATCCTCCAGTCGTGCACTGTGTACTGTCTTATTTCTTCATGATGGAAGATGCCGCGCGCATTCAACAGCCTGTATGCTCGATACCATACGATATCTCGGTGGACGATTCGCTGGAAGAGGTCTGTGCAGAAGTCCCGATGTGAGCCTGCCTCGAGACGAAGTGTGAAAGATTTGAGAGGGATTCCAACGTCTTTCACGCCCAGTGCGTCCTTGATCCAGTAGCTGACATCGCGCGAGAGGGATTTTTTTATCCACCTAGGTTTAACTTTGATTCTCTGGCCACTTTCCAAACAAGACACCACAATGGAAGGCCCAATATACGAGAGTCCGATGATGCAATCCACCATGCTGACGCGACGGACAATCTGTAGCGACGGGTTTTCTTTGACGAAAGGAGCGAGGCCGCGGGCATGGGTCTGTGGATCGTTCACTGAATCAAAGTCTTCGTTCAATACGAGATCCCTTAAACGAATGCGCTGACCGGGAATGCGTTTCAGGAAGCGGATGGCGTTAGCGGCGGCTGAGAATCGGATCTTTTCTCGACATTGAAGACCAGAGGGAACCTGTAGGTCGCCTTCATTGTCGTCATCATCATCGTCGTCATAGTCTTCATAGTCTCCATAGTCTGCATCGTCTTCATTATCCTGATCCTCGTTGCTGCCATTATCGCTGTTATCCTCGTCGCTCGAGGATTCAAGCGGCTCGTCGAGAAGTGAGTCTGGAGCCCGAGGAGGAGGCCTGGAGTACCACATATCCGGAAACTCCCAAATCCCATCAATGTCCAAAAGTCGGATAGCATCCTTCACCTCCTTCTCGGATGGAATAGCCCAGCTGTCGAAACGAAGACGTAGAAAGTCTTGAACTATGTCTGGCCCAGTCCAATGCGGAAACATTGGACGAAGGTGATTCGCGAACTGGACCGGTTTCTTGTCTGCGATGAGCCGTAGACAATACGACAGGGCATCCTGAATGTCCGAGTCACTTCCATACCCGAACAATGAACGGGTCCCAAAACCTCGGCAGCGATGAATATCTGCGAAGCCAGAATAGCTTTGATCTGGCCCCCGATAGAAAACAGCCGAATTGACGTACTGATTGAGGAAGCCTTGAAGCGACATACAGCAGCGCATGCCCTTCAATCTCTCGACCTCGTCGCGTGTTCGCTCATCAGCAGTTCCAGAATCGGCAGCCATCACTTGGTTGACTCTTCTGTCGTTATGAACCTGCCAATCATGTCGATGATTTCTGGACACGGCTTTGAGTCGACTCGCAACATCGGGATATTTAAGAGCGAACAGTCCATACATCTCGGGAGTCATGAACTCCGCTAAATGAAGTACCAAGTCAGCCTCCAAGTGACGGTAGTACGTAGCAACAACATTAAAGCAACCAGCTAGACTTCGCCAGTCCTCGCGATACAGTGTCGAGAAGGTAACCGTGTTAACGGATAAAGGGAGGTGTCTGGCCTCGTTGGCGATGGTACGGCACGTGAACATGAGGGAGAAGTCAATCGGTTGACCGTCACTCGTCTTCAGCTTTTCGGACTTTACGTCGTAAACGTATCCGCCGTCGAGTTGGAAGTAGGCACGATAGATGTGAAGTCGTAGCTCCGACGGGACACTGAGGAAGCAGCGTTTGGTCGACATGGTCCAGACTAAAGTGAATTGGTTGAGTTGAGTTCTTGGGGTTTGTAAGAGAAAAAGCGTGTGAACGAAGAAGAGGGAGACGCGGGGATTTTATAGATAAAATTTAGAGTTGTGACAAGGGCTAGAGCCACGTCACAGCTAGAAATAATTGGAACCATTAGCGATCAAGGTTAAAGTCTGTTCCCTATCGGCATTGTGATTCATCACATGTATTCGCAGCCTAAAGCTTAACCTTAAAGCCCGCAGTCATCCCCAAGCAATACCACGCATCTCGGGTGAGCCAACGCGTCATACACACAGTTCCGCTGTTACCTTCGGTCGAATTGTGATTAGACTCCAAACGACATTTATACGCTTGCTTATCTTGACCACTCAGCGACGGCATCGACTGCCTGCCTTGCCCTTCAGCTATGTCGCGAATGGTTGCTTACAACGTTAAACTTTAGGCAGCTGATGTTAGTGATAGGAATACGAGACTGCTGTCCACGGTAGCCAATAAGTCCTGTTGCAAGCTCTTGGTGGCCTTGGAATGCCTTACTATGAGACCCTCGTTTTCTTTACTGCATCCTGTTGCGCTTAAACAACGGTAGGTCTCAGAGGTTATGAGCGCTTCGTTCTGCAAAGCTGCGCCCTTGCTGACATCCCCTGGGCAGTTTGTCTGCAGCAGAGGGCTCATTCAGTTCAGTATGTCCAGCTTTTCAAGGCATCCTCGAGATTGTTGAGAATTTGCTGGCCCATCTCGACGTACTTGCCAGATGCATCCTTGCGCCCCTGTAACAATTTGAAGCTGGTCTTTTTCAGAGATCCCGTCTTTTCTTGGATCTCTTTTCGGTATGCCCCAACAGCGGCATTGATTGATCTATGGTGGAGGACATTGTTGATCAATATAGGTTGGTAGATAGTCGGACTCATTCTAGCAGAGGGCTTTGCCAACTCGCCAGCTCGAAAACCGAGTTGAGGGATCACGCCTGGAGGATTCGATGTCGACGCCATATGCCATGTATTCCGGGTTAAAAGTGCTGGCGTCACCTTCTGAGAGAATGCCATGCTGCTCCACATCCACCACAAACAACGGCCTCAACTATTTGCCCATATTCGACAAAGGTTCTGAGGCTACCCATCACAGCTTACCTGGTGAAAATTGAAGCCACCGAGCATAAAGTGAAGTTCGTAAGCATACCATGAATCATGGGACCGAGATTCATTTGCTTCCCAGTAGGGTTGTGAACATTATGGACATATATCTCACCTAAGGCGGTTCTCAGTTAGAGTGTGACGGCAAAGCCCTCGTTGTTGCCTTTGAGAAACTCGATACCCCAGGCATCTAATTGTATGGACTTGTAAACGTAAAGAATACTCTGGATAAAAGTAAATGCTTTGTATAATAGGTTCTCGTCTTTATTGACTTCTTTGTGCAATGCTTTGACTAATCGCTTCGTCTCCTTCTTGACCATCTTACGGATAAGCTTCTTATCGTTCGGGTTATGGCTTTGGACAAGCGGTCCGCCTGAATCAATCACCACATGGTATCCGACACTGCTTGCCCATGCGACTTCTTTGGTTGGATCACTGAGAGAATCCTAAACTTAGGTACACTAAGTACCCTAAAGGAGCCCAAAACTTCGCCTAATTTACCTAAATCTTGTCATAATTTAGAATTGACGGCCAAGGCTTTATTGCTTCAGCGGGGTCGCAATTAGAGGAACCTCTGAATCTCGTCTTTCCATACCAGGAATAGCAAGTAATGCGATAAAGTGATTGAGATGCCCTTTGTCGCAGAGGTGATCGGAATCGGAGCGAGAGATAGACAGGCTGGATGTATTATCACCGAATCCAGGAGATAGAATGTCAAAAGCGGTGCTAGAAGGACTGAGATCGTCGGCAGTCCCAACAGCGATCAGGCCAAGCATCATGGCGAGGAGAAAGGCGATTGTTGATAGCTTCATTGCGACGACAGGCGATGGCAGAGCAGTGCGCGTACTGGCAGGAGAATGTATAGAGTCTAACATCGGTTAGCGACACAAGTATACAAAGGAGGAGGTAACACTTACTTTGCGTGAGTTCCGGCGATTGAAGTCAAAGGCATAAAGCCGTGGCTGACGGATTGGGTTGAAGGACTTGAGTCGGTCAGTGACGGGACATAGCACGTGACCGATTCTATAGATCCTGTCCCGATTAAGGGCTGAGCCTCGTAGTGATAGCCTCGGGTTTTAGAACCAATGCAAAATCGACCATTTTGGTGGTCTCGATAGGATAAATGCTGGATGTGACGACGTAGTTGTCATTGAGTAATAGTTCCGACAGCTTGCGTCATGGCATGTTTCAGGAACGCAAGGCGGCCCTTGATGTGAGTATGACACTTGCCTGATTGCATGAAACCACTCATGACTTGGCAGATTTAGACGAGGTAGTTTCTTGGATGGATCCATGTTGAGCATTATAAATCGACTGTATTGAAGACTGCTGCACGAGTTTTCTTTTTTTTATGATTCCGCTGCGGGCAAGGTCGACTCTTGGCCGATGAAGAAACCGACCCCGGAGTGCAATGGTATCTACATCTTTTGAAGAAAAACTACGGGTTCAATATCCTGACTACATCTGAATCAGAGGAGCTTTGATCAATGTAGATGCAGCCTAGCTCAGGTAGCAATCCGGATAGACGCTCTGGCGCAAAGTATTGTGCGCACCCTTGTCGAATAGGCTGAATGGCTTGCTTGATAGTGGAAAACGGAAGGTATATTGTTCCTTCCCCTCTTGCTATAACGCTGGGGACTCTGCTTTGGAGCCAGATTGGGACTTGTAAATGTGTCGTAGTTAAGACTAAGGTAATGCCGATTCTTGCTTCGAACTAGTGAAGCTATAGGGGCGGCGTAACTTCCAACGGAACAGGGTGTGCAGTGACTTGGATGACGGCAGACCGTAAGGACACATCTTTTTTGTTGCCCCCCTATTCGGAACAGGGTCTCTGATGAGTCTTTCGAAGTCATTCCAGTAGATGACCTTATGCTCACAGAGACGGATATAACCTGTCCTTGCAATACACACTTTCTGACCAGCTGAAAAGCATGAAGATGGATGCTTAACTTTACAGGCCGTACAGTATTCACAGTCTAGTACATTTTGGGCTGCAAATTTACAGCTTAGTGATATGCCCTGTTTCTTGCGGGCATCGAGACCTTCTTTGCATGCAGTACATAGACTTTCGTTTCTGATAAGGCCACCGAGTCCTTTTGAGTCTTCTCGGTTGATTTTGTGACCAAAACAATACCTTTCGTTGGAATAGCCATCGCGGTGCCACCAGCTTGAATAGTAAGGACATGGCGAATCATCACATACTTAATACAAAGCTGTGGGTAGCGCACATACTCTGCAGCAGTCGTTATTCGAAAGAAATTGGCGATCCCGCGTAAGTCGTTTGAAACGTCTGGAGACTTGACGAAGGACAAAGAAGGCGAATATGGAGGGTCGATCAGTCCCTTCATAGATAAATATCATGACCTCGTCCGGTAGTCCGTTAAGCTCGGGTTTTCGGGCCAGAGTAGTACTGAGACCGGTCAAATCGATTTCTAGGGTCGATATTCGTTATTGCTATAGGAGCCCGGGATATGTTGTACCTACTCGGCTTTGTAAGACAGAGGCCAACAATGCTTGCAACCAGCTGAGTATTATGAGTAGTATAATCATGATAGATCAGGGTTCGCCTTTGAAGTTTCCGAGTCTCATTTTTTGAATGAGAAATGGAGATAGATGTAAATTGAACTGTGGAATATAATCCACATCGCAAGGCTGAGGGATGTCTTTTATAAGTGGCCAAGTAGGGTTTTGATCTTTTGCACCGTGCATAACGGAAAGCTCAAAGTTGTACCATTTGAATGCTCCTATGTTGACCAATGAATCAAATGTTATGTCAATTCCAGTCTTCTTGAGTTTGGAAAAGAAGGGGACTAAACAGTACATTGACCATGAGGCCTTGCTCGAGACCGGGAGCGAACTACTACGTAGCCAAGTTGGGCGCTCTCCGTATGAGTTGTATTTGATTAGTCCTCCAAGCTACGGATTAACCTTTTAGCGACCCGGTCTCAAATGGACCCAACATCATTTGGTGATGCGGGCAAGAGTTGTTCGGCGCTTAGCTCAAGTTCCATCTTCGAAATCTTCTGTGCTGATTTAAGCTATCAGCCACAAGCTTCCGCAGCAAATCCTACATCTAAATCCCTGTAGATCCAACTTCTCGACCTGGCGAACTAAGAGTCATGGACTCACCGCACGAGGCGCCATACTATTGTATGGCAGATATGAGATGCCGCATCTGTCGATTCGACTTACGGGAAGGCGACTCAGTGATCTCGCGTCTGTTTCCCAATCCATATTACTTGACCCCTAGCTTACAAAAAAGCAGATATCGGAGGTCAACGATTCTCTATGGATTTCAGACTCCGTATGACTGAAACTGTACACGATAGCTACGAATGGGTCAATCTGCATACATGCGCGAGACGCCGATGCATGATGCAAGGTCACCGTGTACCATTATTTCACCATGAATGTTTCTGCTTTAGACTCTATGACATATCGGACGCACTGGTCGCTGCTGGAGAATGGAGTTTTGAACCACCGGCGAGGGAGAACAGTCGACGCTGTCATCGAATCAGGAACCTGCTGGCCCCAAAGCTTAGAGACCAACTTCAGATCAGACTTCCTCCCGAGACTCTAATGAGTATTGTTGGGCATCTTGTACATGAATGTGCTGCCATCACAGCCGAAGAGCAATCGCGGGGCACCGCGGTCTCTGATACCGCCATTGATATTACGCGAGATATATACGCCAATTACACTGCCGTCGATGGCGTGTGTTATGTCAAGAGTCTTTGCAATACGGTGTCAAATGTTGGCGACCATGGTCACCGCACGCTACTGAGTAAAGAGGGTAAGGCAGTCGATAAAATATGGTTCGCTGAAGATCATCGTGGAATTCGGTGCGTCATATTCTGTGCTGCGGATTCACCGCTGGCAGGGCCTACACCGATTGCGAAGTCATGGTGGAGGGTTCTTACGACCTCGAACGATACCAAAGAGATTGTACTAAAGTCGGATGTAAGTTCCATCTGCCGATCGACATCTTCATCTTAACTTGTGTTAGGGTATCAAGCTGAGAGACATCGTTATGTCTGATGACACTGGACCGAATGCCAGCAGCAACTATGTTAGTTGGGCAGATCCTTCGCACCCAGACAATGTCATTGACATCATGACCCTTGGACCAATTGACATCTTCCCCGAGGGACTCAAGATGACGTCCTTCAACTGCAACGCCAGTGATACAACAGGGTACACAGCGGTGACTGGTGGATCCTCCGTTGCAATGATTCATGCTCACGGGCAGAATGATACGAGCTTCTATGAAGATATGGATGCTACTTACCCCCGCGACTTTTTTATCCATATGCCCCTAGATGAAGGAGAATATGTGACCGAGATATGTCGAAGGTATGCACTGGGCGCGGGTAATCGGCCCTCGGCTTGTCTCGTGGTAAGATGATAATTGCTGCCTTCTTGTATGCGATGGCATTCGGAACTGACGATCCCTAAGTTCACGACCAACAAAGGAAGAAATACACTGTTTGGAACAAGTGGCCCTCCGGATTCTTGCTTATTGCTTGAAAGAATCCTTACACCTGCAGAAAGTGGAACAAAGATTTGGTTCAATGACTCATCATCGGTGCAATCGAAGTCGCTCAGATACCTTGCATGCGATGTCATTAAATCGCCTTGTAAACGCCCCTTCCCAGCCTCCTTGGTGCCGAACGCTCCATACTTTTGGACTACGAGTACTGAGCCGTGGTTCGTTTCATCCTGCAGCATAGCAGGGGTTGTGGCTATGACCCTCTGTAGGTGTACGACACTTGCTCATCGACCCATCATCGGAGTTTTGGTAGAGTACGATAACGGTCACCGGGATTGTCTGGGCCAATTCCGATTTGATAGAACCCTTGAGAACCTACGCCTGGATTATGCTGCAGACCTGTATATTGGCAGTCAGAGGACCATGCAATCCTATCTCTACGTTGCGGAAATCACCATGTGTCCACCTAAAGAAAGTGGTATCTACTCTTGGATGCGGGTTTCTGGACATGGTAAACTGGAATGGTGGTCTTCACTCCGACATTCTATCGTGCGTTACACATCAACTACAGGACAGTTCACCAATATGGAAACAAGAATCTAAACTTAGATGATGTTGAAATCCAAAGCACTTCAGCCTCATGGGAGTCCGTGTTGGCGCATTGAGACTGGGTTGCATCATCTGGGCCTCCGCAAAATGGCACCATCGATAACACATCCGATCCTATTCACTCCGATACGGAACGAAACACCAACGATAGTCAGAATCCATACATCCTAGGCAATTAGGTCTGATGCATCTTCCAGCTGCATCAAGGGCTTAGGTCTCCGCACCCTTCACAATGCCGGAAGGTCATTCAATCCCTATAGAGAGCATAGCGGATACAGTACCATGACTCGCGTCAAACCTCCCCACCACCGCGTCTACTCCTCTGAGGGACTGTTCTGGAGGCATTTCACACAACTGTTAGTACGAGTCTTCCGGTAATGTATGTTACAGCCAGACCTGCCAGAATCTATGCTCGATGTCCAGCGATACATCTTGGTAGAGCGTTCACAGAGGCTCGACAGACGTCATCGCAGTCACGATGAGTCGCATTCCCTTGGCCAGTTTCCGTAAGATTTCACAGGATTGAATATTTTGCTAGTCCAGATCTGGAACGTCACGGAAATGTATAGAGTGTATAAGCGCTTAGTCCCAAGATGCGATAAGTTTGGAAAAGCTTAAATGATGCATCTGGTATAAATTAATTGAGTGCAGTCTGACAACAAGCCGCTAGTTGTATTCGCACGGCCAACTTCGTACAGGCCATTGCCTCAACACGAAATGCTTGGACGTTTCAGCCAAGGCAGAATGCCAACGTTATCACCAACCCGACGCAAACCGAGCTAGCAATAGCGGCTGTGCATTAGCGCAGGTTCCCTCCCGCCAGGGAATTAGTCGTGCCAATTGAGAAGCAAGGCAGATGCCATCTGGCAATTAAAGCACGCTTTGATTAATAATAATGATTGAAGAAATATCTCTTAGGCACAGCAAACAAGCAAATACATGGTAAAGAGGAAGCTCGGCGTGGCAGGCAACAGAATTGTGGCTTGTTTGCCCAATCAGATCGTAGTGTCGAATGATTTTAGCCAATCATGGAGTTAGGCAGAATCAACAGGCAGGCAAGGCAGCCATCGACGTCAATTGAGGCACAAACATCCCGGCTGACTCACTTCGGTAGGCCTGCTACATATAAGACGTACTGTAATGTCAGGCACTTCTCACTTCTCTCACCCAAAGACTTCTTCCATCACGTATCATCCTTTCTACTGTAGGATCAGGCTAAAGTCCTGCGCCTCAAGCTTGCTTAACCCTCACCGTGCTACCGATACGGCTTACAATTCCTCATCTCCATCGCCTGTCTTGTTCGCACCACTCCACTTTCGCACCTCAGTCCTTGACTGCACAGTCAACAGTGTCTATACCCCGCGTCATCATCGTCATCGAGAACAAGAAACAACATGTCACTCTTTGGCGGTTCACGAGTCGGCAGACGTGTCAACACGACCCCATGCGGCTGCTACATCTTCATCCAAGATACCCCGAGATACCTCCCTCAGGTCCAGATCAAAGCTCACACCACTATCCTCACCACAACCTCTCGCACCAACCTCACCCAGACCTTTGTCAACCCTACCGGCGAAGCCATCGATGAACTGCGCTACGTGTTCCCTCTCTACGACGGTGTCTCCGTCGTCGCTTTCACCTGCACCGTCGGCTCGCGCGTCATCAAAGGCGTGGTCAAGGAACGGCAGAAGGCTCAGCAGGTCTATAATGAAGCTAAAGCCAAAGGACAAACCGTTGGTCTGTTCAAGCAATCCCTTGAAGCTGCTGATACTTTCACTACCACTATTGGAAACGTCCCCGCTGGTGAGAAGGTGCAGGTTGACATCACGTACCTCGGAGAGCTCAAGCATGACGCCCAGGTCGATGGTCTTCGCTTTACTATCCCAACCCAGATTGTTCCACGATATGGGGATTTTGAATCCCTCCCCTCGTCTAATGTTGTACAGAAAGAAGGCATCTCTTTCACTATCGATGCAGAGATGCCGGACGGTTCAGCCATCAAATCCATTCAGTCTCCGTCTCATCCTCTTTCAGTTGAGATTGGCACTACCTCTACCACCAAGTCCCAAGACCCATCCCTCCAGAGAGCTTCCGCCACACTCCAACAGGGCACTACCCATCTGGAACAAGATTTTGTTGTCCAGGTAGTCGCCACAAAGCTAGGAGAACCATCAGCTATCCTGGAAACTCACCCCACCATACTGAATCAACGCGCTATCATGACTACGCTTGTCCCCAAGTTCAAACTACCTGCCGAAAAGCCAGAGATTGTTTTCATCTGCGACAGAAGTGGAAGTATGGGTGGTCAGATCCCTGGCCTCAAAACCGCTCTCCAGATCTTTCTCAAGTCTCTTCCCGTCGGCGTCAAGTTCAACATTTGCAGTTTCGGTTCTCACTTCAGCTTCCTTTGGGACCGGTCTCAGTCCTATAGCCAAGAGACACTCGACAAGGCTGTTCAGCACGTCGAGACTTTTGACAGCGACTACGGCGGCACTGAGATGTACCAGCCATTCGAAGCTACTTTCCAGAAGCGCTACAAGGACATGAACCTCGAGGTCTTCCTGCTCACAGATGGCGAGATCTGGGACCAAGATCGTCTTTTCCAGCTTATCAACAAGGAAGTGGCGGACAGTAAGGGTGCTGCGCGAGTCTTCTCCCTTGGTATTGGAGCAGGCGCCAGTACCTCTCTGATCGAGGGTATTGCCCGAGCTGGCAACGGCTTTGCTCAGACAGTTGCTGATGATGAGAAGATGGATAAGAAGGTGGTTCGCATGCTTCGAGGAGCTTTGTTTCCCCATATTTCCGATTATTCTCTGGAGATCAAGTATGACAAGCAAGATTCTTCGACCGAAGATGACTTTGAGTTGATTGAGAAGGTGGTTGACGCGTTGAAGATTGATACTGTCCAGGATGAAGAAAAGACCAAGGAAGTGGAGGCCCCGAAGAAGCCTATCTCTTTGTTTGACGCTTCTGCAAACGATGATGACGATACTGAGATGGCTGATGCCCCAGACGTTGACAGCAAGTTTGATCATCTTCCTACTGTTTCTTCACCTCGCTATCTTCAGACACCCGGCATTATTCCTCCTTTATTCCCTTTTAACCGTACCACCGTGTACGTCCTTCTGTCCGAGGACACTCCTTCACAGCAACCCAAATCCGTTATTCTCAGAGGCACCTCAAGCCATGGCCCTCTCGAACTCGAGATCCCAATCACAGTAGTCGCCGAGAAAGACTCTGTGATTCATCAACTCGCAGCACGGAAGGAAGTCAAGGAACTCGAAGAAGGCCGGGGATGGCTCAAGCATGCCAAGGACTCTGACGGCAAACTCCTCACGGAAAAGTATGATGGCCAATTCTCTAACATGGTGGAACGTGAGGCTGTGCGTCTTGGTGTCAAGTATCAAGTTGGAGGCAAGTGGTGCTCGTTCGTCGCTGTTGAGGACAATGGAAACGAGCTTGGACGAGGAGAAGTCCAAGAGACTGTGCCTAACGTGAATCGGGAACAATATATGATGCCGCAAATGATGACTGCTGGCTTCGGTGCACCAAGCAACCGAAAACCTTTTCTCTCGTTTCTCAGCCGTGCTCGCTCATCGAATCAGCCAGATACCAGGAGCACCGGAGGCTTTGGGAGCTTTGGTGGAGCATCATTAAGTTCAGCTGGAACCCCTCCCCAAGCCCTTGGTAGAGGTGGCGGCCTCTTTGGAAGTTCAAGTTCTAGGTCTTCCAACACTGGGGGAGGACTGTTTGGCAACTCAAACGCCCAACCAAGCAGTTTCGCCGCAGTATCTAGTGCATCCTCTGTTAATCCTTTCGCAGCTGCGCCGGGAGGGTCGTTTGGCACACAAGGAAGCTTGTTTGGCAGTGCTCCTCCGCCCCCACCTGCTGCACCTGCATTGCCAATTGCAGCAGCTATGTCACTTGACTATGAATTTGCAGCGGAACTGTCCAGTGAAGACATGGGATCTGGACTCTTTGACGACGGACCTTCTGCTCCTGCGCCAGCTGCCTCCTCTTATTTATCATCCATGCCTGCACCCCCTATTACTGCAGGTCCCAAGAGAAAAGCGGTCAGTGACATGGAGCCACTGCAAGCTTTGACTTCTCTTCAAACCTTTGCAGGTAGCTGGTCCTGGAGTTCCGATCTCGAGCGCGTCCTCGGTGTGACCTCTGACCAGGTTTCCAAGTTGACGCTACCGGTTTCAGTCAAGGACCATTCGGATAAGGATGATGTGCTGGCTACAGCATGTGCAGTGTTGTTCTTCCAGAAGAAGCTGCAGGAGGAAATGGATACCTGGGAAATGTTGGTTGAGAAGGCGGAGGGATGGTTGGAGGACAACATTGGGGAGGATGGCGTTGCTGAGCTATTCAGTGCCCTCGAGAAGTTGTTTTAGATAGTTTATCCACGGCTTTGTCTTAGATGAAGCTTTTATGGAGTTAGTTAGTATGAAATGAGAATCCAATCATCCAAGTATAAATGTTGCCTTTGAGCTCTGTATCTCCCTTTTCAAGAAAGTAGTGCTCTAAAGAGACTGGCCAGCATTGAAATAGCCTCAACTATTAAGGAACGTTGAACATACCGTTGATTCAGACAGCTCTCGACCATCACGACTTTGCATCTCGTTCTTCATTTGCAGGTCTACCTTTCGCTAATATTCACAGCTCGCAAAAACGCAATGTCAATCCGCAAGGCGCAATTCCAATATACACGCAAACTATGGTGCATGTCATTCCGTAAATATCTGAACTTGCGGCCTGTCTCTAAATACCGGGTATTGATGAAGCTGCGATGAACTTTGGAAGAAGCGGGCTCTTCAGGGTACGCAACTTTCAGCAGACGCCCTGGATCGCTTTTAGGCCTCAACCATGGGTAATCTGGCTGTTCAAAAGCTTTCACACGACATACAGAGTATGGAGTACTTATGAAAACTCACAAGAACTCTATTTATGCTTGTTTACTGGCGTGAACGGTGCGTCGTTCAAGTCAAAGTTCCGTACCCTGCACCATGGTTAGTCCAATAACGAGATTTCTAAAATCCCAGCACTGTACCCAGAACTAAGCCTCTATTACGTGTTAGGGAGAGCTAGACACCATCACCGCCATTCTGCTTCGGGTTATCTGCTCTAGCTGTAAGTTCTTTCCCTTGACCATCTTTCAGAATGCCCACTCGTAAAATGCAGGTTGTCGATATTTTTACACTTCGGTAATAGTCCCCGTCTTCTATGCCAAACCGTTCCAGCCAGGATTAATCGCCATACGCCCAACAGACATCACTTTAGCTGTGTCGGTGGATTCTCAGCACCTCCATTGGGTTTGCTTCTCGTGCAATCGTTTCCCAGATCGCTTTTTCTCTAGTTTAATGGTCGAGATGCTGTCTAAGACGCACCAATTGTTTGAAACATCCTGAACACTTTGAAATGATCATAAACCGCTCTGCAGTGATCGCGCTCTCCAACTGCATTGCAATGTTATGGTCCTATCCCTCACCCCAGCTAACGACTCTTAGCTTGAGTCTAGAGGGTGATAATGACCTGATTTTTTGCCATGTCGTCGCTCCATTTGGACAAATAGTCGGGGATTCTACTTGACGCTATATGTCTCGATTTTGTGTTTCCTCTTTGTCGCGCTTCAAAATACTCAAACAGACAAGACAATGTTCTGCGAGTAATCGCCGATGCTGTTGTAGGCGTCTTCAAGGTTTGACTTTGATGACCAGGGCTAGAAAAAGTCGTCCATTGAGCCAAATGTCGGGGACCGTCCGATTGGGAAAATCTACTTGATGAAAATTTTCTCTCTGGGAAAACGGGTTGTGAAGACTAAAATTTCTTAGTTAGAAAAAAAAAAAAAAAAAAAAAAGTCTACCACGCAGGAAATGCCAGAATGCTATTTGAGAATTGTATTGCGATTGGAGTAAAACTTTTGCACTTTTCTTCACCTCTAACACCAACGGTAGTTAACAGCGAATTGAAGTTCCTATCCCGCAATCCATCATTGTATTACTTTTATCATTTACTTATCTGACTTTTCAGTAAAGACCATTTTACCAATTTAATTACTATTATTCCAATTTTCTCAGTCCGGCTGCTCACAAACACGAACTTTGCGATACGAGGGCATTTGTATTGGCGCTGCGTTTGTGCTTCGATCATTTCATTGCTCTGACAAGAAGTCCCATCGCTGGAGCCGTCGTGTCTGCTGGTTTACTGTAGTTACTGACACCTTGATTCCAAATGCGATAACTTTTCAATTTCTCTTTGTCGCTTTACAAGCGTTGTGAAATTGGTTAAAAAGTATTTCCTATCGCCTTAATCTCTCAAGTATTAGTTCCTATGCCTTGGGTTCTGTTTTTTTATTTTCTTTTTTATTTACTTTCCATTAGCAGTTCACTAAGACCGAAAGGAAATGGCTGCGGTTCACGCTGGCGTTTACCATTCGCGGCCAATAGCACCACCGTAGTACTACCCAAGATTGGAAGAAATTATCTGTATTACATTGGTAAAATTTGACCACAGTTGGACGAATTGTGAATGGAATGATCCAGCTGGTGAAACAAGCTCTTCAGTATGCACAGATCATTTGACCGCGCACTGTCAACTCTAGATCTATCTTTCCTTTTAAAAAAAGAAAAAGAAAAAGACAAAAATGGAAAATGGAAAATGGAAAACTAAAACAGGAAACAGGAAAGTTTTACACCAAGAAGTCAACTTGCCTGCACTAAGTTAAAGTTAAGTAGTCTATACAAATATTTCCTACAGCGATAACCTCAAACCGTCATTAACATCTTCCAGTGCTCTCCAACTTCAGGCCATAGGTTCAAGAGCAGCGTCAAATTCCTCAGTCACAGTCTCAATCCATTTCGAGTCATCCTTCACCGGCTCCCATCCTAACCCGCGACTCCGATCGCCTCTCGTCTGAGATCTACAAACGTCAGCAACGCTCATCAACAATCACTATTCGACTCACCTCGAACACAATCCAAGCTCAGTAAGATGCTCATCACCGTCGAACCAAGCTTTACTAACCTCCTTCAACCCAACACTCTCCGGTTCAGCGGCGAGTCTGCCTCGTTGATGGCCAACTCTTGCAATCTCCTTGGCTATGTCAAACCAAGACTGTTTCCCGTGATTTGCAAAGAAGAAACCCTCCTTACCAAAGGGGACATCTTCCTCTCCAACAATCTTTGCTAATATGAGCGTGTAAAGCGCTGCGATGTCTTCAATATGCGTGTGATCCCAAACTCCCAGCCCGTCACCGGCGTACATCGCCCGGCGCCTCTCAAGAGCAGCCCTGACCATTGTCGGGATCTGTATCGACGACTTGTTAAACAAGCCCGTTCCTTTACCATAGATCAGAGGGGAACAGATGATGTACGTCTTGACACCCAACTCTTCGCCAAGTTCAAAGACGCTAACATCGGCAGTTCGTTGATGATACGGCTCAATCGTTTCCCTCATCTTCTCATAAGCGTAAACATCATCTTTATCCGAAAACACCCTTTTCTCAGAGTACGTCTTAGAAACAGGTCTATCACCAAAATTTGAAGTGCCCGAGTTGTGAATGTAGTGAACGTCACGCCCTGTTTGGGTCTTCCGTTGCGCGAGACCGCGAATGAAGGCTTGGGCGGATGGGACGTGATAACCGTTTGCTGCGTGTATGACGATATCGTGTGCTGAAGCTACTTCAGTGAGAAAAGCTGTATCGTCGAGGTTGGTGAAGAGAAGAGGTGTTATTGGGAGGGAGGATAGAGTCGAAGCTTGAGATTGAGTGCGGACCAGAGCCGTGATGGGGAGTTTCGCGAGGTGCGGGTTTGAGAGGATCGTTGTTAATACACTACCACCACTGAAGTTGTGAGTAAACTACTTCAAACGATCGGAGGGGCCATTTACACGTAGCCGGTCGCGCCGGTGATGAGGATTCTCTGAGATTCCATGATGTTCGAGGTTTACGAGCTAAGAGTTAAGAGGTTGAACTTGTGAGTATAATCAAGTAGCATCCATCGCTATTGGATACGAGATAGTCGCTGTTTTATACCTTGCCCAAAGGCTTCGAGATGCATATACGCATGGAGTACAGGGAGTTACCCAAAGGGGAAATCGGAGCTCGTATGGAGACGACTTCGGGGTTAAGGGCCCGGACTTAGCAACACTTGACCTATCCAAGCGGAGATAAACCGTTGTATGCATATTTAACCTTGGCTATAGAACGTCATAGAGGAGTAAGATAGTTGGATTGATTGGCTGACGATATGATTTGGGGGATCGCTGCCTGGGAAGGACTAATGCTGTAAGGCCTCAGACACCAGACGCCAGCCCAGTAGTTTTTTGAGTATGCAATAAATCTTACACCCTAACACTGACTGATTGCCTCTGGTGTACTATACATAGATAGAGTAGGTTGCGTGTTGAACCTGGACCTGATCAGAACGCCAAGTCTCATGGCTCTTTGGTGCAGACATCGAGTCCCGTTCATAAGACATGGAGAGCTTGGCGTAGACGTTGATGCCTGTCAGGCTAGGGTGACGATCCACGGGCACTAGTGAAGCTCACTTAATGCTTCGTAAAGATACTACAAGGGAATTAGCGCATGGAAAGATCTTTAACTCCCCGAGACGATACCAGTCTTGATAGGATCAACTCGCAATCTGCGTGTCGACAGATCTGCCAAAAACCCTACCTGATTGACAGAACCAAAGAGCAAAACCTGGAACGGTTATTGCCCAGCAGTTTACCTGCCCTTGATGTCTCGTTTGTCATGATAGGCCGGCCATGAAATGCGAAGACCAAAGCTAATAAGGTGCCTTCTCATAGTGTGTTCTTTGCATTTGAGCCGGGTTCCGCAGCCTCTTCTGCCCGCAAACTCATAAATACAGCCATAACCACACAGTTCTGTAGTGTATATTGGCTACTCTGTAGCTGGTTGATAGCCCAGCTACGAGGTATCTCGGCTGAGGCAGTAAAAGACTGCTCCACCCCAGCCAGCACCAAGTCTCAAAAGGCCGCCATTTAAGAAACCAAATGGCAACTAACAGATACAGCCCAACGCTAGTACACCTTTTCGCTGGAATTGGCCAAAGCCTAGAACCCCCGTTCCGGGAAAATCACTAGCGTTTGGCTGATTGCGTGGAGCCTAGGGTACGATGGTAGCGTTGTTGCTTGTCAAATGTAAGCTTGACGCGACATTCCCTACGCTGAAAACGCTCGTTCGTCGCCTGGCAGCGTAAACGTTTTCATGTCTTGAGTGCGAAAAGCTATGTGGAAGAAATACACCTAGAAACTTTTACCGGAGACCTAAAAATTAAATTAAATCGAAGGATAATAGGGAAGAATATCTGGCGATGGTCTGGACGTCAAAGTCAGTGCTTGGGGAATTGATATGGGCTGGAAGTGCGCCATAAGCTTTAGTGCCAGGGCGTTTTACAGCGGGCGCATGCTTTGACATGATTGCCTAGGTATAGATGCGATAAATATTCTTGGTGTCTCTGTTCATCATCTGAGTATCCCTCGATATGAGAATACCGATTAGTGAATTTATAAATTATTATTCAAGTGTAGGTTGGTATCGTGTTAATTGAACCTCGCTGTTTCGTTCAGTCACTACAGAGGCGATTAGCGCACTCCACGCCTTACAGGTGACTGCCTACCCAAAACTTGTATCTAACTGGAAATGCTCTGAAATGTAACAAAATGTCTGAGCTGTTGATTTTAATATGCTACTGTCATAAATATCTGTCGCTCTGAGGATGGATTAATAAACAATGTAATTTAACTTCACGCCAGCCTCTGCGCGTGCAGTCGGAGAGCATGCGTCGGAGCGCTGGCCCCTCCAGGGTAGATTGTGCTAACTTTAGCCTAGTCTTTATGTCACTCAGCATGGAGGTTTCTGGTATGGCGAATATTTCCAGCGTAACCTTGGCGCTGAGCAGCCTGAGAAAGACGAAGCGTCTGCGGAAAAGTTCGAGTCTCTGTAAATATACAACTAGACATTCTGTAGTATGTGCCATGGTTCAAGGGATACTGCCATGACCAACGCGAGCGTTTTCGTCATGATGAAAGGCCACGACCGAGTCTCTGCTTCTGGACGAATTTAGGGTCTTGGCCCTGGTTTCGGGATATCTTATATGTAACGGATCATTGTCTGAGAACTTTTAAGTGCATAATCATCTGAAAGAGACTGACTCTCTGACCAGAGCTCATTTCAGGCTTGACCGTGCTGCAAGCTGTAAAGAGTTCTAGGAGATCCCAGATACACATTCATCCCAATGAAAAGGCAAGGATTCACGAAGGTCAAGTCTGGTACCATCGAGCCAAAAACAGAACATTCAATATGTATTCCGCCTTTGCTTTCCAACAAGTTGGTAGGGTAAATTGTCCAGTGCCGCACTCTCGCACCTCGCCTCGAGAACGTAATATCGGCGACCCTAAAGGCAATTAATCGTTCACACCTGGGAGCTACGCACTTCAATCCTTTCTCTAGCATCTAAGCGTGCAGAAATGTTTCTCTGCCGATGCTATAGATAACATCATGTTATGATCTGTTATTTCCGCTAAGAAACCTTCACGTTTACAAATGCACAATACGACTCAAGTTTACCCATCGTTTTCTATCTCAGGGTACTATATCTTACAATTCAACTTGCATAGCAAGATCAGACAGGATAAAACTTCTTTATTCTTTGTAAGAGGCAAAATTAGCCAGTGTAAGTGAAAGGGCATCTTTTCACCAACACTGTCTTTGAGGTTCTACGACACACATGCACTGTCATGCTACCAGGACTTGCTGATATACCGAGACTGCGAGTCACACGAGGCAATGAAGGAGGATAAGCAACTCGGCTTCTAGTTATTGCAGGTATGAAAAGACTTTGGGAGGTGAAAGATTTCTTGAAGGGGCTTAAGCAATTGAAGTACTAGCAAATACAATATTGTTTCCACCGGCAGACCAAGATTGAAAGGGAAGCTTGTAGATGGTACTGGTTACTTATATCGTACTGCCCAAATAGATGCAGATACTCGCCATGAGAAGTCTTGAACAGAGGCTGGCTCTTCTATCCAGTAAGCTGTCCTTCTGGGATCTGACCGTTTCCAGCTTCAAACCTACTCTGTCCGGTTCATAAGTTCGCCGGTGACTACGATGGTCGTCTCCTGGGTCTAAGCGATCCAATAATCTCAAACCACTAAAAAACACATCGTATCACTATAAATGCATCTTGTTGTAAGGAAAATCGCCGAACCACGGCTTCCCGCTAATAACGACACATAAATCTGATACTGCACCTCATTTAATTTCGCAGGGAGCAAGCTACAGCTTCAAGCGCTTTAAAGTTTCAAGACATGGTAGAACTTCATTGTCGACAGACTTGGCCGATTTATACATTCCTTGGCCATCCTCAGTGGCTCCCAAAATAGTCTTGTGTAACTTGGCTTTCTCACTGAGTTCGTGTCTCTGGAGAGGCTGTCCATAACTTTTCCGTTGGCGGACGAGCACACGAGGCTTAGTCAACGAGTGCTCCATGGAATTTATGAAGAATTAAAGCCGTGAGCTGATTGTCTTTGGAGAGAGTATCGTTTCATCAAAGGTGACTGGTCAGATGACCTTAGACAGCAAACGCACTCAGTGCCTGGCCTTCGCACAGATGTATCTGCTCCTTCTTTTCCTCCTCTTCGATGTGATCTTTGACTAGCCCCTCTAGGCGTTATGTTAAATGAATGATGTGTACTGAAAAGCCGTGCCTATTCAGGTCTTAAGGGCGATATAGAGTCCATTTAGTTCAGAACAACCCGTAATATGCCCCATTCTCTGCCGCGGAAATGCCATGTATGACGTTTGTATAGCAGTTGATGCATCGACAAGCCAATTTGGATGTCACTTTGAAGCTCGACAGAGGTTGCTACTACTTGCCTGAGCTATCCATGGGAGTTCATTTGCTCCACGAGTCATACCCAGTCAATGCGTCTTCCAGAGTGTATAGGTACGTACCATGCTTGCATTACAGGGTGATCAGAACACTCTCGATCTTCGATCTCACCCACAACAAATGACCACGCCTTGAGTTGTAAGCTAGTGCTGCAGCTAGCTCCATGACCAAAGACATGTTTTTACCATTAACGAGACCGTCCCTGTTCTAAAATATTCTCTCTCCTCGGATTCTTTGATCAGTTCACAGTTGCTGTATCTTCAGCTAAGCACATACTTGGCTTAACCGCTCTCCATTACTACCATACATACAACGAATTTCAATTTGAAACTGTACCCGTAGTGAATAAATATTGGCTGCTGACCGTATAAGCTTTGGGCATACTCAGCCAAGCATATTGGGCTCTTCTTCACGACTACACAGTGCAGCCTTCTTACTCTGAATCAGGTGACTACCATCTACAACGGCCTGGGTTTTGGTGTGTAGGTTAACCTTAAGCTTCAATTATCTTTCATACTTGATAACGAATAGCGCGATGACTGCTCAGTCGAACACCGCGGAGCAACTAAAGAATCTCTGTAATGGCGTTGAAGCGAACTCTGTGAGAGTTTCGAGGGAAAGCATGCCCTGATGCGGACGATGGCTTCAGGACGATAGTTTCTAATAGCCAAATTATAAATGGGCGTGAATAGGACCCTTTATACATTATATTAAAAATTATTATATATTAATCTTATAAACTTAATTAGCTTATATTCTATTAACTTTTAAAGCTTTTAATTACCTAGATATAATTTACCTTAATAAAAGTATTAATAGTTTAACTTTTCTAGCTAGCCTAAATAACTTAATAATTTAACCTTTTTACTATAATATATATATAATCTTTTTTAAAGTTATTTAATAACTTTAATTATTAACTTTTTAATTACTAAATTATACCTTACTTTTTTATTATAATAATCTATAAAGTTATAAACTTTATTATTTAATTAATATTGCCTTTTAATATTATAATATATTTATTTTTTTTATTTTCTTTTTTTACTAGCTTTTTTAGTACCTTAACTTTATTATAAGTAAATTTTATAATATAATAAGTACTTAGATTATTAATAGCTACTTTAAATACCTTATAATTAAAAAGGGCTAGCTTAGTATAAACTATATTAAAAATATCTTAAGATTTAAAGTAAGCTTTTATAATAAATTAAAGCTTAGCTTTAATAAAGGCCTTATCTTTTAAGCTAGTTTATATTATAATATACTATTAAGTAATACCTTTAAAAGTATTAAAGTTAATAAGGAAATTATAAATATACTTTTAAGCCTATTAGCTTATTAAGTTACTATTAATAATAATTTAATTTACTATTAATATATTATTTATAAAGTTATATTATAATATATATATAAAGATATAAAGTTAAGGTTATATTTTTTTATATACTTTTTAATTTTTTTCCTTACCTTAAGGCTTATAATAAGATTTATTAGTTATTATAAAAGCTTATAAGTAAAAGCTTATATTAAGAAAAAAAAATATTATATTATTATTTATTATCTATATTTGCAGCCTAAAGCTTAACCTTATAGGCCATAGTTATCCCATAGGACCCTTTATAAAAGCAAACTTGGTCTTCAAGTTCTACAGTAGGGTGTATGGGCACGCGAGGATACTTTGTATGGCCATTTGTTATGGTGCACGTTTAAGGTGGTCTATAGCACGGGCGAATCAAACGTATCGGATATTGGCGTCAAGACTTATAAGGCTGGATGTTTGAGAATGGGATCAGTGGAGAGTAAATATATAAGTTAAAATACTGTATTACATAGGCATAGGTGACAATAATAAAGAAACAATCAACCCCCACGCACCATCACGACGTATCCGTAAAACACCAACCAGCCTGATCATATTGCTCACTGCGACCACGCTTCACGTACCAGTCTTCATAGACTTCACAGAACTTCCACACTCTGTCCATGTCAGGTACATCATAAGCCCCGCTCAGATCAAGGGAAAGGGTAAATCCTGCCTCATGCTCAATTACAACGTCTTTCTTCTTCTTCATCTGATCGGTGTATTCCTTGAGTATTGGGTAGATGGCATGGAGGCGTGTCAAAATGTCGGTGGTGGAGTGGTGTTCTCTTGTGACACGCTTGCCTTTGGTTCGAGATCTCTTCGGCGAGGACTCCTCCTGGTCCGAAGTATCAGAGCAGGTCTTTCGCTTTGGCGATATCGAGCTGGATTGGGATGAAACAACCGGCGAGCTGGGGGGCGAGTCCTCTGATTGCGAATCGTCACAGCTGGAGGGCATAGGGGAATCTTTATCGACAGAGGAAGCCTGGGAGCTGGGTGAAGGATCCGAGGGAGTAACCTTGGGAGTAGAAATGGCGGCGATTTTGGAACCCTTTTCAAGCAAGGTTTGCGATGCGTCAGAGGAGGAGGGGCCTTCTAGACGCTGTTCGGGCAGCTTTTGAGTCGAGGATTCCTGGTCTGGGTTACTGGAGATCAGCGATGGTCATTTTGAGACTGTGCAAGATCAATGACTTACGTGAGAGTGCTTCATCTATCAGTTGGCCGCCAGCGGCATCTGAAACCGGAGCTAAGGCTTGGGGTTGCATGTTGGAATATTCTTGGCGGCAGAAGAGTAGAGATAATGCACGGGGCAAGTGTTGCTTTGAAATGATGGTGAATGAAGGTCTGAGAGAGATGAAGATGGTGCTATGTAGCGGAGTGTTTGAAGTCTTTGTAGGCTTGTCGTACAGAACTCTCCCGACTTGCCGCGCTCGTTACACGGCTGATAGATGATACGCATGCCTCTAACGGCTCAACATTTTCAATCTCCAAGATAAAGACACAGCCACTGTCAGCAAACACGGAAGTGGAAATTGAGACGTGCCGTTCCATGGTGGTTAAACTGTATCCACAGTAGCGCCATGAGATAGCAGCAGACCCCCGCTTCGGCACTGGGGATCCCAGCTCACGGAACTTTTTCTTTCCCCTGTCGATCCAGAGCTTAAAAATAGAGTTTACACAAGGGTTCGGGGTTGGGGCGGGCATCGCCAACGGCGAAGAATTCGGAAAACTCTGGAAAATCCATCACGAATCCCCTTTCTCGATATTACGACGGCTCATTTCCGTGTCAAGCGGTTTTCGAGGCCACCCGCGCCATGAGAGATGGTAGATCAGAGTTGAATGTCAGTTTGCGGGCGGGTCCAAGCTTAAACTTCGTGCCTGGGGTTGACGATACTATTCAAGGTTCGGAACGAGACGTTGCAAAGGTAGCCTTAATGTTGCCGAGCTTGTCGTACGGGAGTTGAAAAGCCCCACTATGCACAGCTACACCCTACCTAACTTAGGTACCTAGGTAGCAGGCTTTAGGTTGGGGTCTGGGTGCTCGGGTCGTAAGCGAGGCGGTGGTGATACGGTACCTAACTTAGTAAACTGGTTACCCCGACCGTGCACTGCTGATCCCGCCCTAGCTTTAGCTTTTGGAGCAGAAACGCACAGGCCGTCTCAACAACACAGCCCGAGCAAGCCGCCGTGTTTTACAAATATTGGTCTAGGTCCAATGGCCCCTGTTGTTACTCTCCTCTATTGACAATATTTGCATTGCGTACAGACTAGTGGAATTGATAACACTCCATCAACCGGAAACTCCATCTTTTGCCGAGTCTTAATACATGGGTCATGGTCTGATAGATAAGGAAACACTGTCGGTCCACCAATGGGACGAAGCCTCGTTACTGCATCAGGAAGTTGTCGGATGAGACCAGTGAGAAGGTTTGGCTGAAAGGAACGCATGGTCAGCTAACACGATGTAACCTTTACGGCATTAGCATCGTTCTCGCGTATACCGCGACCCCCCAAAGATGAAACTTTGCTTCGTCACCTGCGCGGGTCGTATTCAGCCAGGAACATCAGCCCATGGAGCATCTCTTATGCCGAGTCGGAGATTGTGTCGGGACAACAAGGAATGGGTAACATCACCAGATGAGCCACGGATTGCGCGTCAGCTCCCACCCGGCATATACGGCAGTACGGTCAAGAGTCACAAAGGCCGCTTCCTGTAAACCCATCACTGGTTAGCCCCCCGACATTTCGCTCTGTTCCATCTTGGTTCTGTCTATCAACACTACGTTCGTGTAGTGAGGAGAACCATGGCCAAGTTCTATGCAATAGCCAGAGGTTTCAAAACCGGCATTGCACATGACGAAGAGACTCGCCAGATATTGACAAACAACTACAAGGACAACAGCAGTAAGTCATGATGAAAACATGTAAGCCTTTCTACTTTCTAACATACGCAAATAGACAAGTCTTTTAAGACGAGGCCGGAAGCTGTAGAATGGCTCGACAAAAGGCTTGGTGCGCAAGCCGGTGGTGATTGGCCTGATATCGACGAGGAGGATGTCAGAGCTGCCAGGCATGCTGCTGAAATCGAAAAGGCTGCCCGGGGAGCCGAGAGCACTGCTGCTAGCCAGGCTGCAGATGTTTACAGAGCAGAAGAAAGAAGAAGAGTTATCGCAGAAGCTACTTTGAGGGGTAAAAGATCTGCTGTGGCACCGGCTCCTGGTCGATTTTCTCAACCTACGTCCTCATCCAGCGCATCGTTGCAGCTTGTGCGCGGACCAGTATCTCTGGCTACATTCAGATCTGAGTTCTTGGAGGGTTTCAATAAGTTATGCGACCGGTTCGGGCTAAGGGACGCGCCAGCGACCCCCAAGTTACTGCTTCCAGCCCCAGAGCCCTCGTTCGGCTCGAATAGAGCAGGAACCGTCAACACTTTGCCCTCAAGCCCACAAGATAAGCAAACCATCTCAAATGAATCCGTCTTCAAGCGCAAGCATCAGGCTCCTGGATCTCCTACGCCATCGTTTTTGAAGCCCAAAGACACTCGTAAGGGTCGCTCACGTCATGGACATTCACCTTTGCAGTCTATGGACTCAACGCCCGAGAAACAGACCTCGAGCAAGTCATCCTTCCGAGATCGTGGTCGGTCTCGTAAATCTGCCGTTTCGGAGGATGAGGATGACGCAAGCTCGGACCCGTTTGCGTCCGACTCCGAAGCTTCTGAAGAGTCTTCTCCAAGGAGTCAGCGCTCCCGAGGGGCCTCGTATCTTTCTTCGAAGCCTGCTGCCGATGCATCAACCTTGAAGTCTTCGAATAGAAGGTTCAAAGAAGCAAGTCCTGCGTTTTCTGACTCTATTATCCAGAAGAAGCGTGGTCGAGCTGAGTCGCGGTCCCGCACTACGGCTTCTCACTCTCAACCGACGCCTAGCTCCCACCGGGAGAGAGATCATTCACGTGCGAAACGTGACAAGACTACCGGAAGTCCACCGGCTACCTTCGACCAGGCAACCTTGAAAAAGCGCCGTCTTGACACCTTTGATGGCCTCCTCGCTCCTGCAAGCGGCATCAACACACCGCGCAAACCGTCTGCGCGTAAGGCTAGCCGCGCTGGATCGGTCTCAGAGATGCCCGCTTCCAAAAAGTCGAAGCATAGCCCACGCAACGTCAAGAAAGCTACTTCGTCTCGGCACAGATCTCACAGTGATTCCGAGGATTATGAGGGGCCTATATCGGTTCCTAGTGACACAGGTAGTGTCAGCGATTCCGTGGGGTCTCCAAGCCCTATGCGCAGCAAGAGGAAGGCTCATGATAGCCCCGGCTCCTCTGCTCGTCAGAGCGAGTCAGAGAAGTCTGATAGCGATGCATCAGATAATTCTGACATCAGTATTCCCTTGAAATCACGTCGTTCGAAACATGGTAAGCGACGGTAACGGTAGAATGACATGGAGGAGGTTCATCTGGGACTTGAGGATGGAGATGCTGGCAAATGGCATCTGGGTGCTGTTATTTTCTTTGTCTGTTGTGTCCTGTTATGCCTGTCAATTGAAAGGATTTTGAACGGTATTCGACGTCTCCTAATTAATAGTGTATTTACTGCCCTAATCTTGTCGAAATCTCTTGTTACGTCTTGCATTTCGTGTCTCCAAATCGAACATCTCTTACAATAACTCGTCACTTTCTTCCTTGTATTTGCGCCGCCACTTTTAATGCACAATTTCACCACTTGCTGGCTTGCAGATCTGGACTTGCGAGTCGCCTTGAACTTGGCTCACCGACTGCAACACGTGCAATGATGGCTCATTCAGCAAACTTGTTGAGTCACGGGGGCAGACTCGATGCTGTTCCTCTTGAGGTGGCTGCCCGATCAGATACGTACCATACACACGATTAGCGGAGACCGGGACTCTCCCGAGCTAGCTACAGCGTTGAATCGATGACCATGCTAGCACAGGGGGCGAGGTTCAACAATAGCTCATACCGCTGATGTTGCAATGGCACGGCGGATTGCCGTGAGTTCGGCGCTCTGCGTAATCTGGATCCGTGGGACAACAGTTCCCGTCATAGCGGGCGCTGCGAGGCTGCGAGGCGCGCGTACAACTTTAGCACCCCGGCCGTATTTCAGCGGTGAATGTCCACTGTAGGTTCTTACCCCCCGGGGCCTGTCTCAGCCGTACAGGGGAGGTTGGGGTGCTACACTCCCCCCAGTAGCGTGGTTTTTAGTGGAAGGTTTCAGAGCCGTCGTGCCGTACCATAGCGCGCTCGGCAGCTCACGCCCCTCGGCAGCAACGACAACGAACTTTGTCCTCGTCGTGTAATTTCCAGCCTTGAAAGATTTGCGTCGCGATCATACGATAATACGGCAATTTTAACCGCTCGGATCTCTCAACATTCCGAGGTTGCTGACAAATTATCGCAGTTGAGGTTGTGTTGAATGACTTTGTACCTTTGGTGTTGAGTTGGCTGAGGCAGGTACTTGGGCTGCCCGAGGCAACGCAAATGAATAAGTAAGTCGCCATCGGCCACTTCGTCTCTTCCTTCATTCAATCACTCTTTCTTTCCTTCAACCACCTCAAAACTTGCTCCTGTAAACACTGCAGGCAAGCTGGGACATCGCATCACAACGCGAATATCATCTCATCATCATCTTTCTCTTTCCATCTTGAAACATCCATTCATTCAGACTATTTTCTCTTACTATCATCCCATCATCATTTCTCTCTGGCCTTCAACTAGAGTCGACACTGCCTGACAGCTCGTCGGTTGTCAGACCGATGAGCTGTCAGACAAGTACTGTTGCAACTCATTCGCATCACTGTCTGTCCCGTAACGCTTTCGGTCACTCCCAATGGGACGTCGCCAGGCTCGGCGCAAGAAGCGCAAGGCCGAGCGGGAGCGATGCATCCCGAGGCTTGAGACTCTGATCATTGATCAAGCCAACTTCGGCGGCTCATGGAGACGCACGCAGGCCTTCATGTCACATCAGCGACAAGGCAAAAATGGTGGCTCTGCCGACATCATCTGCGGCTGTGACCCGTCACCCCGAACCATATGGCGAACTTGTCCGAATTATTATCTCGAGATGAACCCAGCCAGGCCGCTCGTGCCAACTGACAACCCCGATGATCACAATCGACGGAGTGGCAAAGGCAACAAGAAGTCGTCGCAAGCTCCGGAGCAATCGGAACCTGTCGAATACGGCCGAGTCTTCTTTTTTATTCATCGCTCCCTTCCCAGACACCTTTGGCATGTGGAATATCATACTGATGCCAATCAAGATATGGCTGCGACACTCTTTCTCGACACTCAACAAGGGCAGATTGCCATCCATTCTGTCTACAATGTGAACCAGCCGGCGAAGGACGGTCGACCAAAGAGACATATCGATGTCAAGCAACTTGTTAAGGAAACCACTTTCGGTCAACGCAACATCGTGGTCGGCGACTTCAATCTTCATCGCTATTTATGGGGCGGCCGTTTATTCAAACAGCCCAATCATACACTGGCTGCCAAAGTCCTCGAGCATGAGATGATCACAGTGGCGAAGATGGCACTTTTGACCAAACAGGGCACTGTGACTTGCACTATGGGTCATGGCGATAACCATCACACAGCTTCATGTATCGACCTCACCTTCATCAGTCCCGACTTGTGTCACAAGGTCAAGCATTGGGGAGTCTTTCAAGACAACCCGTGGAAGCCGAGCGATCACCGCCCCATTAGGACAATCCTCGATATGAGCTGTGTCCGAGACGACAGCAGGGTCCTGTTATGGAACCGTGTCAACATCAAGGCTTTCTTCGAAGCTGTCGGACTGGGTCTTCGCCATCTCGATGGCATGCCACTGGATACCCACCACGACTTGGATGCCTTTGCATCCAAACTCGTCCAGATTATCTATGAGTCTATACAGGAGCATGTTGGCAGCCGTCTTGCAAATCCCCCTCCACGACAACAGCTCTTAGATCCTCGCCTGCGGAACATCCTGACGACTGAGTGTCTCTCTACTCCCGCAGGCCCCGACATTCGACTGGATGACCACGCCAAACATATGCCTCGCAGGAACCAAAATTCCTATCGCCAAAGCATCGCCAATAAGGGACTCTGGTTGGCAACTGCGATAGGCAAGGCGCAATCCCAGCCTCAAAATGTCATCAATATGCCCGCACTTGTCCATAACAAAAGTACGTTTGCTTCAGAGAAAGAAAAGCATACCTGTATTCGCAATTTCACTTGGTCAGAGACGAGCGATTGTCCCCCTCCAGAACTTCCCTTCCCAGACCTCAGTCCCGATCGAGCGGAGTTCGAAATGGATCTGGTTTTGACGGAGCTTATGATCATTACCATGATCCAAAGGCTCCCGTCAAAGAAGGCTTGCGGGGAGGACAAGGTCCCCAACGAGGCCCTCAAGCTGTGTCGCATGCTGATAGCACCTTACATTGCTAAGCTTTTCAACGCATGCATCAGACTTGGCTATCACGCAGCAGCCTTTAGGAAAGCCATTACGTCCATGTTACCTAAGGCTGCTAAGCCTGCCTATAACCATCCAAATAGCTGGCGCCCTATAGCACTCCTATCGTGTCTTGGCAAGCTATTTGAGCGGTTCCTTGCCCAGCGCCTGAAGAAGCTTGCATTGGATCACAAGCTTCTTCCCGAGACACAGTACGGTGCTCCGGGAAGGTCCACTACAGACGCTCTCACAGCTATGTTGGGTGTCGTTCGAAAAGCCTGGGCCTGGAAACCAACACACAGAATACCTCGACTGGTCGTCTCGATTGTTGCACTTGATGTATCTGGAGCCTACAATTGTGTGGATCGCGTCTTACTACTCCAGACTCTTGCCGACCGCGGCGTCGCTACATGGTTCCTCCGCGTCATCCACTCGTTTCTTTCCGACCGTTCGATCGTTATCAAACTACCCCAGAGCGTTTCAGAACCTTTCTTCGTCAACATCGGCATCCCCCAAGGATCGCCGCTATCCCCTCTGCTCTTCTTATTCTACACGGCGCCGTTACTTGTAATGCTTGCCGAGGAAATCAAGAAGCTGGATCGGCCGAATGTTGAGGTTCATGTCTTTGCTTATGTGGACGACACTTATATTATGGCTGTATCCCCATCCTACGAGGAGAACTGTTCTCTCCTGAAGGTATTCCACGATCTCATCATGGAATGGGCCAAAGGCGCCCATCTCTCCTTCTCTCCGGAGAAGTCCCTGGTGATGCACTTTCAAAATGGGGTGAGTGACGCCAAGCGGAAGAGTGACCAACGGAAACGCGAGAACCTCGGGTTGACCGACACGCCAGAGGTTGAACCGCCGTGTACGCTACTGCCCGACATTCACGAGCTCAGGAACAACCCGGAATGTCTTCAGCAGGAGAAGCTTCCGGTTCTCGGGCTTATGTTGGATCCCGGGCTGTCCTTTGAGCACCACTTGACCCATATCGAGGAAAAGGTTGAGTCAGCATTGAGGTATCAAAGACGGATATCTGGGGCCAACTGGGGGATGACGCTCGACAAGACTAGGCAGTATTACATCTGCAAGATTCGGCCTGTCATTTCCTACGCTTGCGCAGCATGGTTCGCCTGGCGTAAGCATGAGCCGGGTCTAACGGGACTTCGCAAACCATTACCACCTGGCCAGATAGCGCGACTCCAGAAGCTACAGTACAAGTGCATCATGCTGTTGTCTGGTGCGATACGTGCCACCCCACGTGTTGTCCTGGAGAAGGAGTGTCACATTGACAGCATCGAAGTCTTCCTCTACCGTATGGCGATGTCTTGTCGCGCAAAGTCTTTGAAGGTGCGCCCTCACGACTTCTGGTTCAACAGGCTACCTGAACACGATGAGGATGGAAGATTCCATGACAAGCTTCACGCCTACGACGAAAGCGCCTTCGACGTCCTGAATGGCATCGCGAGGGTACTAGTCGGAGATGCCGGAAAGCGATTTCAAGATACTTGGAAGTGTCCGCCGAAAACAACAGTCCTTGAAGCTTGGAGGAACCCGGTCAACCGCAACAGGGCCATCCGGCAGCAGGCAATTCGGCAGGCTACTGAGACAAGTAAAGGAATATGGAAAGCCCACCTCTCAAAACGCAAAGATGAGAAGACCAGTACTTATAAGCCTCATGCACTCGAAGGTGAATGGGGCGGAGAGAGTTTAGCTTACTACCGAGGTATGACGCGACCTGAGTCTACACTTGGTATGCAACTGCGGACTGAGTGCGTTGGACTCAATTGGTACTTGAACAAGTGCCACGTGATGAGGGAGGTCAAGGTTTCTGGCTCCGACGCGGTCGTCAGGGTACGAATCGAAGCTACTTGTACCTGCGGGCACCCCAACCAGACGGTTCATCACATGTTCATGAAGTGTCCTGATCTTCATGATGCCAGGTTACTGTTGATTCGGAAGGTCAAGCATTTCGCATGGAAGACGCTTCTAACGACTGACCTGAAGGTTGCTGTTCATTGGGCCATGATGTACTTCGGGCTTGAACAGTTTTCCTTAGCTCGACTAGACTCTATGTTCTATGTCGATTCCGGGGGCTCTTAATCCCCCAACGCACGAGGCTTGGAATACGATGAGGTTGCAGGACCAGGTTCACCCATAACTCAATCCTTGCATTTATAACCCTTTATTGGTTTATAACTTCTTCATCCATTCCATTTCGTGTCTTCAGGGTTCCTCACCTAGCTCATTCACTTGACTATGAGGCCCCTGTTTATACTGATGGTGCACTGATGTTCTAGGCGGTAAATATCTCCTCCCCTCCCCTTCCTTCTCTTCCTTCCCTTTCGCTTCCATTCCGATCGACTGTTGCTTACGCTCTTCATCGGGATCCGTAGTGACGGTCACGTGCCCTGTCACGTGGTCGATTAGCCTTTTTCGCCGATTACGCCGACGGTAAGTCTTCCTTCAACCTTACTCTCATCCCGGCCCAACTTACTCAGTCAGTCACGACTTCAGGTCTTTGACTTTAGGCTCCTGAACCTACACAAAGTAAGTCTTACCTCCTCTACCTGTATATTCATGTCGCTGACCGATGTTAGACTCAATACATTTTCCCCCCGGTATGTATACTGCTCCGCCATCGCCTCCTCCTCTTACTCTTCCGCCTCTGCCTCTGCCTCTGCCTCACCTTCACTCCGGCAAGCCCGTTTGCCACGGCTCTGACACATCTTAGCAGAACCCCGCGATTACCCCTCTTTCATCAGTAGGCTCGTCCTCCTGCTTCGCCTTCTCCTCCGTTGACCATCTTTGGATAGCAGATTTCGCAGTACGCCGTCCCCCTCGTCTGTAAGTCAGCAACTGCCCTCCCTTTCAACACTTTCCGAGCTGCCACTGACTTTGCTGTCACGGGTAGTCGCGCTCTCACAATCCAAGACTATAACCAGTTTGGTCTATATGGCACTTGGTCAAAGAGCAAAGTCCCTTACCTCTTTTATATTTATGCTAACCTGGCCTTCATCAATAGTCACGCATTGCCGATCTTCTTCAACGCGAATTGCACCACCATCGACTGCACCCTGATCTCATGGAGCCAATCGTTGTACGCGGTGTAAGTGCCGTGTCCACTAATATGATATCCCTTACTTATCTTACTTACCTTACCTAGCTCACGAAGGGCCTCGAGGAACACCTTCTGCCTCCGCCATAGCTGCCCTCCTTTAAGAGCCCATCTGAGAGTCCGAAGGCTCTGTATCTCTTGATTGAGGAAGTCTTCGCTGATCTGAGGGTCATCAAGATACTGCCGTACAAGCCGGAGGACCTCGCAGCCAAAGAGGGCAAGCCGTAAGTTCAACTATGCATATATCACTTTACAGTTTGAAACTAAATATTCTACAGTAACGCGGCCGTCATCATCTTCTTTCTGCCAGGTTGGCCCGATCTTATTAGCCAAATCACGAAGCCTATTGCGATCACCCTGGCTAGCCCTTTGGAGACCTTGCTTGATCGTGGGGATCACATCGAGGTCTTCTGTTAAATAGGGCTCGCCGGGGCGGGGTCTCTGCAAGCTTCTTCTGAGTAAGTAACCCTCTACCCTTAGATTGGTTGTATTATCGTACAAGGTTCTGACCGTTGGTCCCCCGGCAATAGGCATCGCGACGGTGTAGCTGTGATGTTGTTAGCGGTTGCGATCAGAAGGTATGTATGTATGTTGGCTTTCTTGTGATGAAGCTAGGCTAACATGATAAGGGAAGTCGGGTTGGATGACTTACTGGTGAGTTTGCGGTCGGGTGTTTAGTGCTTGGGCTTTAGCTGACCTAGAAGTTGAAGCGTGTTGGATGATTGAAGCGCGGTATGTAAGTCTACTCTTTCCTCTGTTGCATCTTCGTTTCTGCCTCTTGTCTTGTAACTGGTCTTCATCGATGCTGACCTGTTCATAGGCTGCAGGGGTCGACGCAATAGTAGGCATGCGATCATTGCCTTGTTCTCTTGTACTGATAGCTGACTTGAAGTGTCTTAGTCTTTTGAAGTGGGTTGCAGGAGGAAGATTTGGGCCAGCTGAAGAGCAAGTAAGTATGTGTTTCGCTTCCTTATCATTTTGTTGTATCGCTAACTCTTGACGATAGGGCTCCCAAGCTGGCCTATCTGTGGTAAGGTTCAGGCTGCGAATGAGGCTGCCAACTTAATGATATTGACTTAATGAAGCTTTGCTCCCTGAGGGGCAATTAATGTTTAAATTATGCTAGACTTTGGAGATGCTTGGATATACCTTTTAAGGCTGACTTGCAAACTTAAAAAAATAAAAACGTGCTCAGGCACACCCCAACCTGTTGTTCCTGTTCCTATCTGCCTGCCTGTGAAAGTCTCTACGTTCGCCTTGCTTACCTACTCGGCCTTGAAGAGCAAGAAAACATCAGACCTTGATACAGGGTATTAGAATAAGCTCAGCAAAAGATATCCTAAACTCGGCAAAAGCCATCCTAAACTTATGCTAATTTACCTAAGTCTTTTCGTCATTTAGGATCAAAGCACTGAGTCTTTCTTCTTCAACCTCGGCCCGTCCATTACGGCCTCTATCAATTTAAGTTTGGCTGAGGGTGTTGCTTCTTTCACTTGATTGGCTACCTGCTATGGATGACTCATACGCACCCAGCCCACTATAAGAACCCCGCTGTCTGTCCCTGCCTTTAGCTTCATCATCGCCTTTGCCTTCACCTTCACCTTCATCACCTTCTCCAAAATGGCTCCAAAACTCCTTACAGACCTCCCATCAGAGATTCGTCAGAAAATCTTCAAAGAGTGCCTCAAGGTAGATGGCGGTTATATCTACAATGCACAAACCGATAAACTGACCAACGCCGATGAAGCCCGTACCCCGATTAACCTCTCCCTTCGATACACATGTCGCTCCATTGCAAGGGACACGGCCACGATTCCCCTGGCGGTCAACACTATCCACTTCTCAACCAGCGATAAGTGGCGCAGCTTGGCCGGTTGCTTCAACCTCGTTGCTACTGCCTTCTACATCCTAGAGCAAGACTTGGCCTTTCATCTCTCCGAGTTTATTACTCCAGCTATGTTCGCCCAGCTCGATGCCAAGTTTCCCAGATTCAGGTCTATGTTTGAATCAGAACTGGCAAACCATAATATCAGGAACCCCGTAGAGGACAGGCCCCGCTCGAGGAAAGACCTTGTCGATCGGATGCGACCTCCCCTCTGCCATTGGGTAGGATACTTTTTCGGGCTCAAGGTTGACAGGGCTGATGTCTATGGTCCTTCTGCCTATCTTGGCTTTGCTGATATTCATGAAGAAGACTTCATGGACCCATGTGGTGATTTGTCGCGTGGTGGCTCTCATGATAGATGGCAACAGCAGTCAGGGGATGTCCGAGATGCACTTTCGTATTGCCTACGGCTCATCGCTGAAGAAGCACCAAAGGAATTTGAAGATCAGGTACATAAGACCTTGCCCCATTGGGTTGGCAAGTACCATCCGAGAGAGTTTCTTGGTCTCAAATTCAACCTTTGGGACATCCCCTCAAGGGACGATGTCAGTCGTGCATTGGAGCTATTGGATATACACGATTTTGTATGGAAGCTTCCTGAAATATGGTCATACCCCCGCGGGTTCTACCGGGAACTCGGCGATGATCCCCTCAAGCCACGTCCAGAAAACGCCGAACGATGTCAATACGGCGCCGAATACGATAATCCCATGAGATTGGTTGATCATTTCGATTATCGTTATCTCAAGAAAATAAGGTTCTCGGCTACCGCTGTAGCCATACGTTTCCTTAACAAGCTGCCTGCCGAGCAGCGAGCCCAAGTTCGCAGGCTCGCATTGCATGAAGACTGCCCATCAGTCAACATGCCTTCACTCCATGCCCAGGGTCTGGTCCCTTTATTTAAGGAGAACCCCTTACTTCGAGTGGAGCGCTGTGTCAGTCTTTTTGGCTGTATTCACAACTTCGCGGGGCCAAACACGGACTGGAAGACTCGAGCCAAGACAAGACCGCTTTATGGCCCTTCCTTCCTCCCTAAGCTACAATCCTGGCTTATTGACGCTCTTGCTATACGGGACTTAGATATTCCCGCAGGCTCTTTTACTTTTACTCTGGAGGGTGGTGTCCATAGCGAATTTTGCACCGACGTTTTCCAGGGCTGTGTCATGATGGGCATTGCCGAGGGCGAGGCATTCCATAAATGCCGCGAACTGGGCCTTTTCAAATCGATAGAACCGATTGGTGTCAACCCGGATCGCTTTTCCCTTGATCCCAGATTCAAGGAGGGCATTGAACATTTGGTGAACAAGACATCAATCCTGCGTTCTGATTTCAACCCTGGAGTTCCGGTAGACCCGGACACGTTGGTCGAGGAAAGTCAAGGATTTGATGATTTGGAGGACCTTGTTGAGCGATGGGAGTTCGAAGCAGGATCCTTTGGCTGCGAAACGCCTCCTGATCTATTCTACGATATCATGCTACCTTCCGTATTTGATATTCAGACCAGGGAGCAGTATATCGAGTCACAGGAAGGAAAGGTCAAGGAACAAGATTTGTAACCAAAACGAACTTTAAATCGGTATAGGTATGTATGAGGTATGCATTGGCCCCGAAACTGGTTATCTTCAATGCAGAACTCGGGTCAAGACAAAGCAGGATGTCTCATGTACATACAATTGGATATAATATACATAGTGTGAAGAACCCACGCAGAATCTCATTTGCAACCATATACAGCATCTCTATTATCTATTGGCTTATATCGGAGACGGCATTGTACTGAGGCATCTGTAGCATCATTATAACATTTCGGTCTTCAAAAGCTAGACAAGTATCCACAAGCTCATTCAGGTCTCGTAAAAGAGGCTAGCTCCCTCGGATGTTGAGATTCTATGTACCTCTCTAACTTTGACGAGTCGGTGGAAAGCGTACAGGGCATTACTGGCTTCAAACGGCCAGGTCTTGGTTCTGGCAACTCCTCATTTCGGAAAGAGAGCAGGCTGAGGGATTGATAGCACAGTCAATTGAGAGAAGTATTGGCATCCGATCTTGTGTCGCTGAAGTATGGTCTGTCAAATGGAGGCTGTTTGCCGACAACGTAACCCGACACTCACTGATCTCACTACGAGAGTCATCTAGAACCCTGCGGAAATCTCTCGCTATTGGTATCCATCCTTCACGCGGTTTTCTTCATTGGGAGGAAGCGAGCGATACCGTATCGCCAGTACAACTGAGCTGGAGTAACGACGCAGGCCCACGGCTCAAAGTTGGTGATGCAGACGTGAGCTCATGAGGTATTCGACATCGCGTACCTTTTCAGCCAAGAGAGCTGGACTTGTGATCGTCGTGTGCAGATTTCGGTGTCTCATCGCCGATTGATGGTTGAGCAGCAGGATGCGCGACGACATCACAATAGGATGATTCAGTTGCCAAACGTCACTACAGAGGGCGTCGCTGCCATCTATTTTAAGCAGCCGGTTGGGTCTTGTGTAGTACATCTCACTATCGTCGTCGTCGCAGCCATCAGCGCTGAGGACGTCGCAATAACTGAGCGCTGCTCATTCGAGGTACGGAAGGATAACGCAGCTCTGGGTGGGGGATAAGACCAGATACATTCTCTTACAAACTACGCGGTCTGTTTAATTGTGAAAGTCTAGGTAACGGGTCTGCGGCACGACGTGAGTAGTTGTCATGCCTCAGTGATGATTGAAGCTTGAACTGAGCGGGAGCGAGGACATCACAACAGGACATCGCCGTGGAGAAACTTGACATCTGTGAGCATAGAAATACTCAATCCAGATGCTTCGACTAGTCAACTCTTATTTATTTGCATTTTATTTATTATTGTGGAAGCTGCACGACTCCGCGATTGAGCCCGAAAGACGCGCAGATTGGCTTGGACAGTGACAAGCAACTCGACGATATTAGCAGCAGTAACGCTGTTTCTTGCTCAAATAAAGTCATATAATTAAATTTCAGCCTCATTTGACACATCTTATGCCATAAAACCTTACGCTCTCCGCGATTCTGTGTTTTGTGCTTTTTGCGTTGGCAGCTTCATCGCGACGACGACCGATACGTATAGATGCTCAACTGTAAGTGCACGATATTGACAGCTACAACGCCTTTATAAAATATTTGAGGGCCCGAACCGAGAAGTTGATACTTCTAGATTCACCCATTGGCAATAACGGATGCTGTTTCTACGATATGACGCCCTGCGGTACTGCCCTTTTGGGTACACAGTCGCAGACAGTTCGCTTGCAATTCCGCGATGATGACTCCCATAAAGCTTCTACAACTTCAACAAACGGATAAAACATGTAAGGCTGTCCTAGAGTCAAGACTGCTGGCACTGAGACTTGTTGTTCGTGCGATGTGCCGCTCGGCGACAATGGCTTCTTGAATGGACCGTCGCAGACTTGGGCTTGTAACCCAGTGATACTGCCAGCAGCAACGCACCTATACCTTTTTAAATTCGCTCGCTGCGAGACATGGCCTTGAATATTGAATATCTTGCATTAATTAATGCATTCTCAAGGTTTCAAGGCTCTGCGACAACGTCCACCAAGTCGATTATCACCGTCTGCGGGCGTGTAACTCGACGATAGTGGCGGCGCCAATGCCTTTCTAACTCAAACAAAGTTCTTTTATGCAATAGTTAACTCTACTTCAAAAGCTAGTGCTATCGGTTCCTGCAATCTCTGCCATTTGGGAGTTTGCGACACGTGCGTCTGGTCTTGCGGTTGAACAACTGTAGTCGATTGCTCAATCGCAACTCAGCAATTGCGGTAACAAAAGCACATCTATGGTGGTAATTAATGTCTTTCCCAGATCAATTAATCGTGCCTATTAGATAAACACGATCATATTATATTATTTCTGTGATTTGGGACTTTTCGACGCGTCCTTGGTTCTTGAGCGTCGGACACCAAATCGTCGACTTGAACCTCCTCGTTATTGGCGGTCTTAGGACAAATCTGAATGTAATAGACAGTCCTACCGACTCAGAAATCTTGAGCTATCCTCATAGCATTCAAATTCTTCACTATTTCCGTGGTTTGTGGCTCTGCGACACGTCCTTCTGCTGGCTGAGGCAATTGACGGTAGAGCGAACAACAGGGTAGACAAGTCGCACAATGTCGACTTGCTATTCGGCGATATTGACGGCAATAATGCTTCTATAGATCTGATATTAGCATTTACGGAAATTTGAGACTTGCGCGATTCAGTTCGTGCTATTTTATTGTGTTATTTCGGAAGTTTGCGATTTCGTGATTTTGGCATTTGCGTCGTGGACGGGTGCAGCGGTCGCAGGCTGGAGTGTAACTCGGCGATAACAAGCGCAACAAGCTAGTTATAGCCTCAAAAATAGGCTCGCTGTGAGAAAACATGTTGAAAATTGAAATGAGGGTAGTAGTATCTATAGAATTTACGATCTGCGGGTTTGTGATGGTGCCTTCGTGTCTGGGCATGAAGAGCTGCGTCGCGATTGAGCCAACCCGACGCGATTCCTCCCCAGGTGACCAGCTATCATCCACAAAAGGCATTAGAATGAGCTTGTATCGATTAATCTTCGATAAAATCTCTTAAGAAGTATTCTCTAACTGCGTTATGACCGCGAAATGCAGCTCTTTGGACGGTTGATGTGCGGACGGGACTGACCCAAAAGGGCACCTTCGATTCGACACGGATTATTACTAGTAAGAGTCTATGCTCGTTGATACTTGGATCTTTCCTCTGTACTGCCGATTTGTCCAGGCTATGTCCGCCATCCGCAATGCTGGCGTGTCCCAACACCAATAGCTATGTCGTGCTCACCAAACGCGATGCACTTCCGCTGATTGAGTAAAAGTCTGTTGGCAGATGTACATCGCTCGGCTCATCATGTAGATTCCATATCTCTTCATGGCTGGGAGACTGCTCTTGTCTCTGTCCCGTTGTCGAGTGATGGCCATTATCGTCGTTGCTCGCAGGTGCCTCGAGGTCGGTACCAGATAAGGTATTGATCGCTCAGATTGAACTGATCTCCATGGTAAAAGGACTCGCATTGGCTTTGGGAAGCTCGGACTCGCTCGGAGGGACTGGCTGGTAGTCGTCGACTGTCGACTCAACGACGGGACGCTACCCTCAATGGCTTCATTTTGAACTTCTGTCTGGTTCTTGTTTTGAATGGAAATGCTGCTTTCTGAAGACTACAATTGGCCCATAGCTCTAAACCGGGCGACCATAGATCAGAGCCAGGAATCCTTGTACAATCCAAGCCATCACGTTCTAGGTTCCGTCTGTTGCTCTGAACTATTGATTCACTGTTGTACTTCTCAGAGTCGAATATGCCGATGTCGCTACAGGCTTCAGATGGCCTAGAAACCATGCAGTTAGTAAAAGAAGGCATTTAAATTGACAAGGGCGTCTGGCGAGATATTCTCAACGCAGGCAATCAAGACCCGCCCATATATCTTCTGAGCATCATCAGCAAGAGAGCTTCTTGAGGCTAGGCACAAACACGCGCGCCATTGCATGTAGTCATCCCTCTTATGTGGTAGCAAATAGTTAATTGAAATCAGCATGAATGATTGAGTTTGTTTCTGTAATCCTCATGGCTTTGTACTTTTATTCTCCGTACGTGACGGCACCTTAGTCATGCAAACATCAAATCAAATGCTTTGCTTGCATCACCCAGTGAGTGCTAGATTCTTACGCTTTGTTTCATCAACTTCTAACTTCCGATAATCCTTGAGAAATCGCTCAACCGCTCCTTGAGCTCTTCTTCTTCTTCTTCTTCTGCACAACTCTCTCTTCTTCTTGCACTGAAACCCGATCGCTACGAACAATACATCTCTGTTGCAGCAATGAGCTCTTCGCCTCCACCAACCCCGCCTCCAAGGGCACCAGGTGACCAAGAGCGGCGATTCAAGGATATTGGGTCGCCTTGCGAATGGATAGAGGACTACCGTCCAGGCGGCTTCCATCCTGTACACCTCGGTGATCTGTTCAATGACGGCCAGTTCAAGGCGATCCGCAAGCTTGGGGAGGGTGCTTACTCAACTGTCTGGCTTGCACATGATCTGAGGTTAGTTAATTAATACTAGCCCGTATTTCAGTCCCTGGCTTATAATATTCTGAGAAACTCTCGCTACGTTGCTCTCAAGATTCTCATCTCAGAGAATACAGAAGAGACAAGCCACGAGTTGCATGTCTTGAACCATCTTGCCAAGGTTGCCCCCCAAGATGGGACTAGACATGTTACTCAACTTCTCACAGACTTTGAGCACAAAGGCCCAAACGGCATCCATAAGTGCCTTGTTTTTGAGCCCATGGGCCCATCTGTCAACTCTATGGTATACGAACTGCCCCAGTTCAAACCACGTAAGTATGGGATGAAGATTCGCTACCCTCCCCAGCTAGCGAAACGCATCCTCCTGCAATCTCTACAGGGCTTGGCATTCCTTCATGAGAATGGTGTTGCGCATGGAGATTTCCAGCCCGGCAATATTCTATTCTCAGTCCAGTCCATCGATTCCCTTGATGAGGCGTCCCTCCGCCAGGAAGAAGACGACCAGACACGGTCAATCTCGCCTCCTGTAGAGAGACTTGATGGCAAGCAAGACAAATGGGCGCCGCGATATCTCTGCGTTGCTCAACCATTAGCGCCCTACGCGAGCGTTTCCGAGGACCTCCGGGTTAAGCTATCTGATATGGGTGGTGGTAAGCCCCTTCAGACCCGTTTTTGCTTGAGGATGTGACTTACAACGAGTAGCCTACTTTCTGAACGATCCCCCCAAGAAACCCATCACGCCGCTTGGTTTACGAGCGCCGGAACTTGTTCTTAAGGGAGAGGTGAACAAGTCCCTCGACATATGGAGTTTTGGCTGCCTTGTTTTTGAACTCGTCACCGGACAGCCTCTCTTCTGTGTTCCTGCATACAACGACAGGACAGAAGAAGATGATGACCACATTCTTGAGCTCCAGGCGAAGCTTGGCCCACTTCCTGATGAGCTCTACAGCCGCTGGGAAACCTCTTCGCGGTACTATACAAAGGACAGAAAGCTTTATAATTGCCAGCTTGGTGGCGTCGGCGAGGGCGAAGAGCCGCTTATGCTAGAGCAGACTTCTATGGAGGAAGCGTTTGACTTGACAACCCCAGACTTGACTGATGAGGAGGCAGTGAAGGTCAAGAGACTTGTTCGTCGGATTCTTCAGTATGATCCTTCTCAAAGACCCACAATCAAGGATATTCTACATGGTCCGTGGTTTGCGGAGGATTGAACCCCAGAACTAGGTAGAGAAAGGTAGCCATTGATCAGATTTTGTTGCGCAACTATGGAGTTGGCTGCCGCCTATAAGGTTGAGCTCTAGGCTGCGAATACAAGTAATGAATGAAAACACAATGCTTTTTGTCTCCCGATATAACCTCTCCAAATTTTGTAGACTTCCTAGTCCTAACCACCTGATCGCCCCCAGCTTCATACTGACGTCGGCATATGGACTCAAGGCTTCTGCGTGCCCGTGATAGATGTCAAGAAATGATCAACCCCAATCCAGGAGAAAACACTGTCAACTACTTCTTTGTCCAGATTCGCAGTTTCCTCAAAGGAGCTGCGGATGAAATCCATATGGTCGGCTTCTTGGACTTCATTCTCGGGCCATTCGCGCGTCATCCTCTCTCTCTCCATGCAGCGGTAGTGTTTCCCAAAAAGTCGGCTGATCTCCTCATCATAAGGGAGCTCCACAAGTCGATGCTCGTCGAACCTATAGAGATTGACGTCCAGATTCCGCTGTGAAGATGTCCCGGCGAATTTCAACCCGCCAGAGCTCGCTGTATAGTTACAGTACCTATTCTCAGTCAAGACCTGCTGATAGCCACCATGCGTGATGACCACGATTCTTGCTGGGCCAGGTCGCTGGGCTTCTTGATGCTTCTTGAGGGCCTGCGCTGCTAGCTTTTCCAGCCACTGGCGGGCATCCTGCACCTGTTCCTTGATAGCCTCCTTTGAAGGGGCTTCGCGGGGAGGAGGTGAAGGCCGGCCTAAAGAGGACCCGTCGAACAATGCACATCCAGCTGTATTGATGGTCTCCTCTTTGACAATCTTTCCGGGGTCGGTTTTGCCGCCAGCAAGCAGAATATACCTTCGGTACCCCTTGTCGTCAGTCCAAGCTTCGTGATCCTGAGGCCATCCAGTAAGCTCGTTCAGTCCTGGATGACAGAGTATGCCCCCATCATCCACCATATCCAAGCCGTCCTTCAAGAGCTGTGCCGTCTGGATTGCTCTTGATAGCAAGGAGCACGCGACATAGTACACATTAGGAATCCGTCCTTCTTTGATGGCGAGTTGAACGAAGTCCCTGACTTGAGACATTCCGAATTGTGTAAGGCCATCCGGAAGGAAGTCACCACACTTAACCTTGAGGTCTGGTTCTGTGTTCTGGCTTAACTGCTTGGATACTTCTTGGAGCTGGGAAAGTGTGAGCTCGCAACCACCAATTCCGTCTTCGTCGGTCAGTACGTTCGATATAGCCTCAGCATGTCGTATGAGGACTATTTCGACGTACGGGGTATTCTGTGTGCCCTAAGATTAAATCAGTATTCGTTTCAGCTTTTGGAATGGTGGGACCATATCTTACCTCCATTCTCTCTCTGCAGCAATGTTTCTGATTAAGATGAAGATGTGGACAAGGTTTGAGATATAGAGGTCGCCGAAGGGTATGAGGAAGTTAGAATAAATACAAGACAGAGTCTTGGGAGGGCTGGCAACAGTTGGGCGCTGCTGTTATATACTCGATCCGCCATGCATTTGACTCGTCATGTCAAGTGAGGGGCAGAGTAGCTATGCATAAGCTGCCCCTCTTGCAAATACTACCTATATACCAATCAGCATGCTTGAAGTCAGACAGACAGCTCACTACTTTATGTCAGCTCAAGAAGGACAAGGATCTTGCAGAACGCTTCATGTAGGCATGCATGCCTCAACACAGAAGATATCGTCAAACTTTTCCGGCCAAGTCCTGCGGAATGTATCCATGCTCATCTTAGGGACATGCATGTTCTTTTTGCGAAATCTCTGACTTTCTCGGGCGGACCAACAGCGTCCGACGTAGACCCAAGTGACTGACTGACTGTTGACGTTGGCGGGGTAAGGTAGACTAGGTAGGTGTTGGTAGGCTATCTAGGCATAAGGTGTAGTCCGAGCATGAGCACGCATGGCATAAACTTGATTATGTGAAAAGAAAACAGCAATCCCATTTGTTTGACTTGAAACAATTGATCTGAATGGCGTGGAATTAGTGGGTAAAACTGGCATCGGTGTAGATCCCGAGGCGGGGAAGCTTCACCTTGAAATACCTACATATGCATTGATGCCCGTGAGGCTTTGATGGCTGACTTAGTACAACGAATTCTCTTGAATAACCCCCACGATTCTATAGTCGGGCGCATCACTAGTAGCATATCTGCCGTTTCTGCAGTCATACCCAAGGTAGCCACCGCGTTTCCAGCTAAGACCGTCTGTAGCGGAAGCGACAAAAGGCGGTCGTAGTCCAAACAGTCACTCACATCGCAACTTTGCGTCAGAATGATCGAATGGGGGCATAGATGCTGCAACTCAATTGGCTTTGACAGGAGCACGCTATTTTTATCTCCGACTCCATGGTCGTAGTCAGGGAGGTTGTCGATTCGGGCAATTCACATTGTTCAGACACCTTGATTGAGCCGCCGCAAATGCCGCACTACGGCCGAAGCCTCGCATAATGAGCATTTGTCGGGAATACCACCTCAACTATGGGATATCCACCGCTGTTCTTCTCACCATCATCACCCGTTTCTATTCCTCATCAGCCACCAAAACCATCTGAGCCACCGACCCATCGTGGCCTGACCCAACATCACACCACGTCAGTTTCTCGCTCTCCATCTACCGATGTCACACCTGATATGCACGTGTTCATCTCACATACGCCCTGTTCCTCGTTCAAGTCCCTGCATTGACGGTTCCACGAGGCTAGCAAGCCAAGCGAAGGTGAGGCTCAAACGCATGTGAAGTGTTAAACTCCATCGTGAGTCAAAGTCAACCAGAGGCATAAGTCGCAAAGGGTCACTGAGAGAGAACAAGATTAAAGAGGACATTAGATGTATTGGAGATTGTTTATACTATCCAGGAACCATTCCTGCGTTTTATGTAGAAGCCCATCTGAAGGCAGAATGTCCGTTCAATGCGCCAAAGTAACACAATGCCTTTCCCAACCCATCCCATATCTTGAACGCCACAAGTAAACGCCTGATATCATGATTCATCACACAAGCTCGAAGCGTTGCGTTTCCAGTTGTGCCGATCCAAACAATAATATCGCAACAAAGCAAAAAAGTAAAGTACCCAATTCTATATCATCTTCGCCTTCTATGCCCAGACTCCTGCTGGGGGTCCCTGATCTCGCGACATGACGATCATCTCGAAGCCCTCAACGCGATTCCGTAGCTGGCTGTTCTCCCGGGCGAGGCTCTTGTTCTTCTTCTCGAGATGCGCGATGTACTCGGTCGCTTTGCTGAGGATGGTGGCCTTGTTGAGCTTGTGTGCTGGTGCGAGACCGCCGAGATCCTCGTCGGCGTCCTCTTCCATGTTCTCGGCGCATGGCTGCTCGAGACGGTGGACCATGACGCGCAGAGCGGGCACCGAGTCGCGAAGGGCGGCGATCTTGTCGTTCAGGTTGGTGCGGTATCGCTTCTCGATCATGTTGTGAGCTGTCTTCTTGGGAGGAGAGCAGTGGCGGCGCGTCGCGGGGGGAGGAGAGGTAGACGAGCGGGATGAAGAGCTTCCGGAGCCGGAGGACTTGCGCTTGCGGGAGGGATATCGACCGTTGGCATCCTTGGAGTTGACGCTGTCGAGAGAGGAGGACATCTGAGAAGGGTTGGAGGTAGAGTGCATCATGTTGGACTGAAGATGAGGAGGTTGAGAAGAGATGGAGGGGATGGGAGTCTGGAAGAGAGGCTGAGTGTCGATGTCATTCAGGCCTACTCTGCCGAAGGGGACGGCATCGGGGATGGTGCCGGCGAGGTCGTGTGGGTTGATGGCGGGGCTGAGCTCCATGCTGTTCCGTGATGGGATGGTGGAGAGGTTGATGCCTTCAAAGGGCTCTTGCTTGGGGAGGGCGTCGAGATCAGGTGATAGCGTAGCCTTGTCGTCCCAGTTGACCCAGTCGTTGGAGACGGGGAGCTGATAAGGGTTGTTGAAGACGGGCGAGAGTGGTGAGTCGGGAGAATGGGCCGAATCACCGCTGAAGTCTGCAGGGTCGTAGAAGGATGTAGGAACAAGGTGCTGAGGTGAGTGTTAGAGTCAGTCAATGGACTAGTTGTTGTATGAGATGGTAGAGTAAGAGAGTAAATGGGGTGAGTTGTGGTGAGAGAGTCTTGATATAGAGATGAGATTGAGTGCTTGATAGATGGGGACTTGTAGATGTTGTTGACTGAATTGGGCAGAGTGGGCTGAGATGAGGTGAGGGGACAGACGAGGGAGGGGAAACATGTGCCATATAAACGAAGCAGAATGCCCCAGACAAGGGTTCTTGTTCTTTTGGGGCCAGGGTTCATTGCGAGGTAAGGTTTGTCGTGCTGTAGGGTAAAAAGGACCGACAAAACATACCTGTTTGTTCTGGGGATGATCAAAGTAGTCGAATGATATGTCGGCCATTGTGAGGTTTTGCAGAGTCGATGGTTGACTGATGGTGGTGCTTGAGGGTGCTGAGGTGGTGATATTGTGCTAATGTATTGTAGCTCGGGGCGTGTGGATATGTCTTGTTAGGGGGTGCCAGATGATGAGATGCTGTAGTGTAGAGAGATAGAGAGAGAGTCGTGCGTGGTGTGAGAGGACTCTGATGTTATGTTATGTTGTGATATTCAGATATCGATGGCTAGACATGGCTTCCAGAAACAGAGAATGGTCAGACGGGGCAAGCGATATATAGACCATGGAACCAAGAACAAATGAAAATAAAAAAAGAACCCTACGCTGCCTCAATCGCTGCTAGCACAAGTACAGAGCGACAGCGCCCGACGAGTCTGTTCCGCGTCATACGACCCGTTGGTCGAGCGGCGGGGGCTGCCGAGCTTGGCGGGGGTGTAGCACTAAGGCCCTGCCCTGTCCTGTCCAGGGGGTGGGCACTGTAGCTACCTAAGCTAAGCTAAGGATAACTGAGCCGGGAACAGACAGAGACAGACAGACAAACAGGACACGGAAGACTGCACATGGGCCATGGGATGGGATTCAGAGGATGGGCAACTTGATTTGACCACTTTTGATACCATCATGGGTCGTTTTCTCGCTCGTTTCTCGGGGGCCATCGCACTCCGTCTTCCGTTCACTGAAGCCTCTCTCCTCTCCTCTCCCTCACCTCGGTGACGCCCCCCCCTGTAAACGTGGGAATGCGATTTTCACAAACGTTTGCCATAAACAGCATCTCCTTCATCGAGATCTCAATTAACCCCCCGCCTGTTTATTTAATTTTGAGTCAAGTCAAACACTCAAGCTCAGCGGCTACTGACAGCATGCGCACGCACGCATGCAAACGAATTCCGTTTATTCCCAGCGGCTGAAATGCCTGCCCCTCGTCCGTCCGTTTTTGATCGACGCTGTTGGCGCTGCTCTAGACTTGAATGGCTGCTATGTACCAGAGCCAACGAGTGCCCTGTGCGTAGAGGTACAAGCGAGGCCGTTGAAGATTTCCGCTGTGCCGATTACCTGCATTTTCTCAACCAACAACGAACAGTTGGGCTCTATTAACAGGTAGGTTATGTTGACACGTCGTGGTATATCATCTACCGAAGTAAAGATACTTCTGGGTTTGATGCAATTGAGTGAAAGAAGCTGTCAGAATTCCTTACCCGCTGCACCTCGGAATTTCCAGAAGGTCCAGAACAGCACTGATCCCTGTCTCAACAGCTGTCAGACTCGTCCGTGCCGCCCAATCATGACTCGCACGTCAATCATTTCTGGCTCGCCGTTTGTCAAACGCAAAGCTATCCCCGTTGATGCCGTGGCGAAGAATTAAAGCTGTAAGCGACGTTGTTATCAATTCAAGACATTGTCGTTTGAGGCGTTGGATTTATCCCGAGACACGCATTTTTTTTATTGCTTTCCAACGGTGAATGTAACACATGGAATTTTGATGCATGCGTGCGTGCGTGCTCAGACAGTGGCGCTACGACGGCCATTTCTTAAGCATAACGTCGGATACGGGGAAACCGGCCACACCCAGAAACCGGCCACCCTATACTAACAGATAGTAAAAATAAAATATTTAATAACTTTCTTTATATAGCTTAGAATATAAAAAGTAAAGTTTTTTTATATACTAATAGTATAATACTATATATAAATAATTTTATTTTCTATATATAGTATATAGTTACTATATAATATAAGTTTAAATAAAGCTTAAAAGTTAAGAAATAGAAAATCTTTTAAATTAAGTATTAAATCTAATAAAAATAGTATAAGTTTAAATAAATAAGTTTTAAGCTTTTTATTATTTATAATAGCTAGAGAAAAATACTATAAAATTATATTACTTTTTAAAATAATAATAATAAATTTTTAAAAAAAATATTAAAAAACTATATATAAATATATATAGTATTTTAAAAATTAATTATTAATTAAGGAAAATAGTTATTTATATAGTTTAAGCTTTATAAGCTAGCTTATAGCTTAGAGTAATATATAAAAAATTAACTTTAATTTTACTAAGCTATATTAGTAATAATAATAATAAGTAAATTAATTATTAAAAATAAAAGCTAAATTACTATTTATAAATTAAATACTATACAATATATATTAAATAAAGTTATAATTAAAAACTTTATATTTTTAGTAATAATAATTCTTAAACTAGACTTTTATAACTATTTTAATAAATTTTATATAAAGGTTTTTAATTAGTTAAGGTTTTCTTAGTAAATACTAGTAAATCCTTAACATTTTAAGCTCTATATACTAAAATAGCTATAACTTCCTATATAGGCTTAGTATAATTATATAGTATTTTTCTTATAGTATATAAGCTATTTAATAATAAGTATAAAATTAGAAAAAAATTTAATTAGTAATCTATAATATTTTATTAATATTTAAAAATATTATATATTCTTAGCTTACAGTAGAGGAAAGTGGCCGGTTTCTGGGGGTGGCCGGTTTCCCTGTATCCGACGTTATCCATCAAAAGGAATCAATAATTCGTATGTAAGACCGTATCCACCATCAGCCTCAGCCCAGTCAAACCAGAGCTAGAATACATTAAAATAAAATAAAAATAAAACAGCACTAAACACTTCCCGTCGCTTTCATTCTTTCAGATGCAAAATCCGAAAACGAAACAAAACCTCGCTTGTCGCCTATCGATCCAAACGCCACTGCCCCCACCCCACGTTCCGGCCCCGGCACCGTTCCGCGCAGCGTTGTCAATCGCCGTTGGACATTTCGTGGACTCAAACACACACAAAAAAACATCCCGAGGCCTAGAAACGTTCTAATGTTTTGGCGAACACCGAAGATGGAGTCGTAGTGAGACAATTGTCGGGGAAGAATTGTTAAACGTGCAGATTTCCATGCTGATATGATCAAATCGCATGGTCGAGACCGGTCCGGGGTCAGGGATTGTGTTATCGTCGTGTAGTGAAGCGGATACATTTAAAAGGGAAATGCAATCCAGGAACGAGAATTGGGATGCAAGATGTGAGGGTATACACACAGACAACTACATTTTCGTGTTCCACTTGTTTGAATGCCGTGCATGCAGCCTATGTCGATGTCTGTTCTCATTCAAACCTCCCTCCTCATCTCAACGCTTCTGCCTCTACCCGCGATCTCAAATTCATCCACCAAACAATGCTAACGTCTCTCCCGAGACATGTCCGTGTAATTACCTCAATGACTCTAAATTATCTCTGAATACACAATCGTCACAGCTCCTCGGGTCAATTACGTCGCAATGGGTCGATGATTCACCACTAAAGCAGCCTCCCGTCCGCTGTCCCGGGATAAAAACAAAGCAAAGAGCTGCACATCATTGAAACCGACCCCCATTGTATCGTTGATACTTCACCCGTGGTGGTGAAAGTAACCGGGGTTCACTCCAAAAAGTGGCCTGATTTCGCCAACAGCCCATTCTGGACATGAGATGCCCACCACAAACGCGTGAGCGGAGGGGGCCGGAACGGAGGGCACGTGTTAGACTAGATGTACTCCCCCACCAGTTTTGACGCGAAAAGAGACCTGGGCTGCATCGCGGGAAATCATCGTCGAAACGTGCCTGTCGTCGTCCGTTTGATGGTGTGTTTTACGGTGTCACGAGAACGGTGTTTCGGGAATCGCCATTTAGACGCGGGCCTGTTCTTGTCTGTCTCAAGATTCATTCATTCACCGGGTCTTCACCGTCGCAGAGCGGGAGAGCAACACCGAGAGGGGTGACAGCTTGCGGCGTGGTTTTGCGGCATCTTGCGGCGCGGCTAGTGGCATCTAAATTCTTTAGAGTGAGACACGGTGACGTTGAAGGGGTTTTGAGTAGCAGGGCCTTGATCATCGCGATGGGACGGGCAAGTGATGGGCAAATGCAGATGTCTACTCTGATATGATCCTCTTTAGCATCGTATTCTCCCCCAATTTTTCTTGTCTTTTGAATCTTGGTGAAGGATCGATATGACGTTGAAGTGTCTGTCAATCTCGTTGATCATCCCCACAGAAATTGGGATGCCATCAATCAGCCCTGTCCTAGCGTGTCAAGCTATCAATCAGCCTTCGGATCCGCACCCTCTTTTTTTTTACTTTCAGTTTCTCACGAGGCAGAGCATCTTGACTCAATCTCATTCCTTCCTTTGCCCGTGCTTTATCTAAATCAGCCACTAATTTTAATTCACGGGGTCGCGCAGCTGAATCAGTTGAGTCGTAGTTACACTGAATTCAGAGGCAGGAATTTTGTTGTCGTTGGTTGAGGTTTTTGTTTTTTTGTGACATGGCGCGGCGTAAAACGTCCCTGCAGCGGGCCGCGTCGGCTAACCATTTCCATAAAACAGTGTGTGAGATGTCGATGGAATGCTGCTCTTGTCTCTGTCTCTCCGCAAATTGAATTGACTCTCGCTGCAAAATACATGATGCACTGTACCCAAGAAAGACTCTCTTTTCTTTTCTTTTTGCGGCAGTCACTTCACAAGCGCTGACATTTACCTGTATGTAACAGTATATACTCTGTGAGTTAATCTCGTCTGTCACATTTGGTTCGATTGCGGCAGCGTCCGGTGTCCGTGCTTCATAAGTCGCAACACGATCATCTCGACTCTTTCCATTTCCTCATCTGCTCCTTGTCATTCCCCTCAATCGTTCGTTCGAGGGGGAAGTGATGTCACCCAAGCTTTTTTCTGGGTTCTGTAAGACCTGAAGCTGTTATTTCGTCTCTTCCATTCCCAATTGAAGCTGTGTACGGATACACACACAGTGAGTGAATGGACCCCTGCATAAGCTCATGCTTCAGTTGGTGCTCGCTCGCTCGCTCGGGCGGGCGGGGGAGAGAAGCTCTGTCCTCTTCTCTTCTCTCTCCTCTCGTCTCGTCTTGTGTCGTCTCGTCTTGTGTCGTCTCGTCTCCACATGAGCTACAAGCTTTGATCCCCAAATTCACCAGGGTGTCGTTTTCGTCTTTTGTCTTTCTTTGTCAAACGTTGATGTGTTGTGGCGTTCATGTGCTGTAACTCGAGACATTCCTTTTCTTGTCTTTAATTGAGTGAATGCTACGCTGAGACAAAAACGTTGGCGTTGGCGTTGGCCGTTTGTCTTGTCTTGAGGCCTCTACCTCTGCCTCCTCCTTTATTAGCTTTCCCCTCAATTCGTGTTCGACCCCGGATGGTTCAGATGTTACACCAACAGCGAGAAAACATGATGTCTCATAAAACTCGTGCACGAACAAACGAATACTTGCCCATCTACCATGCAAATTAAGCAGCCACCCTATTCCTTCTTGCATTTGCGTATGCGACACAAGGTCTTTTCTCATCACATCCTTTTTCGTTGTCCTCTGTCTTTTCCCTGCTTTGCGTGCATCGACATCCATCATATGCCTAGTGCATCCTTCACTGCAAACGCAGTTGAGTTGGCCCCTCTCTTCATTTAGCCAAGACATGGCTGCAGGATCTCCTCCCTCTGTCGTGTTTGCCGAATCTCACTCTCAACTCTCCCGCTGTATGTACTGTACTGTAACATCCCGCACCGCCCACTGATCGACACTCTCCCCTTCTGCTTTGGGCTACACGGTGTCTTCAGCTCGCCAATCTAACAATGAGTTGAGATCCACTTGATTCGTAGCCAAGATTCAACCCGGTCGTAGCCCGTTCCAGACGCAAACGTCTACAGATGCCTAAGCCATGTGTAAGGAATCTTTGCTCTCTCCCGGTCTTGACACCGTGGACCGGACATCTCGGAGCCGCGATTTTAATCTTTTGGGATCTAGGATCTAAGACACTCCAGTAAAGTCAATTGGCACGAGGCCCAATCTCATTGAATCATTGTGTGAGTTTGATATGAGTTTGATCCACCGTCAACGGATCTGGTGACATTAGAGGTCGAGTTGAAGATCTTGGCGCTTTTTCCACATGGCATTGTGCGCTAAATCTCTTGACAGAGTGGAGGTGGCTGGCTATTCTTATCTCTTTTGGCTGCGTGCATGCGCGAAACTCGAGCTTTTGCTGGTTGAGAATTGCGATGCCGGAAGAGGCGGGGGTTTTTAGACGCGGTGGTTCTTTTTTAGCGGTCTCAGGTTGAAGGAATTGCCCTACCTACTTGGTGTTGGTCGTTGGCCATTATCCGTTGGCGCGATTGAGCTTCCAGTTCGGCTCCGTGTCGGGAGACGCGGGGGCCGAAACGCCGTGATATCGGATTGTGAGTCGGTAATTGAGATTCAATGATAGTGAATGAAGTAAAAGTTAAAGTTCAGTCGATCAATGCTCATTTTCCGCGGACTTGATGTGACTCGGATGAGCTGGATTGAGATGATATGATGTGAGGTGAGTATTGGAGGGCCGGTTCAATTGCGACCGATTCGCAATCAACACGAGGACATCATCGCAGAGCCGCATATCTGGGATATGATCCAGCAAGATAGAAACCTTGGAAGGAATAATTTAATACTAATTGACGTAGGCTTTTTAGAAGGACAAGTTGTCCAGCGCAGCAATCGACACCCTGTAATGAAAGTGTTGGTGAGCTGGCTCGATCACCACGACAGCTTTGTTCATGATCAGACACGTAGAAAGAGGACACTAATGCAAAAATAGACATCGCGATTGCAGCATAGACAAGATTGAACCTCGAGAGAGTCACTTGAGTCTCATTGATGTGAGCTTTCACCGATGTTTGGTCCGTGACGCCCGACGTAGAAGGTTGACGAGTTGGTTCAATCGCGACATCGAGTAGGCGAGCACATCGTCGCAGAGCCGCACGTCGCGGATACTATCAAGTGTGCATATTGAGAGAGCTAAATGTAGGCCCACGCAGATGAACAGTCCGAATTGGCAGTCGTCGTCGTCGTGAGATGCAGCGTTGCCAACTGCGACGACGCTGCCGTGAACCAACGTGAGGGCACCGTCGCAGAGCGGCATGCGACTTAGCAAAGCTCAGATCTTGATAGGATTGATAGATGGCGCGTCGCGTGATCTGCAAGAGCACTCAAGTCTACCGTCATGTGCGCGATGCGATGCGATGCGTCTCAACTGTGCTCTCTCATCACGAATCGCTCGTTGTCCATAGGAAGAAAGACAGGGACATAAGCTGTACCTACACCAATTGATAGTCACAAATGGAGAGATCGAAGCTTATCTAGAGAGTTGTTTGACGATTAGAATGTCCTGTTGTGCTGTCGCGGCTCGTCGTCTCACTGCGCGTTTGTCAATTGACCATCCAAGCATCACCTACGACGAACAATGCTTAATTGACTTCGCTTTTGCGATACATTTTGTCGCATGGTCTATTCAAGTATCTTTAAGTATCCTCTGGTCATCTAGATTGTTCCTTTGCCATGCGTTATGGCCTTCTCTCAATCGAGGTCCGCGACAACTTCCTGCATGAGACTGGCCAAGACGGCCGATATCGCGTCAAACGGGCTCATAAATGCATATAACTAGGTGCAATACTTGTTTACTAACTTACAGGCCGATCTTAGATGCATTCATGTTTACTATGACGTGTTTGGCCATTCACAAGTCTTCTTGTGGTGTCGTTCTGTACACGATCGTCAATCGGCCAGCGAAGCAGCATGTCTTTCCATGCCGAACAAAAGCGTTACTGGCCTAGCTTTGACGATATTATGTATCGCGCTGCTTAATATAGTATGTCCGAGTGGTTCGTAGTCATTCATATGGCTCTTTTGTCTTCTCTACGCGGAGTTCCGTGATACCAGTGCCTTTGACGTTAGAAATGACCGAAGGCTGTCGCCGTTTTCGCGCGCGACAACCCCAACATTAAATACATGGTGATGAGATGCTCAGTTTATGATTAGACATTAAATTATGTATATGTAAGCGCTCGCTAAAGTAAGTGTATCCCATGGAGAGCCATGCTGTGGTGTCGTCGCTCGTCGTCGTAGGCAATCGTACATCGACCATCGAAACAGTGCCTGCTGATGTCAAACAAAAGGCCTGCTGGCCCGGCTTTGGCAGATTTCGGTGTCTCACAGCTTAACAGAATGTATCCGAGAGATTCCAACTCATATACATTGTTCTTCTACCCTCTCATCGCTGGGTTCAGCGATACCTCTCTCGTTGACATTATAGGACTGGACGAAGTCTGCTGTCGTCTCGTCCGACGACCCCAACATCAGATTTATTGAGATCATATGCTCCTTCACCAGTTTAGTAATCAATTATGCGTATCTAAAGGCTCACTGGAGTGATTATAGTCTATTGGGGGCCATGTTGTGACATCGTCGCTCGTCGTTATGCACACGCAATCGTCAATCGACCATCGAAGCAGCATGTCTGTATATGTGGAACAAAAGCTCTATTAACTCGGCACTTGCAGTATATAAGGTCTATTAACTCAATATAGTATGGCAGAAAGAACCCAACTAACCTCAATTGCTTTTTTGCTATGGCAGACGGCATTGTCACTGTTGAGCCTCCGACAACATTCTAATGGGACTGCTGGCGACTGCACCGGAGAATCCCAACTTTAGATCTGTTGAGATATATTACTCGGCATTCAACTCATCAGACTTTCTTGTTTATTCTTGGATTATTTTAAATGAGTACAGTTGACTGGACCGCATGTTGTGATGCCCTCACTCGTTGTTCTCGACGTGATCTTCAATCGCGATCGTCAAGCACCATATCGAACAAGAGCAAAAGAAGGCTATAATATTTGATTGCCACAGTTAAATGTATCGCTCAGTCCAAAGAAGCATGTTAAAATGCAATACAGCTCATCTCGAATGCTCTATTACCAGGAATTGTTGTGTTCATCTCACTGATGTCGCAAAGCTGGCCAAGACTCTCAGTCACTGCCTCTCAGGGCCCCAACATCAAATTCACTGAGAGGAGCTTCCCTTTCGTCAATCAAGGGATACTTACTAGGTATATTAGTGCTCACTGAGACGAGATTAGTCAATTGAATCGCCTGTTGTGGTATCGCGGCTCGTCGTTCTGTGCGCAATCGTCGGTTGTCAACCATCGCCATCGAGACACATTGCTTGTAAGATCAAAGCTCGATTGACTTGTTCTTGGTATCAAAACTTGTCGCTCTAGTTATTAGAGCGTGTTCGAGACAGTTCAACTCGTCCTGAATGTTCTGTCGTGGCAGGCTGAGGTCTGCGACAACGTTCTCGCTGGTGCTGGGAGACTGGTCAACGCTGCAGTCCCAAACAACAAAGCTAAAGAGATCAACTGTCCATGTTCAGTCGGGAACTATTTACGGCGTCTTTAATGGTCGAGTAAATGAAGTCAGCCCAATTGGGGCGCTTATTGTGGTGTCCTCGTTCGCCGTTCTGCTGCACAATCGTCAATCGTCCACCTTGATCGTCGAGACACCATGCCACTCACGAGCAACGAAAGCTCTTTTGACTTAGCACACGCTTTTCCATTTAGATCGCTGTCCCTTAGTTCATGTCTGAATGACTGCGCCTCATCTCCGATGTCCTGTTGCGACAAGCTGAGGTCCGCCATAACACTCTCTCTGATGCTGAGAGACTGTCCAAACGGGCACTTAACATCAAGGAGATAAAGACGAACTGTTCGGCACACAATCTTAGGGTGCTTATTATGGCAACAGGTGATATCGGAGTAAATAGGTCACAAGAAATGCGATGTTGTGATGTCACTGCTCTCGTTCTGATGGTCAATCGTCAACCATCACCATCGAGCCACTCCATTGCGCACACCCAACGACGGCTCGTTTGACCTAATATTCACAATATTCTGTGTCGCTAGGCCCATTAGAGTATATCTACGAGCGCGCGGCTCATCTCAGCTGTTCTGTCGCGACAAACTAAGGTCATGGAACAGCTGCCCTTCAGTAGCCGTGTTCAATTGAACAGCCCTCGACCACCATTGTCATTAAAAGCTCATGTATCATTGTCTCGGAGGTTCCAATTGACTTCTGGACTCTTGTGGTACTAAGAATAAAGCTCTCTACTAGTCAATTCTTCTGCGACTGTTGCCAGTGCTCACGCACAAACCGCCCGAGCCAGTGAGTGAACTGATCGAGAACAAACACCAAGGACACTGATTCACTCTCAAACCCGAGAATAAATGCAAACACCTTTCATTCAATTCTCAGGCAATCTCTTCTTTCTCTCTTCAATCCTCCTCCGCTGCCTGGTCTTCTGCTTGCGTCCCAAGCATCCTGCGACAAGTGTCTCGATTGCCAAACCAGCACCACCATCAACACCACCAGCTTTCAGTATTTCGACAACAAAACACTATCGCAGTCATGTTCAACCTCACTTCTCCCTCCGAAGCCAGACGCAAGGCCACCAAGAAAGCCTCGCGCGTCATGTCCAGCCTCAAAAACACCCTCTGGTCGACTCTCTCCAAGACTCCCAAGCAGCATCGCAAGGAGCAGAAGCCCAAGTACCAGCTCTGCAGCAACCCCACCATCACTATCACAGACGCAGAGACTGGCGAAGAGTGGGATTTCGTCGATCATGATGAACTGGATGGTGATCTCGCGAACAGCGACGACACTCGCACTTTGAGAGAGGAACTCGAGATCAATGCGCGCGAACAGGACGATCTCCTGTACTCGCGACGCTGGATGAACTAGGCTACCAGCTTGGCGAGTGTGCTGCCCCTGCGATGTCCAGTTGTGCGGGTGTATCGGTTGGCATGGACAGAGAGACATGCGGGCTGTTCGACGGAACTCGCGAGTACCAGTGGAACAAGAGATCTCTCGACGGTGGCAGCATCGCCTCGAGATTGATCGTATATATTCTTCATGTCTCTCGCCAAAACCAACTCTCACTCCTTTCCTCGCTCATTCTCGACATCACTTCCAACCGGAACTTCCTTGAGATCAGCAAGCATCATCACCACCCTACCGACACCTACTCACAACCATCTTTGGACTCCTAACGCCACTACCTCTTTGCTATCTCCAGGAACTTTTGACTACCAGCATCAGACTACGCTGAACCGCCTGACCCGACAACCTTATTCACTATCCCCAGTGCTCCCCGACCGACGACACCGACACACCAATCTCCTCCTCAACCGTCATCATGGGAATGAAGATGCCCTCAGACCCTTCCTTCAAGTGGCCCGCTGAGCGCACCAAGCCCAGCATGTTCGCCATGCTGGTCGAGAAAGTCACCGCCCTTATCAAGGGCCCCGCCGACGAGGAGAAGAAGCCAGACCAGAAAGAGCCCGTAGTCATCCAGCCTGAGGATGCCATTGAGCCTTGGGAAGTCATCCCGACAATCAAGGACGAACCTTGGGCCGTCGTTGTCAAGAGCCGCAATGCGATTGCGGAGTTTGACGACAGCTCCAGCAACCGACAGACTCAGTACGAACGTACTTACCAGTATGAGTTTGACCGTAGGGTCGTAGAGGCTGACCGTCTCGCTATCCGTGATGCCAAGAAGCGTGCCGCGTAGGTGTGCCCTCTTGTAAGCTGCTGCAGAAGTAAGAGTTGTTTAATTGTGAACGATCTTTTCCTCTTGGTGAGTTTTTCTGGGCAATGCTAAGTATGCGCCCCCTAAATTGGGATCTTGGTCGTAGAATAGAGACTGACTCACCGTGGCTAGGTAGATAAGATGAGCTTTCTAGGTAGAGAGAGAGTACATAGACTGCTTAGACGACAGGATTAGAGTGAGGAGAGTGAGAGTGAGGTGAAATGAGGATGTCATTTGGATTGACTGGACGGACTGGGTAGCTAGACGGCCGATAGTACACTATTGTATTAAAGCGTCTGTAGATAGGTATTTAATCTGTTGCCCTCATCATCGGCCTCTGAGGCCATCTCCACTAAACTGTGTCGTGTCTAACATAGAAAAACTTCTCAATCTCCCTTCAAAATGCGTGTATCATCTGTCAACAAACTCCAACATTAAACAGCTGATCACCAGTAATGGTGGTTGAACAGGGAGCCAAGACCAAGAGAACTGCCTGTTCGGTGTGACTGCTCGCTGCTCCCAGTTCTACTCGAGCGTGCAAGACTCGCGCGACTGGTCATGTCACGCTTACTACCCTTTGTAGTAAACGAGACCTCGGACTTGGCATCCGCCTCCGAATTGTCCGTGGATGTAGAGATCAGTCTGCGTTCCTATTCTGCAACTCTCTCTCCACCTCCGCGCCAGAGCCCGTAGAAGCCCTCACAATTCTTCCAAAGCTTTATGGTACCATCCTCTGATCCTGTAGCATACATCTTGCCATCAGGCGAGAATGCAATTGACCAGATAGGTCCGTGATGTCCTTTGTGTACGTCGAGTTCCTTTCCGTCGTCGTATTGGAAAACCTTGGCCCATGTACCAGGCTCCTCGCCGACAACTAGCTTGCGACCCTTGAGATCGAGCGCAACACTAGCGATGGTGTTGCTCAAAGGAAAGCGCTTGAGCTCATCCATGGCATTGCGACCACCCCAGAAGTAGGCCGTCTTTCCAGCAGCAACAGCGAGAACTGGCAATCCGCCGCCAATGTCGGTAGGGGAAGCATACTGGGAGTCCAGTGACACCATCTCGCAAGACTTGATGTCTCCATCAAGAACTTCGTGTCGAATGCAGGCTCGGCTAGGCAGGTCGAGCCATCGGATTGTCTTGTCGGATGCGGTCACAACAATGTTAGGGTCCTGGGTCCAGCAAATGAACTTGATCGAACCAGTATGAACGCCTTCGCCGATCTCGAAGCCAGCGGAGGCGGGGATTGTAGCAGGGGACCCAGTAGAAGACAGCTCCGAGAGATCAAAAATGCGCAGCTTCTTCTCGAAGCCACCGGTCGCGATAAGGTCCGAGTTGTCGGGAGGGTAGGCAATCGCACGGACAATGTGCTCGTGTTGAAGCGTATAGAGTAACTCGCCCGAGTAGGTGTCCCAAATTTTGCTATGCAAATGTCAGCGATGTTGGGTTTTGTGACGGGGAATACTCACGCTGTGAAATCGGCCGATGCAGTCGCTGCGCTGCAGGTATCAGGGCTCAGTCTAGCTTGCCAAACAGCACCCTTGTGACCGATGAAAGTGCCGATCCTATGCAAGTCAGAGGAGGAGCTACTAGACCCAGTTGACAAGGACCTACCAATCGCCAGTCAAACCGTTTCGAAGCATAGGATTGCCATCTATATCATGTCAATATGCGCTCTGTTGAGACAAGACATTGACGCACCTTTGCAGGCTGAGATCAAAAAGAAGCTGTCGGTCTTTTTGTCGCTTTCCTTCTCAGTTTCCTTCTCAAAGCCAGAGAAGGCGATATGAGGAACGGGTCGGGAATGACCGTGGCAGGTCAGAGGATGGTATTGTCGAGGTTCGGAAGCCATTGCGACAGAATAGAGAAGCGAAGACGAGCGGGGAATCTAGCCAATTGCGGCCAGCTGTATGTAGTATTCGATGTCGGTCTAGAGAGTAGCAAGATGCCCGATCGTAATCGAGAATGTCAAAATTGGAAAGGTGAGAGGCCGTAACAGTCGTATGCGTCGTTAAGAGTGGTTTGGATCGTGACTCGTGGCAGAGCTTGTCGCGTGTCGTCGCAGAAGTGTGGAGCGTCTTTCTCGAGCAAATGGCGATGATGAGCCCAAAACTTGAAGGAAAGAGATAGAGAATCGACACGTTAAGGTCGTGATTGTATGGGTTCGTGTCGTGAGGCCAAGAAAGCGTGAATGTTGCCCCCAAAGCGAACCCCCTTGAGAAGAGAAAGGAGAGGAGAGAGAGAGAGGGCGGAAAGGAGGGCGGTGATGGATTTGCCAAATATTTGCGAAGACGGGGGAGGACGAAACAGGTTGGACAGGGAAGGAAACAGCGGCGCGCATTCAAAATGACAGGGTCACGCTTGCCCAACTTGAGCAGCGGGCCTCAGGGAGCAAGAAAACTTGGAATTTGAGAGGAGGGTACCAAAATAAGCTCAGTAACGAACACCGTGAGATTAGGCTAGAGTCACCCAAATATTTTCAATCTCTAGGATTAAGGTCCTGAGCTTTCTTGCAGCCTCGAGGCGGGGTTACACACGGGGTCCTTCTTTCCGGTGGGCACCGCCACAAAGCGGGGTATTATTGGGGGCTGCAATATCTTGACTTGGCTTGACTTGAGAGACAAAGATATTGATGTAGAGGACAAGGGATTATTTGTGAGACAGGGAAAGAAGAGTCTGAAGATGTCTGAGTGTGTGAGGTTTCTTTTGATTCAGGTGCAGTGTTGAGAAAGGGACCGGAATCCCACGCAAGATATATACAGTACTGCTCTCTCCTGAGTCCCCTCAACAGCTATTCCTGCCCAACTCTTGCTAAAGCAGTATCACCATAAAGGTAGAACAATGACTTACGATATATGCAGCAATCTAATTTTAGCCTCCGCAATGTATGCTTAAATGCGAAGCAATAATGCCCGATAGTTCACGACATCTAAGCCCGGGCGATACCTTAGTTATGCCCGGCCAAGTGGAGGTGGCTGAGGTGGTGCTTAGTGACGCATTAAGTTGTGGCTTAAGCTGGACGGGACAGATCTGGCGGGAAGGGGCAATCAATCGATCAGCTTCCATTACTGACCAACGATCAGCTCTACTCTGCGATTTGTCACGTTCCTCCCGTTCCTTTGATGCCTTTTTGACGATACAACCTCTCCATATTCCCTGTGATTCATCCTTTTTTGTCGTTGGCGTTACCTTGCTTAGAGAGATAGCAGGTCGTTTCTCTTTCTTGACCCCGTTGCATCATCGTCCATCCAGTCATTCATCAAGCTCCCCCCCTCCACTGCATTCAGCAGTGTCACGTACTCTCATCATCCATCCATCAGACCAACCTCCAGAAAAATGACCGACTTCAAGCTGTCGGCGCAATTGGTCGGGCACGAATCCGATGTAGGCATTATTAGGCGACTTTTCTCTGCATCTCGAAACACTAACGGATCGATAGGTTCGAGCCGCAACCTTCCCCTCTCCCGATACCGTCCTAACCGCCTCCCGCGATTGCAGCGTCCGCATATGGCGCCGCACCCAAGCATCTCCCCCGAACTTCGACGCAACCCTGGTCAGCCGTGGTTCCGAATACGTCAACTCGATCTCCTTCTTTCCCCCGTCCAGTGAGCACCCAGATGGCTATGTTGTCTCTGGTGGCAAGGATACCATCATCGAAGTCAAGTCTCCCAAAGCTTCCAGCTCCGATAACGCCGAACGCCTCTTGATCGGTCATTCTCACAACGTTTGCACGCTCGACGTCTCACCCGACGGCAAATACTTGGTATCAGGCGGCTGGGATGGTCAGGCGCGGGTATGGAGCCCTCAGAAATGGGAAACAGAGCTCTCGTTGAGCGGCCACGAAAGCATGGCCGTCTGGAGCGTTGTTGCATTTGATGAGCACACAGTAGTGACTGGTTGTGCCGACAAGAGCATCCGCATCTTTGACCTGCGGCAGTCTACCGCCGGTGAGGTGTCGCCAAGCTCTACCATCTACACACCTGATGTTGTCCGCGCCCTCTGTCGTGTACCCAACGGTCACCCCAGTGGTGCAGACATTGCGAGCGCAAGCAACGACGGAACAATCCGCCTGTGGAAGCTGAATGGTCAACAAGTCGCCGAGCTGCATGGACACGAAAGCTTTGTTTACTGTTTGGCCAGTCTTCCGACAGGTGAGCTGGTCAGTTCGGGAGAGGATCGTACCGTCAGGGTATGGAAGGGTACCGAATGTGTACAGACAATCACACATCCCGCCATTTCGGTATGGACCGTCGCTGCGAACCCCGAGACCGGCGACATCGTTACGGGTGCCAGCGACAGCATTGCCCGCGTCTTTACACGAAGTCCCGACCGTACTGCCGACCAAGCGACACTCAAGGAGTTTGAGGAGTCTGTCAAGGCGTCATCAATTCCTCAACAGCAGGTCGGGGGTGTCAACAAGGAGAAGCTCCCTGGCCCTGAATTCCTGACCACTAAGGCGGGTACAAAGGAGGGACAGGTTCAGATGATCAAGGAGGATAACGGCAATGTTACTGCTCATACGTGGTCAGTGAGCCAACAACAATGGATCAACGTCGGTACTGTCGTCGATGCTGTCGCCAGTACTGGCAAGAAGGTTGAGTACCAAGGGAAGATGTATGACTACGTCTTTGATGTCGATATTGAGGATGGCAAGCCTCCTCTGAAGCTCCCTTACAACCTCTCTGAGAACCCTTACGAGCGAGCCACCAAGTTCTTGGGCGACAATGAGCTACCGCTCTCGTACCTTGACAACGTGGCCAACTTCATTACCGAAAACACCAAGGGAGCTACTCTTGGTCAGACTTCAGAGCCGAGCGGACCTGATCCTCTTGGCACTGAGTCGCGATACCGACCTGGTGAGAACACGCAGCCCAAGGTACTCCCTCAGAAGGACTACCTCAGCATTACAGCAGCCAAATACGAAGGTAAGATTTTGTCTCCGTGTATTTGTTCAATCACTAACAGCGCCAGCAATCTTTAGCAAAATCCTGACCATCAACAAGAACATGGTCTCATCGGGTCGCAAAGACGCCGCTCTGAACCCATCCGATGAATCTGTGCTGTCAGAGCTGCGTGCCGCGCTTGAGTCTAACAAACCCGTGCCCCAAACAGCCCTGCCTCTTCTTGTCCGCATCCTTACACAATGGCCCTACTCAGACCGTCTCGCCGGTCTTGATCTCCTTCGCTGTGTCGCGAAGTACCCTCTTGTGGCTCAATTCTCTGACCCTACCGTTGGCTCACTTCTCGATCTTGCTTTCGCGTCCTCCCTCCCCAAAGGCGAAACTCCCAATGAGAACGCTGCGATGATGGGTCTACGTACCCTCGCCAACATCTTCTCCACCGCAAATGGCCGCTCGATTGTTAGTGCTCAATCAGACGAGGCCATTTCGTTCCTGGAGCGTATCGTTGGTGTCTCCTCGGAACCCATCGGGCCGTTCAACCGCAACGTCCTCATCGCTGCTACAACCGTAGCAATCAACCTCTCAGTGCTCGTCCATCGCGAGCGTCTACTCACACCCGATCAGCGTCGCCGTCTCGCTATCCTTCTCGGCACGATACTCTCCCGCGATGGTCAAACAGACTCAGAGGTTCTATACCGCGCCCTGGTGGCGCTCGGCACACTGCTCTCCGCGTCAAAGGCGGAGGCGGCCAATCTCGGTATCAAGGGGTGGATCCAGAGTGCTGTTGGACGAAGCTCTGAGGAGCGTGTCAAGTCTGTCGCGGCCGAGTGCGCTAAGGTGGCTCCATGAATGTGATATGATGGTGGCGGGTATGCAGGCCGTTGCAGCGCCAAGACGGGTTATTCTTGACGTGGATGGCGGATGTACGGAATTAGAAGAGTAAACGCATAGAATTAGCTGTAGACGAATGCGATACATGGATAGGCAATGGCTTTGTGGTGGGAGTGATGACCGGCGTTGTGAGAGGCTTGTGTCAATTGATCTCAATCGCGAGGCCTCGTCTCATTTCATCTCACTTCAAAACTTCAACATCTCATTCCAGCGACAGTTGACCACATGAATGGCACAGTTTATGAACTTGAATAGTCGTAGATTCTCATTGTACGCGGTGTCTCAAATGAATGAAGCAGGTAAAGCTCCTCCAACACCATATACCACGTGCGATATCTCAGTCCCCTCTGGACAAACCGCAACATTATAAAATAAAATGAAGGGATATATAAAATAGTACCAAATCAATACCAGGGATATGCCAAAAGTTCCCCGCCCGTAAAAAACGCCAGTCGTTATGCTTTGTACAAATTTTCTTTCGTTTCGGTTTCTCGTTCATCAGGCGAACAGGACATAGGCACCCGCTGCCACGAGCGGTAGCCAGCCTGCCATGTTCAGCGGGCGCAGTGTTTGTGTCGCGCCGGATTCGCTAGCGTAGTCGTCGGAGCCGGAAGCTTTGGTGGTGATGGTGTAGACCTCTGCGAAGCCGATGTCGGTGGAGTTGTAGCAGTTTGTCTCGTTAACTTCGGCGATTCTCTTGTCTCCTGGTTCAGCGAAGATGATGTCGACGCACTGCCCGGGCATGTTAGTCAGTTTTCCTTCAGCACAAACTTGGGAGGTGGACGTACAGAGTATAGAGCTGCACCGTGGATGGCGAGTTCTACGACTTGGATTGTAGCCGTGTCGCCTGCCTTGACGGTGGTGTTGACGGGCAGAGGCACCTGAGGGAGGCAGATGGTTCCTGGGAAGGGATTGTTGGTAGGACCGAGGATCTGGAACATGGGCACGACGGGGTGTGTCATGTTTGCTGGGCCGCCGTCCGGACCATCATCGCCAAAGCCCATGTTGACGTAGGCGAAGGCTGTCTGGTGGCCTCGGAACCAGCCGGGCTGGAAAGCAACAGCGCCGCCTCTTGTGGGCCAGTATGTTCTGTTTGTGGTGACATTTTGACCGCCGCCTGATGAGATTGTTAATTGGTGTTGCTGAGTAGAAGAGAGGAGAGGAGAGAGGGACGTACATGGGTAGGTCCATTGCATGCCGTAGGGGAATGTTGCGTTGGTGATGAGGTTGTTTCCTCGCCAGCCGGGATAGGTAATCACGCTGTGTGCTGACACTGACACGATTGTCGCGAGGAGGACCGAGATGAATGCTGACGTCCTCATGATTGCGGTTTGTATGGTTATGTCTCGTAGTATTGGGTGACACTCTAGCAAGCAGACAAAGAACACGAACAAGGCTCAGCCTCGAACATTAAAATTCACGAACCAACGATTATGATATAGCAAAGAACTTGTTCGGAGAAAAAGGAAGAGGGAGAGGAGGCCGCGAGTTCTGGTCTTAACTTAAGGCAGACGCAGACAGACACAAAGTGGCCATCTTTTGCAGCCGCCCAGCTCCAAGCTCAGATGTGATGGCCCAGTCAGAGGCCGTTGACGATGCATCTTGGAGGGTGTGACCCCTGCTGCAGAACGGGAACACACGCCCAATGGGATCAGCGGGATGAGTGATTTACAGGGCTACAGGGCGTTTCTGGGCTGTGACTGGAGATGTTTTAAGCGCTGGCGCTAGACTTGATTTAGGGAGTGGCCAATGAAAGACGGAAATCAATTGGGGTAGAGGGGCGGGGGTTGGTGATGGGAGATGCCGGTTAATGAGGAGGAAGAAAGGGACGGTAGAGGTCGACTCACTTGATGGAAAGATCGGATCAGGAGAGCCGATACTCTCAGACTCAGACTCTGACTCTGGCTCTGGCTCTGACTCTCAGTGAGTGATGGTTTGAGGCTCGGGGCGAAAGGTGCCGCGTAGACGCCAAGATCCATGCCATTCATCCATGGTCACATCCTCACCAAGCACAGACGCAGACACTACCGTAAGCTGATGCTCTTATCACTACGGCCCCTGATTGGCTATTCTCTGTACTCTGTGCTATCGTTGCATTTTCGGCGAGAGACTGGTTCAACTTGTACTTGTTAGACCACGCACGGGTTCTTCAATCATGCATGTGCCTTACGGGATGTCCTCAATCTGTGGCATGGCAAGCGACAGCAATGACGACGATAATAACAAATCTCTCACAGAACAGCAGCAATCATGTCGGTCGGCGCTGGGCTATATAACTTGGGCAGAGACAGACCCAGTCGGAGTTTTATTCCCCATCGTTTTTAAGCACTGAAACTCAAAACGCCACTAAGATCTCTTAAATCTCACCTTGTTTCTTCACCGAAGTTCACCGAGCCCTGCGGAGTCTCGAAATCTCAATCTTGACGACAATCTTCATTGAGAGACTCACTATAAGTGACAATCTCACCATTATTCTGCATCTTTTACACAAGCGCTTCAATTGATTCATCGTCTCACTTCATTTCTACTAATCTTTTTCTGCATATTGCCTTTGACTTTGTCTTTACATTCAACGATTCACTTCACAATGTCTTCATCTCAGGATTCTTCAGACTGGACAAGAGTCGTGCGCAAGGGCCGCAAGAACAGACGAACCAACAACGCATCTCACTCCTCCAGACACGTAAAGCCTCAGACAGAAGGTTTGAAGTCCCCGGAGGATCTGGAGAAGGATTACAAGCAGTATCGTAAGCGATGGGAGGACGAAGCCTACTCCTGTCCCCGTCTCCGTGAACTCGTCAAGGCCAAGGCGTCGCATTTGACGGACATTAACAAGGCAGTTCATCTCGGTGTTGGGACGTTTGATCCCAATGACGGGCTTAATCTCGATGGTAAGAGATCTACGTTTGCGCAACTTGCGGCGTTTGAGGTCATGGTTGAAGAACTAGGTGCGTGCTACTACCTTGATGACTTGTGAGTGAACGGTGCTGATTTGAGCAGAGAAAATCACGGGCGGCAAGATTGAGACGTTCTTCCAAGACCCAGCCTTCAGCGCCTCCGACAAAAAGTTCCTTGAGAATATCGGTCATACCGTTCTCGATGATCCAAAGGGCACGCAGATGGTTGACGAGAAGACGCTCTTCTTTGGCGTCCATCTCTACAGACCCGTCTACAACGACGCCCTAGAGGGTGAACTCCCCGCGCTGTTTGTCGGCACCAGCTGGGAAGATTGGGGAGAGTAAGTCATGCATGCCCTGAAAGTTGAAGTTGATGGGACTGGTGCTAATTGGGAAAACAGTATCTTTGCAGACGAGCACCTCGAGAACGTGGAGAGAATGCACAAGTCATACGAACGCTGTGACTTCCCCCAGGAGAGATTGGACTGTGCGTTTTCGACGACGAGTATCTACTGGAAGCCCAAGAGTGAGGAGGGGGGTGATGCTAAAGGGAAGGGCATTGTGATTGAGGAGGTTGAGGTTGAGATTGAGGATGGGAATGAGAAGAAGGGGAGTGATGGGGAGGAGGAGCTGGTGAAGAAGCTTGAGGCTACTACTATTAATTAGGTAATTAATTGTTGTTGGTAATTGTTAATTGACGAGTGTTTGTTCATGTCTGGCCATGGTCTACATCTTGGGCTTCAGTTGCTGGTGACTGCGAAGACGACGCTGCACTCACTAATGGGCTTCTTCTCTTGTGCTCAATTCCTTTATACATACTCTAGTTGAGTAATGCAATATCGCTTTTTGATGTCCAATGTCTCCAGCCTCTTTGATCCTCTCTCGGCTTCATCTCACGATCTTTGCCCTCTCTTCCAACTTCATCCAACTGACATCGAGTCAATCCCAACAGGCATCTTCGTGCTGGCTTCACTCTTCAATTCTACTGTCGCAACTATTTTCTTTTTGACTCATAAGTCTCTCTTCACGATCCCGCTTCTCTTCTTCATCTACTTCGACTCGACGCTTCGTCCTCTCTTCTGACTTCTTCCAACATCATCATCAATCCTCACATCCAAGCTTCATACCTTGGCCCTCAGTCTTCAGTTCTACTGTCGCGATCATTTACTTTTGATCTTTCAACTTCTTCCTTGGCCTTTCTTTCTCTTCTTGATCTACTTCAAGTCAATCCGTCATTCTGAACTCACCACCTTCACCCTCTTCTTCCAACAGCATCAGTCCAATCCTCATACCTTAGATCAGGTCTACAATTCTCCCGTCGCGACCATTTCTCTTAAGCTTTTCAATTTATTCCTTGGTATGTCTTTCCTCTCCTTCATCTTCTTCAACACAACCCTTCATCCTCACCTTGACCTTTCATCATCATCCTCAATTGATCAACATCTCCAGCTCGACCACTCACCACCACCTACATCAACATCAACATCGTCGCGCGCCTTCACTTCAAAGACCTTGACCTTTCCAGTAAGTCCCTTCAATTCCTCTCTTTGTCAAACTCATCTCAACTCATCAAATCTCTTCAATCCACCACCAAAGGTCCTCTAACATTCTCATCATCTCCACTAACCTTTACCCAATTTCTCAATCTTTCCCTTCCTCTCCTCAAAACTTGCCTCTATTCCTCTGACCCGCCATAACATCTCCTAAACATTCCACTCTCTTTTACAAGTCTCGTCTAAAGGCGCATCGCGCAGTGATTCACAGCCTCTTCCGTCTCTCTCATATAAATTCCGTCTCTTCTCATCAACCTTCATCCAACTTACAAAGCTCAGTCATCTACATCAAACATCCTTCAAGGATTCTACAACTCAAGCTGCCAACGACTCTCAATCACAATGGCGTCTCCATACCGTGAGTCAAAGGCTGACAAAGCCGCCCGCGAGGCGGAGTACCAAGCCCTCTGGCAGGTCTGCGATCGCGCAACTCGCAAGCACGAGTACATCTGGGCCGACGAAAGACTCAAACGCTCTTTTCTCGAAGATGCATGTGACGCTCTCATGCACAAGAGGTAACATTAACCGCCTCTCCCCAACTGCTTGACTAAGACTAACGGCCTGTAGACAGAAGCTCGGCAAGGTCTCCTGCGGAACTGACATCGACGCCATGGTGACCCTTCATCTTCAGCGCGAAGTCACTGGCCGTCTTCTCGCGACTGCTCGTATGGCTGGTCCAGCTCCTGCTCCCAATCCGATGCCGTATATGAACAATGGCCCTGAGTTCAATGCGCCGCAGAATGTGTATCCTGCAAACCCGGGTCCCTTCAACGGAAACCCAGGTCCTTACAATGGCAATCCAGGTCCCTTCAATGTCGTCCAAGCACCGCTCCACCCAATTCCTCAGCCTCGAGCTCGTGTATCCCCACCAGATTTCGACTTCTCTATCCCGAACGGCGACGAAGAACTACGAGAAGACATGAACAAAGTCATCAACACCCTCCGGGAGTACGCCAAACGAATCGCCACTCTCGAACGCAGAGTCGACAAGCTCACTCGTGAGCGCGACATGTACAAGGCTGGGACGATTGACATGGTGGACGCAGACATGAGAAAGTCGGCTTCCGTCCCTCCAGGCATGTTCCACTACCCCGCTGAGGGGATCGAGGGCTTGTCCGCCGTCGCCTATCCGCACCAGGGACCTCTCACGCCTAGAAGCCAGGCGCAGGGAATGGATGAGGAAGGGGACGGGACGTATCAGCCTGGCAATTGAGGCTTGCGCTGGGAGACGGACATGAGGAGTTTTCATGAGGCTGGTTAATGCCATGGTTGCTGGGAATAAATACTTGGGCAAATTGCTTGGGGTGAGCGCATCGAGGCACATTTTATACATCTTGCTTGGCCATTTAGCTTGTAACGACTGACGACGATACGAATATGCAGCGCCTACGGGCAAGATACCCATCAATTAGGTACTTCAATGATCAATTCATTTCAACAAACATCAATACTTCATATCACAGATCAATCCATTGAATCGCACGTCAGTCAGGGCCAATCCTTGTATTGCTTGTCCTGCGTTCCTCCATCAACTATATCCTCTCGCAATGCGAATCGTTACAATGAGCCAGCCTTCCATTTCCATCGTCTACAAAACAATCATGCCAGGCGTACCGGAAACAAAAAAAAAACACATATAAAGGGCATAACGTTTTACCTGTTTTCCCTAATAACTCCGTAACTCCGGTCCGTGATAAGACATTAAATGCTGATTGTTGAGGTGATGATGGTTACATATCCAATGCATGCCCTCGCATCCGCAGAGCTGACATCAACTCAGACATCAATCGCCGCTGAGCAATATCGTGAATGCATCGAGTCGTTTATGAGGAAAACATGCTGTAGTCCTGGATCGTCTTGCCGTCGCAGTCGGGAATCTTGACTCCCTTCTTGAGCTCGCGGTCCGATGTCAACAGACCCCATTTGTCTTCCCACTCCTTGCCCTTGGTGTTGTACCTCTCCTTCCAAGGCTCGTCAAATGCCTCAAACCAGAAGTAGTTGGTACCGTTCTTGAGAGATTGGCAAACCCAATCGTCCATGAAGGTGTTGAGCTCGTCAATGCCGGCAACTGATCCCTCGGTACATGTTGTGGCTGAGCCACAGTCGGTGCCGCCTCCGGTAGGCCAGCCTGTCTCCGAAATGATGTTCTTCTTCGTGTCCGACTTCCAGAATTGTTTGTTGTTATTGTTCCAGAAGTCATACGTCCAACCGGCAGCCTCGGATGCCGTCACTCCGGCAAAGAAGGGATGGATGTTGGCCATGATATAGTCACTATCCGTCGCGAGCTCAGATGTCCAGTCGTCGCCCAAATCAGAGGTAGCAACAGGGAGCTTAATGCCCTTCTTGTCGAGCTTGGTGCGGGTATCGTCCAAGATATCGGCCAATGCGGTGATGTTCATCTCCTTACGGAAGAGGATTTCATTGGCAATGATGATACCCTCAAAAGGATCCTCACCATACTCATCTAGAATGTCCCACATTTGTGCCATCTGTCGATCGTTGGTTGTCTCGTTCTTGTCAAGCCAAACACCCATCCAGATCTTGGTATCCTTGAGTTCCAATCGGTCCAGAGCATGAATCAACATCTGCGTCTGGTTGCAATCGGTTCCGTACAATCGAATCTTGTTGGTAAGCTGACCTAGAATGGCCGTGTCGCGAGTGATGTTGTTCTGAGAAGGTGGATTATGCATACAGTCGGGGTACTGCGAGTTGAGAGGGGTGTAGTCCATGCCGGGAAAGACTCTGTGAAGGTCGGGGTTGTTAAGAAGCTTCTTGATCTCTGCGCTGTTTTTGCCAAGATCGCCGTTCTTCGCGGCGTCGTCCTTAGCTGACTCTCCCGAACTCGCTTCACTGTCTTCGTGCTTGCCATTGTTCACCATACTGCCAACGACACCACCAACAATAGCGCCAACGATAACGAGGAACACCACGACGATAATGAGCCACTTGCACCTCTTACTCCTCCCAGTGTCCTTATCGTCCGAGCCATAACCGTAAGGCTTCTCCCGTGCCCCATTCATCTCATAGCTTCCGCCTGTACCTAATTAGCGAATGCGCACAGTTGGCAGACGAATACTAACCTCGTCCGCCCAAAAGGCCGCCAGCAGCCGCACCACCTCCAACCGCAGCAGCGGTCGCAGAAGCACCCCTCTTCGCACGGTCGGAGTTGGAAAGGCTAAGCATTGAGTTCCTTTGGCTCTTCCCATACACAAGTCCGTCGTCTCCATCGTCAATGATATCATTAGGATTCACTACACCAAGATTGTCGCTGCCGTGCCGCGAATTCGTGTATCCGGGGTATGGATTATCGATATAGGGATCGCTACCGTTGAAGTGAGATGTCGCAGCAGACGGTGGCCCCCGAGGAGAATCGTAGCCGTGGCCGTAACCTCCATTTCCTCCATAAGGGTTTTGCTGAGTCCGCGATGGAGGCGGGGGCAAGTTGGAGTGTTCCATTGCGCCTATTCCGCTATAGCGAGGATTACGGTCAGCAACGTTAACAGCAATTCCTGTCATACCACCAGATGCAGACATTCCAAAATTGTCTGCGCCCGGTGTTGTATGAGAGTTTGGGTGATCATACCCCATATGTCCGCCGCCGCCACCTCCGTAGTTATTGTAGCCTTGGTTGCCGTAATAACCGTGTTCGTTTTGTTGAGGCGATGGTCGTCGAGGACTGTCGTATCCAGCGGATCCAGCGTACGGCGAAGGCGATACTGGGCGACCGTGAGAGGAGTAGTCGTCGTAGCCACCTTGTACACGGCTGTATGAAGATTCGGGATGTGCGCTTGGGTGGTTTGATCTCGGGGGAGCGTCGTAGTGGGCAGCCGAAGGTGAATAACTATGGGGAGGAGGGATGGGTCTTCTGGGAGAGGAATCGTAGCGATTATGAGAGTCGAGCGGTTCGCTCTCGTAAGGATCCCCGTGGTAGTTCTGCATTGTGTGGGTATTGGTTGGATATTAAATCTGGATCCAGGCGGAGGAGCACGCAGGCAGGTTCAAGCAATGTGACAGTGATAAAGATAGCGATAAGGTGGCTGCAACAACTCGAGAGCAGGCACTGCCAAGAGGATCGATGATGCCAGCAGCGGGCGCGCCGCCTCAAGGGGATCGCCTTGGAAGAAGGTGGATCAATCGGCGAGATATAATTTGCAGTTGAAACGAGAGAGTTGGAGAAGCGCAAGGAACAGGAACAAACAAGTTGAGCGAGTGGAATAAAGAGACCGACCGACCCGAGCGAGTATTCCTTTCTGCCTTGTTATTGCGAGAGATGGAGCTGAAGAGAGGGAAAAAAGATGGAGTGACGAGGACAAGAGTAGAAAGAGCTCAGCCAAGCCAAGACAGCCAAAAGTCAATGAATCGCTGTTACAACTGTAACGGCCCAGTTGGAAGGAGCGAATGAGGGGGGGCAGGTAGCCACTAGCCACACCGGATGCGGACCGATAACCTGGAATTTCCCATTTTAGCGGGTGTTCCGCCCTGGACTCCCCGGCAACCGGCCCCTAGTAATCCGGCCAAGGCGGGACCCGTGACGCAGATGTTCTGGAACCAGGGCCAAGAAGAGAATTACCACGTCGATAATATGAGAGATATTGTATTGCAAATTAACAAAAGTGTCATTAATATTGCTCATTCAAACATGAGACTCAGTATCAATTGCAAATATTTGCTACAATCACCAGTTCATGCACAGCCTCCTTCAAAACGGGTGCAACGGCAGACACGAGGTTGGAAAATCCTCTAGTGGTGTGTGAGATCATCAACACGGGGTTGAACTTGTCTTGACTTGGTCAAGCCAACTCCATCTTCCCATAATGGATGGATGCGTGCGTTGCGCGTCCTCAGAACCTTGATCTATATTCGGAAACTGTCTCAGTCCAGGGCGAACTTCTTTGTTCTAGTTAGTTTAATCGCCGTATATCCCGAAACTCACTTCAGATACTTCGTATTATACAGGAATGACCACGTAAACCCCAAATCGATCAACCAATTCTTAATTTGCTACTCTGTACGGAGTAAACAATGGCCTCATCGTAAAACTCAAACAAGCGACGAGGGTCAGTCCTGTACGAACATGGCACAGTTGGGTCTCGATTATATCCCCCTGTAAAATACCACTCTAGCCTGTCGATTGACGATCAACATGGAACCTCGAGGGTTACAGAGAAGGGAGAGACGATGAGAATCACTGAGAATTCAGCTGTGACTATCCAGTGATCAACCAAAACAAACAGAGACAGAAACAAAAATGTCTGAAAGTCATGAGGCTGGAGATGAATGCAGCCAAGATGGCAGCCGCAATTGATTGATGCAAGACGGGTCGCAACATGTGGCGTCGCCATAATATTAATTTATCGCCCTCATTATCACCAGCGGCACAGTTACCACCAACACGCCATCATATTAACCAGCTTCTCAGTGCTATTTTCGCAAACCTAATCACAGAAATTAACGGAAACCTCTTGTCATTTCGATATCTTGTTTATGTACCACGATTAGCAGATTAAAGGATCCTCTGTGCCCCAGTCTTCTTCCCAGTTTTACTTGTCTCCTTGTCTCCCTGTCTCCCTGGTGCGACACTGTTTGTTTATCGGCGATCTTCTCGCCTGAGAGAGGCTTTTTATGCGACACCGTTGGTCGATCAAAAAAGCTCTGTGCTTCAGCCGATAAGAATTCGCTAACTGCTCATCGACGATTTGTACGACAAAAACCCCACAAGATTTAGCCAAAACCAATTTCTGGCTCCCTGTCAGCAGAAAGACGCCTAACAATTAAATGGTCTCAGCGCCGGACCTGTCAGCAAATTGCAGCTGTTGGTCGCTTTAAGGCTGAATTGGTGGTATGCTCGTGACTCAAAATGGTCGCTGGTGGCTGAAAATGGAATTAGCCATGGACCCTTGAGCTTGAGGCTTAAAAAAAGGAAATGACATTTGAGGAATGGTAAGATCGAGACCCCTATTTCTGAGACCGAGGTTCGTGAAAAAAGCCATCTCCGGTTGGGGACGGAATCCCTTGATTTAGATGCTGATGAGTCTTGATCGCGATTCAGCTGTATGAGAGGCTGTCGTGGAACGTTACACGATTAATATGTACATCATCATCAAGGCGCAAGCCAGAGGTGCACAAAGTGCAAAAATGTCTTGCATTGACGTCAAGGTACCCCATATTGCATCCCTTGACAGGTGAGGGGCTTGCTTGAAATGGCTGGCTGGCTTTGCTTTGGACATTCAGGACTTCTTCGTGTGGTGCGGCCGAAAGATGCAGGGTAAGTTACTTCACCCGAATAACATCTCATCATGATGCTCAGTGTAAGTGGGAGAACAATGCTAGCTGATGAGATTATGTTTATTGCGCTATTCAATGATAGACTGCCGGCTAGTTGCTGTGCGCAATGTGTTTTGTTGACTGCATTCACGAGGTTCTTCATTGTCATGCCCGATCAGAGGCTGAGCTCTGGAAACTGTTAGTGAAGTCGTACCATTACTGTGACGTTCACAACCAAGAACCACGTCCCCGTCCATTGTCGGAGGCATCATAGATCCTTCTCAAGCCATGTCGCAACCCTTTTTGGACCTGTCTCATTGTTTTAGGCATCGTTGAGGCTTCCATTGCGCGTCAGATACTGCCTGCAAGGGCATTCCCAGTACATCGTATCTGTTCCCCAATGCTCGCATCACCCAATCGACACTTGCCAGCCGCAATATCTACACTCAAGCCTCCTGCACGAATAGCACGATTAACTATCCTTGCATGGGGTGGAAATGGTTGCTCATTGTTATCCTGCACTCTCGTAGACGCCGCATGGCCATCCTCATCTCCAAGACGTGGCCTTAAGAGCTTGTAAACTTTGTGTTCAGACCGCATAAGACCCTTCAACATGCCATGACCTCTGAGAAAGAAGCGGCTCGAATAAAGCCTAGAAGGACCTGAAAGACTTATAATTCAACGAATCGCATCCTCTCAGCGTCTGTCCGAGCCTGAGGGCTGGGACATCTTACAAGACTGTTGCAACATGCTGGACTTCATAGAGCGCATACGTGCTACGTGATCTCACGAAATGAGAAACACTCGACACTGACATCTCACGCATAATCCGGCAGTTCTAGCTTCATGGTTGTCGTTGCAAGAAGCTTGTTCTAATTGGCTAGCTGTCAACGACATCAATTTAAGCATCACCAACATACAAACCACCAATCACAATAGCCTCTCTCGATGGTCACTGAGATCTAAATCATGCACCGACACAAGGGACAAGGAAACACAACACGCGACCTTGCTATATTATCTATCCGCCCAATCTCTTGAAGAAACCCGCTCATGTGACCGGCTCCCTAATCAACACCAGCTAGCCTTGAAGCAAATCTTTGCATCTTCATCTCAAACCCGGCATCACACAGTAAAACAAATAAGCGTACACGGAAAACTCGCCCATCTTCCTGGCAGCCAAGGACATATGACGTTGTGCACAAGGGCCGTCCTCCACAACACCAACCAACGAGCTCTCACGCGGAGCAAATATCCGACGTCCGCTCCACATATCCCATCCACTGAATATCTTTATCGATCGATTTCGCCTCAAATAGAGTCGGTATACAGTGATTACTTCAATATACACGATATAGATTGTATTAATGATGTTAAGATCTTGTGCGGCGCGCAAAGAGTGATGTCATGGCGACGATGAAGATGTTGACATCATAAATGTGTAGATGCAGCATCACGATGCTTTATATGTAGCCCTACAGCGTGCAAGACAAGACTTTCATCCTCTTCATCCTCTTCATCCTCACAATTCTTCTGCGATCATACACAAAGACCCAACAAAAAGCTCAATTGAACACTTATCTTCCAACACTTCACACAAATAACACAGTCATCATGTCTATGAACCCCGAGTCTGCTACTCCCCAACAGGGTGAGTTCCGAAGCAAGGTCGCTCCCGCTGAGCCCCTCACAACCAAGGGCGTAAGTCAATCGCCATAGAAGCACTCTCCATTATACACCATACTCACATCTGCCAGCACAAGCCTGGAGTTCTCGTTGGCAACGACGCCGTCCCCGAGTTCCATGCCGAGCAACATCCCGCCGGCACAGCTCCCCCCGAGAACACCTTCCAGCCCAACCCTGAGACCGAAGTCCCCGCCCAGGCCCCCGGTGCCTCGGGCGGCGTGTCTGCCTCTACAACTCTCGGAGGTGCTACGTCTGCTGATGTGCACACCGGTCTAGGCAAGCCTGCCGCTGGGCAGACGAGCCAGGAGCTTCACGGTCGGGAGAAGAAGGATCGCTCTGGTCTTACGGGTGTTGGCGCGAATCCCTCTGATCCTATTCATGATATGGGTGCGGACCGGGATCATCCTACGAACTATCGTGGAAAGGGTGGTGAGAATGCGGTGGATTATCCTGGTGCGGAGGATAGAGAGCCTGTTAAGGCTGAGCAGGTTGCGAGTGAGCGCGCTTAGGTGTCTGCTGTGCGGACGGGATGGAGCGATGTGTATTATTAGCCATGGTGGCTTAATGAGTTAATGTCAATGATATGAACCAACGGATGGTGTCAATTGTTCCATGTGCGGTGAGATGTGAGGCTAATGGCCAGGAGGGTTATAACATCGGTTGAGGTTCACTTGGTTCGATGCCCAGCGGCAATGTGAGGTCTGAGTGATTGGCAGTATGTCACTGCCCGGCGTTCGTATACCTAGCTGCAACCATATGCCGGTAGATCTGCAGGACTTGTTCACCTTTATTAGCTCCGGCTGTAATCGGGCATGTCAACAACACGGGGTCCAGCATCAGCAACCGTCAATGGATCCTGGGCTGTAGTGTCGCACACGACGAAAGGTGATACAAAAACGACCAGACCGAAGACTCGATGAGCAACCATCAAGGTAAAGCAGTGCACACTACACTTGGGTATCAATGTATGTGCGCCATTTGCTTCAAGATAGTGGCAATGGTTCACTACAATGCAATGCAACCCATCGAGGCATAATCATCCAGCTTTGACCCCTCAGCCCTATGCAACACAACAGTCTGCATTCTCAAGAATGCCTCGCGATGCGCCTTTTAATTATACAGGATCAAGCGTTGAAACACGGATGTCGCCATGATCGTCGTAATCCCTCGATCTGGGATGAACTCAATCCTCCTCCTGGTCTCGGCAGTGCGACTCTGAACTTTGACATCCCTGCTGAAGCGCCTCCAACGGTCCCCGGATCTCCCCACCCGCGAGGGGAACTTGGACAGGAGTCGGTTGGCAGGCTACCTATTCATGGATTATGGGACAAAGTGCGGCCGCTGTGAACTGTGGTGGATGCTTGAAAGGTGAGGGAAAGGTCAGTGGAAGCTCTCTATCTCTAATTGTTGAATGTCTGATCACTGACGATTGAAGCGTGGGGGCTTCATTTCTAAGCATCATCTTGAGACATCTGAAACGGCTCTCGCTATGCTGAATATGACAGTTTGGGTGCCCAATGCAGCAATCTCTGGCTCTCCAACACTTGTTTGGGCATTATTTCTCCTCATTTGTCTTCGGAAGCAACGGCAGTTTTTCTTCAAGTCTGGGCCGAGACCCCGTTTCCATGCTCTAGCGGATCTCAAGGATATCCACTACCACGCGCCATCTAATGCTAATAAATCTTGTTCTTGTTCTTGTTCTTAATTCATGACGCATCGTTATTAGAAGGATTCATTTATTCAAAACATAAACCATTATAGCAAGGCTGATTACTCTTCACAAGTACCGAATAACATGCCGTAATGTAATTTATAATAATCTCAAGTCAGCCTCTGAATGCCGAGACAAGAGATATCAACATCAGAATGCACATCATAAGTTTTTATCATTAACCACAATAACCGCCGTATTCACACCAATCATCGCAGAATCATCCAATCAAGGAACTCTATCCCCGCCGTGATCAGACCCGGGCCCCCCTCCACAACCCGGCAGCTAAACCGAACCCATCCTGATCCATAACGTCTCGCCTCGTCCGTCCAGGCTCCAGCGATCAACGGAACCGCCGTTACATCTAATTGAGCTTCTAGATCCCGTTAGACACGTCAGAAATCGGTAAGTTTCGCTATCAGTGCCCAAAAGACTCAGCTCAACTGTCAAGATCATCTCCTCAAAAAGTCAATTCAACCTCTGGTGGATGTGACTAACAAAGATAAACCTTGCTTCGTCTTGCTTGGCTCTCTCCACATTCGCCTTCTCCCTTTTCCCCCTGGTTCTTCTTTTAATGAACTCGTTGCTTCTCTTCTTCGAACGTGAGAATAACGTCTCTTCTTGAAGTGCGTTGTTGAATCATCCCACTCAATTTCGGGGTCTCACCTCATGACAAACGCCACTGACGTTGGAAGATTCCACAGATAGGTTCTGCACTTTGGCTTAGCCAGGTACGGCACAGCACAGGCACAGCAGAGTATTGGGTCGGTACATCAAGGCCCGCCCCCTGTAAGCTCCAAAACCGAGTACCGAGCTGGTCCCCCCGTTCTACTTTACCAGAACGGCTTCTCGTCTCTGCGCGAGCGGGCTTCTCCTCACACAAACGATCTTCCTTTTCGAGCCTTGAACCAACAAGTCGTGTCTATTCTGTCTTGGGCTTTTTTTGTTTTGTTTGTTGGTGGAACCCCTGGTACCTGTAAATCATGGAGATCCAGTTCTCGATCCCTATCACCGGAGGGCGATCCAACAGCTCGGCGCCGTAAGCCAGAAACCCTGTCGCACACAATATGGATGGATCCGAGCTGAACTGACTCCCGTCCTGTCCTTTAGTTCTGCATCAGGTACAGACACTGAGGGATCTGCAAACGCGACGTCTTCAAAGGCCGGTACGCATCGATTTGCACTCGAGACAAGGGCACGACATACAAGGCGAAGCTCAAGTAGAGCTCGCACGGGCTGTGCTACATGTAAGTTCGGCACATGTCTTTCGTGAGTCTGTTACTAATGCTTCTTAGGCAAGTAAGTGTCATGCAGTTGGTCGCATGAACTCAATTCCTTGGGGGCACGCATGGCGTAAGAAAGGCACTAACATCGTGAAGAAAGCGACATGTCAAATGTGACGAGACAAAGCCAGCCTGTCTCAATTGTTTAAAATGGCGAGGCTCATGCGATGGCTATGGCGATGCAGCAGCTACACCCGCTGAAGGCGCCACCGAACCTCGGCCGCGCTCAACAGCTTCAAGATCAAAAGCAACGGCGACTAACAAATCCCGTGCAACGTCCAAGATTAAGGTTACTACGGGTTCAACGGCTGTTGTGAAAGCAAGACCACCAACAATCCCCGAAGAACCTGCAATCAACACCATCTGCTTCACAAGTAGTGAGCAGCGATCTTACTTTGATGAATGGTCTGCTCTTAGTGTCGGGTTCCTTAGTGGGGGACTCGGAGACTCACGATTATGGACGACTACGATGCCGCAGCTTACACTACAGGAACCCTCACTGAGGTATGCCGCTATGGCAGTAGGTGCACTACGTAAAGCTTCAAATGTCGAGTTTGAAGCTTCTTCACCAGGGAATGAACTTGCAGGCGACAACAAGCACTACCTCAACGCAATTGTCTACTACTGCGAGGCTTTACAATTACAAGCCAAGGCCAGACCGACAAAAGAGGGATTACGTACAGCGATGTTGGCGTCCCTGCTGTTCATCTGCTTTGAAGCGCAACGAGGAAACATGCCAGCAGCTCTCAAGCACATCACTCACGGCTTCAGTATGTTGAACGAGCTTGCAGCTTGTACCGACAAAGCTCCCGGTCTCGTCAGAATCGCCCCAGCACCTCCAGCTCTCGTGCAAGAGATCCTCGATTGTTATAAACCCTTGGAACTCCAGTCGCGATCGTTCATGGGGTCGTATAAGAAGTTCTTCTTCCCCCCGAAACCACCCGCAGTCGCCGCAAATCAGGCTCCTCCCTCACAAACGGCCAGTCCTCGCTCTGTATCAAGTCCACCAAGTCAACCCGGCACGCCATGGGCGAACGCACCTTCAGGTCAACAGAACCCGGTTGGTCTTCCAAGTCCACAGAGTCAAGCGAGTCCACAAGCCATGTCAGACCAGCAGACACCTCCTCGGGCGCCTCCGCAAAGACCACCGGGGATCGCTCCATTCACGAAGCACTCACCATACTTCAGGCCGAAGCAGACCAACATCAGGGTGATTGAGGATATGCCCGCTGTTTTCAGCTCTTTGGACGAAGCCCATGGCTACTGGACGTTACTGCAGAGGCAGCTTGTGCAGTATATTCCTCTTCTGACAGCCACAACAGCACAGCTTGCTTTGACGAAAGTGAGAGACATGAAGGAACTGAAAATAAAGCTAGACAGCGTGCAGCAAAACCCCAGGATCTCAAAATTTCTGGAAGAGTCCAGGCATTGGCTTCAACGATGGTCAACATCATTCAGTCCACTCCTTCAAAGAGCACAGGACAATCGTCAGAACGATGAACAGGCGTATCTGCAAGCGATCAACTTTCACATCGAGTTTCTCATCCTTTACATTTACACCGCCATGCCACGATACTCTAGCGTCGAAACAGCAAAGGACCTCACGCCACAATACCGGGAGCTGAACGCCATTGCCGAGATTTTAATCGCATCGCGTCCCAACTGCGGTTTCGCAATGGACTCAGGTTGGACATGGCCCCTCTTCGTCTCAGCATTTGGCTGCCGCGATCCAGAGGTCAAACAAGATGCCATTCGCATTCTGGGAAAATACCCCATCCGCAACGCCCTCCGCGACAGTCGCGTCTTCCGTGCCATCGCTCTGAAGAACCTTGAGGTCGAAGCTATGAACGCAATGGAGGGCGATGAAGACGAGCAGTGGTTACGTCTGAGGAGGAGAGAGCTCGTCTTTGAGGATTTGGGAATGAATATTATCTTTCGGTATGCGGAGAAGAATCAGGCCACGGGGGAGTGGGAGCTCATTGAGGAAGTGGCGGTGTTTATGGTTGGGGAGGATGGGCAGTTGGATTGGCATAGACAGCCTATCTCGGAGTCGGTGTCGATTCTTTCGGGTGTTTGTTAAGGGAGTACTGATGGGGATAGAGGAGGATTTGGGTACCTAAATAGCAAGCGTAGGAGTTCTGGCGTGCGTGCTTTTAGGCTACGACGATGGCCAACATGAATCTTACGACCCGTCTTTTAAGAGATGCTGGTAATTTGACCTTATCTGGACGTGTTGAGGCAGCATCTGCTGTGAACATCAAGAGATAATGACGATACTGTTCGGACAAGCTAAATTTGCGTTCTACGGGGAATTAAACCGGCACAACAATCTTCTTAAACTGCATCTTATATTACAATGCTTATAAGTGCAAAATGTGATTGTTGCTGTTTTATTTGACCATTGTTTGTTGTTTTGTAGTGTTATCAGTCGGTCGACTCATGCATTTTTCACGTGAAATCAGCAATTGACCAACAAACAGGCAGTAAACCTACAGTATACAGCATCGATATAAACTATAAGTTAACCAGCATCCAATAAATACTAGTATCTTATACTTACAGTATTTGAGGTCATATCTACCATTTTCTGCCGTTATCTTACTATCATTCATCCCCTTTCAACTGTCAAGTTTAGGGTATCTACCTCGGCGCAGATGCCGAGGTCGTCGGCCTCAGGCACGCGCCACCTCCACATTCTGAGTGAGGCACCTGGACGGGAAGTGACGTGCCTGTGCCTCGGGGTTCGGCGGGCCAAAGCGAATCCCCAATCCAATCCAAGCCCAACGCAGCCGAGCTGAGCTGGCAGCACCTCTCTCCCACTCATTCCATCATCACCGACTACCTTATCACCATCGTCGTTTCTATCAATACCGCCGATAGCGCGTCATGGCTGGCGACTGATTCCAATCCCGCCAACGACCGACTTCACGCGCGCTCCGCTCCTTTAATATCGCTGTTTCCCCCTTGTCCGATCATCGCCGACCGACTGGAGAGAGACGGAGAATATGGACCCTTCTCTGAAGCGCGACGTGCCTGCTCCGGCTGCGAATTCTACAAATTTACCATCTGCTACGACGAATAAACAACAGAAGAAACCTTCGCTCGGTCGCATTCTGTCATTACCGCCCAAATGGCTGTCTACGTACGAGGAGTTCATAACCAAGAATGCCGGTCAGGTGTCGCAGATTGAGAGCGCTCTACGGAGCTTGACATATATAATTCCAGGTAAGCTTCTCTGAGACGGGTGCTCAAGTATGGAGCTGTTCCTAACGAACGTACAGGCCGCTTCCGCGATGCCGAAATCGCATCAGAGTCAATCCACTCGGGTGTTCAACTTCTATCTCTTTACCATGACTCTCTCCTCCAAAAGGCCATCGCGCGTCTGCCGATGGCGAGCATGCCATCAGCACATGCTCGATATACACGATACTGGACTCAACGGAGTGGTGCATACCGAAGAATAGCTATGTTTTTACAAATGATCATCTACACAGAGATGCTATGGGAGATGACAGCCAAACGACGAGGTGGCGAGAAGTCGCGGTGGAAGGTAGTCGTGATACTGGAAGCACTTAAAGCCTTCTGCCGTCTTCTGCTGCTGCGCATTACACGGTCGCGTCCACTCGTCACGCCCGTGCTGCCTGAACGCGAGCCCATCCCTGAAGATGCGGCCGCGGATGAAGAGGAAGAGATTGCGTACCGCAGTGAAAGTGAACTCATGGACGACGTTTCGGTGAACGGCTCTGCGTCAGGATCTTCGCGGGACATGAAACCCGCGCACGAGCGTGAATGGACCATGCCCCGAACAGGAATGAGCTTACCATCATTACCGGAGGGAGGAGACATCAGCTCGTATCTGCTGGGACGCGTGCTTACAGCTGACGACATCAAACCCGCGACCAAGCTCCTCAATCAACTTCAGGGAAGTGGTCAGGGCGCTGAGATACTGCAGATCTTGTCACCGCTTATCTACGCTTCAGCCATGGCCTACAATATCAGGAGAGGTGGCGACAAGAAGAACTGGACCCCTTGGTTGATCGGCTTTGCAGTCGAGTATGCTGCCCGGCAACTACGAGACCGAGGGTTACGAACCACATCTCTAGAGCGGGAAGAATGGAGCAAGCGTGGTTGGGCCATGGGTTGGTGGGCGATGAGGGGCGCCGCATACGAGAACATCACCAAGGGAGTCGTCGGAGGTGTAACAAAGAGAATGCCCTCCTTCATCGGTGGTATCCTTGAGGACTATGAGTACCTCTGGGAGAATTACTACTTTAGCACGAGTGCATAAAGTGTGCTACTCACTCAGTGCACTGAACTTGGTTTGGAAAGCGGACCATGCCGTCTCAAGTACATTGAAGATAATACTTTGCCGAGACATGTCGGCTGACGATCTCGGCTACTGGACGTTTTGGAAACTTTTTCTTCCAAGTAAACATTACGGGGCATAGCATACACGATCGGCAGATGGGCAAAGGACGGCTAGCCATGCGAGCATTGACTTTGACTTTGATGAATGCCCGATTTGGAATACAACCCTCGCGCCGGTGTTGCACGATTGCTCTTCAGCTCTGCTTGTCAGCCCGTGCAGTCTGGTCTTTCCCCAAAGCCCCAAGCCCAAGCCCAAGCCCAAGCCTAAGATCGAAAGTTGGAGCCCTCCTCTCCGATCCCATTCGGAGCGATCAGGCATAGTGTTTCTCTGATCGTCCCTGATGGGGGGTTTTGGGCTGCCAACTCTGGATGGTGCGGGTGTCTTAGTCTAGATGGGCGATCGCAAGGGTTTGCACGGACGAGAGCACAAACCTGACGATCAGTTACACCCTGATCATTGTACGAGTTATTTTTTTGTCTCTATCTCTTCTTTCTATAGTTTAATAAGGAAACGAAATGTAATCATCCAAGAAAAGTAACGGCGAACTAGGATCGGGACTAGAAAATCGGTGACGTTTTAGTGGAAAGGGGGTGGAGCGGGGTGTAGGTCAAGTGAAGGCGAGCCAAGCGAATGGAACTCAACTCAAGTCAACTCAACTCGAGCCAGCTCGACTCCAGTGCGCGTGGCAGTGCTCGGCCGAGAACATGAAGCCCCTGTAAATGGAACGGTACCTTACAGCGTAGGATCCGTAAGAAGGAGGGAGAAAGGACCCCGATTCCGTTCGGCTCTCTGCAGTTTTGCACTGCAAGCAAAAAGACGGAGGTGCCGGGGTGTGGAGGAGGAGGTGGCGCACTCGGAGCCGGTGCGTTTGGAGGCTGGTTTCATGTTGATTTGGAGGAGCGTGCAGTGGGCTGTTGTGTTCAACAGTCTCTCTCTCTCTTCTGCTGTTGAGAATCTTTCAGCTGAAAAAAGAGACAACAACATCTTCTCGAAAGAGACGGTGAACGAATTGCCGGAAATGTTATCTCGCAAAAAAACGTGGTGCTACTCGGTCCCTTGCATGCAATACATATTTGCCCTTTTATATATACCCAACGGGCAGGGTATAGACGGTATATCGCTTCTTTGGTATAGAAACGTTCTGTTCTCGAGCAAGGTTTGTCAAGGTACCATGCTTAAAAAAAACCCTTCATCCCCTATTTCTTACCGTGCCTCTGTCTCTTTTATCCCCGGGCTATCTCAGCTGGGTAATTGTGTGCTGTGCTGTGCTGCGCTGCGCTGCGCGGTGCGTAGGTACCCGAGCCAAGGATGGTGAAACGTTTGACGTTGTGATTTTCTCTGTGAAGAGGGGGCTGAACGGGAAATGCGGGAGGACTAAAAAGCAACGATACAATTAAAAATAAACGCAGACAGTCGCACATGTACATACGTACAAAGTACACAGAGCTAATTATGTTTTGGTTGACGTGGGACAGTGATACATAGTGTTCATGGTTAAACATAGCAACACGAACCCAACGCAAGGGATGGGCTAGAAAAGGGTCTTGAGCGACATGCTTGTTGCATATGATCTGCTTTTAATGCTGGAATACGAAATGGGATCCGCAAATGAATCATGTTGTGGATATGGATGTGCCTAAGGAGATTTTAGCCGTCATTGTAGAACACATGGAAGCTAGACACACTGGTAGGTGGCTGCATAAGTGTCTCTGATAGAGCGGAACTCGACGAGAATCTTCAGTCCATTCTCGTGACTTTGTGCCCTTTGATGAAATTAAAAGCACAGACCACGAGTCTCGGCGACCATGCCCAGAACATGATAGCGTCGTGGATCGGTTCATGTGATGATGATGATATGTAACCTCTGGTCCCTGACTAGAACAGATACGGATAAACTTTCAAAGACCAGTAACGATGCGACCATGAAAAAAATATAACTCTAGTTATACGCGGGTCAGCAATATCGTCCACGAACTGTGGGTAATGAGATGTTTGCTAGGTAGTCTAATCGGCACCAACAGAGCGTTGTCAGGCGGGATGCAACTCTAACATCGTCATCATCAAGGTTCTCGACCTCTGGGTCGGTCGGTCAGTCAGAATGGCCATGTTCAACGGCGAAAGGGGGCGGGACATGGGGAGTCGTGATACGCGAAATGATGCACGTAAGAGCAAACAAGTGAGCGAGCGAGCTTCTCGAACTTGAACAGTGCGTGCGTGACCCAAACTTTACTGCTAGTTAGCTTCTGGCTAATCTCCCAGAGCCAAGACAGGTTTTTGATGATTGACAGCAGCGGAGCATTTCCACTTGCTGCAGATAGATGATACATGCAGATGCAGATGCAGACAACCGAGCTGAGGCTGTTGAGTTCGTTCGTTCGGGCTCGTTTGAGTCCGGGTTTGTGTTTGTGTTTATGTTTGTCTTTGTCCTGACAAGAGTCAGGCAATTTCCACATGTGCCGCGCCAGTAAAAGCTTACCCCTGTGCTGGGACGCATTAAAGACCCTAGTCAGTCATCATGCTGCGTTCCATGCTTAATGCCCGGGGAACTTCAATTACAGTGCTGAGAGGCACCAGCCAATTCGCCTCGCTCGAAAAAAGGGTGCACGCAGACGAAAACACAAACTGAATGAGGGTCCTGCCTTTGCCTGTCGTTCGTTGCGGGTGGAGAGGCCAAGACGGGAGGAGATAGGTAAGCGATGACGATGATGACAGCGGCGATCCAGGGGTTGAGAGAGAGCTAGAGTTAGGTAGTTATCCGACTCACTCACGTACTCCGTAGTAGCTATAGCAGATCCAACCACAACGTTGCTCGTCTGCCCCTTGCGTTTCTCTCTTCTCTTCTCAGTCCGGGCTGATGGAAGAGGCGTCAAGGTGCGACGTTGAGTTGCAGACACGATGATGATGATGGTGCCATAAAACCACTACAGGTCCGAAAGGCTAGCCCAGTCTGTCCAGTCGCTCAACCAACCCCAACCCGACCCCGACCCCCAGCTCCAGCCTCAGCTTCAGACCCAGCCACAGGCTCCATCATCCTGGAAGCTTTGAAATCGAGCTGTAATCCGGAGTTTGGATGCTGACCGAAGTGAATTATCGTTACATGGTCATTTATGATTTGAGGGAATGGTCTTGGGCTTGACCCGGCACATGTCATGATCCATGCATGCCTGGGCTCGACTTCGACAGCCGCTGTAACCCAACAGCGGAACTCTCTCTTTTCAGCGTAACAACCAACCCTTAAGAGAGACCCTCTTCTAGGGATTCTTTTCTTCTTTTCGGTCGCTACCCATGTTAATATGTATGTATACATAGAGCCACGGGCAGACACGACATCATTCGAGCCAAGGATCTTGCTCCTTTTCTTGTCGGGGCCTTCCCCTCGGACCTAGTCTACTGTATGCCTGTAGTGGCTGATTGGCGGAAAACCGTTTCGAAACGCTCGACGGGCGGCGTCGACGGTTATCTTCTGTCTCATTCCAGTGCATGCAGATGTGCACAGTAAACTCTTCACTGCCTGGCTAGGCTGGCGGCCGTTTGATGGCTGTTGGCTTTACCCAGTAAACGTTCCTTGCCGTTGGTGTTTCAGGTGAGCATAGCTGTTACAGCGCGGGTTCCGGGTTCAGAGCCAGATCAGATCAGCATTCCGCCCAGAAAGGCTGGAAGCACGTTTTGACCTGGGTGGCTAAAGAACTGTGCCTTTACGGGACCTACGGGTAGCCAGAATTGATCTGATTGACTGAATCAATCCCAGAGATTGCCAGAAAAACGTGGTAATCCCTATCATCGTCAGCTAGCAAAAACAGCTCTGATAACAAGGGACGTGCCACGGAGTATACTACCTTGATTGAGGCAAACCCCGGAGCAAAGAGAAGGGATTTGGAAATAGACAGCCCAGGATCAGCAACCAGGCTCTTTAGCACAAGGACGCTTGGGCAAAGGGCGCCGCCTTATTGTATCGTTCATGGGCAATGGATCTCTGCTCTGTGGATCATATGCCATGCTCGTGTCATGGGAAATTCGCATTCTCAACAGCTTCATTACGGCCATTGCGGCCTTCCTTCTCTCAATGACATGACAGATAGGACTCTCGCTTCTCGGTCTCCCGAACACGACCCCATGTCGATTCTTGTCGCTCTGTGCCTGCAGCCGATGCGCGGGACAGGGGCAATTAATCCTATTTGCTTGATTAGCCAAGAAAGAGACATTGCATTAATAAAGCGACAACGCAAACTTGAACACAAGCAAGCAGGCAAGCAGGCAGGCAGGCAGGTAATTGAATTGCTATCTTTAGAGTCAATATGTGGTGAAACACAGGTCTTTCTGTGTTTGTATGGCTACAGCACACACTGATACACCATCACGAGATGTTTTGGCTGTCATGTCACAAGTGAGCTGGCGCCCTTTCTGTCGCTGGCTGTTTTGACTCGAAGCTCCCGCCATCCATCGTTCTTGGGATTGATTGACTGCCAGGACCTGGTTCTGAACCCCCCCGGCTCTTGTTGGCTTGGTGCTTGGCTTGGCTTCTGGTCTTGGCTAGGCCGGTTTCTGCTGCAAGACCCCCTGTCCTGGCTCCTTGGCTCGTCATTGACCCCTGGTGCCGCTTCGACCCAAACAGAACAAGGATGTGCCTGTCTCGTCGCCCATCAGGTCCCGCCTGTCGGTCGACGGCGCGAGAGAGGGGAGATCTCGTTGTTATGACGCTCTAACAGAGAGATCGTGATGATTTGAGAGACGAGCGAGGCAAGATGGAGAGGGATAGAGATGGGGAGGGGGATGGAGGAGCAAGGCGAGATCGTCGCTGTATGCTTAGTAGAGCGGTTATCGAAACGAATCGACGGGAGGCATTCAGATGATGACAGTAGCGTAGCGCTCTCCGTTATTACATTACTTCTACAACGGCTTCATCCGCGAATAGGGACTTCGGTAGTGAAGCACAACGTGCTGTAAGGTAAGCAGGCGTACATTGGCAATGCAATGCAGTCCACGGCCAGTCAATAGCATCCTTCCTGTACGTCACGTCACTATTCGAATGTATGTATGTATGTACCTGTCGATTTTATCTCATACCTTATCCTTGATCTTTCCTCGATCCCATCCCCCGGATCATTTTCTCCTCCTCCACATCATCCATAGCTTCTCTCTCTCACTCACTCTATTCTCATCCCCCTCTCCCGTCGCTTTATCTACACTCTCTCACGGGGAATAAGCTCTTCTATTTTTGGGAAGCTTATTCACTCGACACGGGTAGTTGAGTGAGTGATCTTGGATTCCCGTCCTCTTCATTTCCACACGGGAAACCATCCATCGCGGCTCGTCATTAATCATTAATTTTTGTGAAACTCTGGCTCAAGAGCCGGACAGTACGGGACGGGGCAAGCTTGGTACAGGCCCCCAAAAAGACCGCAACAGCAAGGTACCCGAACCTAACCAAAGTGGTGCCCCATTTTAAACATCAGGGAGAATTTTGGTTGGTTCAAGCTCTATTTTTCGACCCCATTTGCTCCTTTCTAGGTTATGCCCCAGTCCCAGTCTCGTGGGTGTCTGTTCCTTTTGGGGCATTCGATCAGTCAGCCAGTCAGTCAGTCATTGAATTGATTGAGCGAGTGAGTGAGTGGTGCCAGAATCACAAACCGACGCCTCAAGCACGGGCTCCAAATCGGGCCCGCCCCCCTTCTTCAGTGCAACAAGCTCCTTCCAGCAGCGGCGATAGCGCACTGCCTAGCAGTCGACAGCCGCAATTACAGCAGCAGCACAGAGCTACACAGACCAACTTTGTCGCACCCCCTAAAACTAAACACCACCAAAACACAAAAGGCACTCAAAACACCAAAGGCGATCGTTAATTAGTCGGAGAAATATCCTGGCTTGCACTACACGCCCCTTTCCCCATCAGCAAGCATCGTTCCGTCTTCTCTCCCCCCATCAGCCACTGATCTCTCATCTACGGCGGATACTGTGCTTGTACCGAACGACCAGGACCCAGTGTCCAACACCCCTAGTCTAGCTTGTTCCTCACTCCCACTCTCCCACTCCTTCGAGAGAGATACTCCCTGTAACGTACCTGAGCCTGGGCTGTACAGTACCAACAGTCGCTGTCGCTGTCGCCGCGGCCTGCGCCTACTCCTACACTACCCTCCCCATCCCCCATCATCTTCCATCCTCTCCCGTCGTCGTCTCTTCACAACTCCAAGCTAACCGTCACCAACCTTTTTTTCTTTCGTTTCTCTCTTGTTTCTTTTGCTTCATATCCACTCTCGCTCAAAGGTCTTGGGACCTTAAACTCTCGCTTTTGTCCTTCGTTGTTCAATTGTTCCCGAAATCTGACGGAACCTACTCATTCGCTACCTTACCCCGTATTATCAATCAGCTCATCCATCCATCTATCGACTTCAACCACATTCGCTTCAACAACCGCCTTATATCCAACTCAAAGTTTAAAAAACCAGCTGACGAAATTCGACTATCATCATCGCATTGCTCATCTTGATTCACCTCGAAATTTCCGATTTTCCCCTCCATGTGAATGGAGCCCATGGACCCGAGACAGAGCCAGAATCAGCGACACTCAAGTCAGACCAGCAGCCCTCAACAACATTTCGATTTCCAACAGCACAACATGTCGCAGCAACCGAGTCCTTCGCCTCAGCAGTCTCACGACGCGAACCCTCAGGATGTTCTCGCTGAGGCCCGTAAGAACCTCCAGGTCCTGATTGACTCAGGCATGTCCAAGGAGCTTCTGCACCAGCTGGTCGATAGCGGCCATGGCCTCAGCTTGAACCTCAGCGCGATGTCAGCCATGCAAGCCATGCCTTCTCTTCCTTCTCAACCTCATCAGACTCCCTTTAGCCAGCAGCCTTCCAACCCGAGTCAAACGGCCCCTACTGCTTCCCTCGCTCCGCCACCACCCATGCGATGTCCTCCTCCGCCTCCTGTTGCCTCCAATGGCCCCAGTATCCAGACAGTGACGACAGCTCCCAACAGCGTTTCATCCACTTCCACGACCCCCTCAGCTGAGATTAAGCATGAAATCATTTCTGAGGACATTAACTGTATGTGAAGCTTGCCCAACAACGAAGCCTTGGCCCCTGGAAGTTAGCTAACATTGATGCTAATAAAGTTCACAACCCAGCCATGTTTCTTCCCCCGCAAGCTGCGTTTAGCCATCGCCCTCGCATCTCCGTTTCCTCGACGAGCTCCGGTTCTTCTGGACATGCTTCCATCTGGTCGACCAACTCAGGACAATCTTCGATGTCTTGGCAGTCCGCTTCTACTTGCAACCGATCTCAGGCGCCGCTCCCTATCCCCCCTTCCAGCTCCTTGAACGGACTCGGTCCCATGAGTGCCCCGGTCGGCACAGCTGGTAAGACCAACATTTATTGGTGCACCTCGTGTGAGACCAGCTTCAAGCGCAAGTACGACTGGAAGCGCCACGAGGATGAGTTTCACGAGCGCTGGCGCAAGTATCCTTGTCCCGAGCCTGGATGTAACCGCAGCTTCTGGGGATCCAACTCGTTCAACCAGCACCACAAGCAGTGCCACGGATGCAAGACTTGTCCTCACGCCGAAAAGGTGGTCAAGTTCCTCCGAAAGCGCAAGTACTGGGCGTGCGGCTTCTGCTCTGCCCTTCACCCTGCCCGCGAGCGCCACGTCGAACATGTTGCTCGACACTTCGAGTCGGGTATGACAAAGGGTGACTGGATGCATTCTCGCGTTGTGTATGGCCTCCTCCACCAGCCTCTGATCCACGAGGCTTGGGATGCATTGGTTGTGAGCAAGCAGGCTGAGTACAATGGCCGACGACCTCAGTTCAGTTGGCACCCAAGCAAGACAGGCCGTGCCCAAGGTTTCCTCGAGAACGAGAACCCCGGCCAACTTCAGGACCTGCTCGAGTTCTTCTCCGGAGATGAAGGTGAAGCTCAGTGGATTGTCAGCGTTGCGTACGATCTGGCCGATATTGTTCTTACCTCGGCACCAATCCCCTCTCCTCAGTACTCACACGCCAGTCTTGGACCCCAAGGCTTTACACACGACCCACGAATGTCGTTTATGCCGCTGCCTACCCAGGGCCACGCAGGTCACCAGTCTCTGATGCCTTCACCTGATCCTCAGCAGACCCAATTCAACACGCCGTTCCGAAACACGATAATGGTACCTTCTCAACAATTCCCCTCACCCTCAAGACCGTCACCAGACTCTTCGTCCCACTCCCCAATGGGACCTTCAACATCGCCGTTGATGCCGCCACCAGCGCCTTCTCCGCTCGAGAAGCGCGAGCTGCCACCACCCCCTCACTCGCAGGGGCACGACGCTGGCGAGTCAATGATGGACTTTGAGTACTCGCCAGCACCGCCTGTTTTGTTTGACGACTGGGAGAGTCTCACAGGCTCTGTTGTCGAGCAGCCCGGCCAGCAGCACGACGGTGCTACAAGTGGCTGGGGCATGGTGCAATATTTCAATGACCCTCGCGTCACCTCATGAGCTTAAGCTAGCCACACACAAACACACACCACACACTCTTTGACTTTTGGACATTACTGAGCCATCTGATTTGCTAGCCCAGTTTTGGGTTTCCCCACGTTTTCCTTGAATCGAATCAACAACAACCCTTGCGGGGAGCACTTGGTGTTGCTGCAAGTATTTTCCTTTTTTGTTTTTCCTTAGTAGATAATGATAATACCCCTTCATCGAGACGACAGGTGAGGGCATCTGGATTGTTTTTTTATCTTGTCACGGCAGGCTGAAAGAAATGTATTGGGCTTATCACGTCCTGGTCCTGGATCAAAACGGTGGAGTTGGGTGATGCAGTTGTCCTGTCGTCCTTTGTTTCCTTTTATGTCATTGATGGATGAGAATATATGGGAGTAACTTGGGTGGGTGGATTGAATAAGGGACAAAAACCGGTGATTAGTGAGGAAGTGTGTACTGGCATTGAGGTTGGTGCGCATTTACAGCGACGCTGAAGCGCCATATGCTGTAAGATAGGATAGGAAGAGAGAGAAGCAAGCCAGAAAGGAATAGAGAACCCGGAAGGGACGGATTTGAATGAATGAGTGCGTCAGAGGCTGAAATATATGGGATCGATTTGAGGAATGTAGGGGAAATGAGGTGGTGTCTGAGACAATTGGGCTGGCATGTAGTCTACTGTACCTTGTGCGGACAGGGCTTTGGCTAGGGAGATGTATGTCTTGGATCTATTTGGGTGCATGTAGATATAGTCACGAGTTACGATGCGTTGAGCTGTAATACACATTGAGTTTTTTACTTTGACCTTGAAGATACAGACCGATCATGATGAGATAGATGGCTGAGTTGGTGGAGAGTCGACAAGTCATCGCGAAACAAAGACTCTTGTGCGGCGTCAAAGTGAATGATGAAGTCATGATATGAATGCCTGGTCTGAATAGAACATGTAAGATACGCAGGTGAAGATAATGGGCTTGTTTGTTCTCATGTCGTGGCTGTGCGCCTTTGTTCATTCACTTGGTGGTGTACATGAGTGAAGACAGTGGTGACAGTCTCATGTACACGTTCAAAGTCCATTATTGTTCCAGCAATGTCAACTTTTCACGAGTCACTATTTAACCAAGATGATGTTACCTCGAAGCATCTCATCTTCCCTCCTCACCGTCAACAGCTCTGAGAAGTGTCCCAGTAGAGAACATCACAGCTTAGGTAGTCTTTATCTTCACTAACAAAACAACACAACAAAACACAGACCCTCATCCATCATGCCTAGACACAGCAAGCGCTCAACCCGTAAAGTCGGCTTTCTGGACGCCCTAGGTCAATGGACAATGGGTCCCTCTCACAAACGAGGCCCTCGCTGCCGTCGTCAACCACGCACCACATCCGCGACCCGCGAAGCTCGCCTCGCAAACGCCCCAGAAGACCTTAACCTCACAGCACGTCAATGGCGCCAATATGCTGACGTCCCTCCTGAACCACAAGATGAGTGCGACTGCAGTGACTGCGGCGAAGACTATTCTGACGATGACCAGAAGCCGCTTGTGAGCGCTGAGCCGCTGCAGAGGATCTGTTCCAGGTGGTCACACTCCGAGGGGTCGGCGTTCACGCGTGAACCGGCGCCTGTTCATAGAGATTCGGGGCTGAATCGCATTCTGGGGAGGGTTGAGGCGGAGATGGTGGAGGAGCACAGGCTTAGACATATGGTGAGTTATGATGCTGATAATGATGCGCTGTTTGCGAACATTCCTCGGCGGGATCAGAGGAGCCCAGGTGAGATTATCGTCCACCGCCATCGTCTCGGCGACGGAGAGGATTATCTTGCAGTCGAGACCTTTGGACACGGTGATTCAAGCCATCGCGACGCGGATGTTCAGTCCGTACGGTCATCGCAGTTCTTCCTGAACCCTCGCGAAGCACCCCCGGTCCCTCAAGATGTCTGGCCTTCATCACTTCAGCATGTCCCGGACAGCACAAAGACTAGAATTCAATCGTGGAGGGATTGCGTCCAGGATGCGCCGAAGCCGGAGCCCTCGGTGTTTGGGGGTAGTAATGCTCCGACGCTTTGGCCGGGGAGTGCAGAGACGCTTGTGCCGGATGATAGCCTTACGGTGATTGCTGAACGGAATAGTCAGGGATCTCTGTGGAGGGGGTCGAAGGGTAGTGGGAGTAGACGACATTCGGGGAGGAAGTGAGTGAGAGAGAGGTGAGATTGGTGTTGAGGTAAGTCTTTCGGTGCAAGTCAGCGAGAGAGGGAGAGAAAGACACGGTAAGTATTGATAGCTACGTCTGAGTGAGAGATCTAGACTGAGCCTTGAGTGGTAAGTACAACAATAAATTCCCTTTGTCTGTAATATTTGTCTGATGCTGATTTGATGCTGAGTGAGGTGAGTGATGTGATTGTAGTAGTGGTTGTAAGTGGGTGACCTCAGCTGACAGGGAGTGATACAGCAGGCTGATAACTCAGTGCCAATGCTAATGGCGCTCTACTGTCGCAGGAAGGTATAGCACCTCAGTGATATAAATTGATAGAATAGTGCATGTCAAGTGCTGTAATAACTAATTGAGAGGCTGACTTACACCAACACATCGGGACCCTTGCCCCTTGGCTCGGCTCCACAATGTACCGCATATCACTAAGACACATCGGGCCATGTCCATCTCCAACTCCCTAGGGAGCTTCCACTTCCAAAACTTATTTATGAAGTTAAACTTGGACCTTTCTTTATACATCACAGCCCCGCAGTTTGCAACGACACCGCATCCTTGCCCTCTATACTTATCATATCATATCTTGGCTTCAATACCCCGAGCTTCTTCTCTGATCTCTCGCGACTGCTTACCAAGCTTCAAAGACGACCTGGCGATCCTGCGCATGCCTACAGACCCTTTGCGACACTTTCGAATGCGATTGGCAATTGGATCCTTTGCTCCAAAGACTGCTCCATGAATTGATGCTTTAGACCTTTTCTAGGTGGATATACTATACAGGCAAGTCCTCGTTACGTCTCTGAATCAATTGCGCCAGAGTTGGTTGTCTTCAGGTCTCCCTCCCAATTACGGATACACTCAGCTAACCTCCCCAGCGCCCATAATGACAATGACCACCCTGGACGACGATCGCATGTCCGCTAGCTCACCTGACTCGGATAATGACAACGACAATGATAATGACAATGATAACGATCGCAACGACATCGACGAGACGATGGAGGACGCTGATGACAACGGCGACCAGGATCAAGACGCAGAAGGCGACGACGACGATAATAACGACGACGATGACGATGATGACAACGCCGATGCAGATGCTGATGCAGACGGTGAAGGCGAAGAGTCTCAACCGCCTGCGACAGACTCAAACGATCAACCGAGCACCCAGATAAAATCCGAACCCGATGATTCGCAGTCACAGCCCAGGAAATCAGCTACACCCGCTCCGAGTCTCGACAAGCGGTGGCCCCAGCCGTCGCCCGAGTACATCAGCGCATCGTCCTACGATATCGTGCCGACCATGGCCGCGCCGCAATCCACGAGTGTCAATGCCATGGCTGTCACACCGGACTTGAGGTACTGGATCACGGGAGGTTCGGACGGGTATATTCGCAAATATGACGGGCCTAATACCATCAATGGCAAGCTGGCCTTGACGGTCGCGCAGAGGCATCCGTTTGTGGACAGCGTTACGAAGGCTGGCATACTCATGTCGTACTGGGAGAATGAGGAGCCGCCGCCTCCGGGACGGGGAGACCAGGAGCATATCCTCTCGCCTGTGTACTCTCTCGCGATTCAATCACAGGCTCTTTGGTTACTCTCGGGTCTTGAGTCTGGCGGTATTAATCTCCAGAGCGTCCGACATGACGAGGGCAAGAGGATTCACTGTCTGCAGCAGCACACAAACGCTGTGTCTGTCTTGACGATGGCACAGGACGAAAAGAGCGTTCTTAGCGGTGGATGGGACAAGAACATCTTCGATTGGGATCTCAACACCGGTCAACCGATCAGAAGCTTCGATGGCAACGCAGGTCAAATCTCAGCTCTTGAACTCCGTCCCGCTAGCGGCGCCCCCATCCCAGAAGACGACGATGAGCCACCGCCTCCTACAACAATGACTACAAACAACGCAGCGCCTATAGCGAATGGGAACTTTACAGATCCGCTTACAAACGATGGAGTCGACGATATGACCGCCGAGTTCAACGCCAACGCCCACCCCAGCAACGGCGACGGCGACGGCGACGGTGCAGCTTCACCCGCGCACGACAGCCTTTTTGGAGGAAGTGACGCGGGGAGTTTGTTCGGCGAGACAAAGGAAGATCAACCCTTTGGCAACGACGACGATGAATTCACTGCAGTGATGCCCGGCCATGGTCATGATAGTGCTATGGACCATTCAGCTGACATGGCCGCGCTCGACGCAGGAAAAGATCCAGAACCTGAACCAGAACCTGTTCCGGAACTCGAACCGGTCGTTGAACCGCCCCCGCCTGAAACATCGCAGGATACAAGCGACGCTATGGACGTCGATCTCGTACCGGCTCCAACGCAAGCCACGGAACCATCTCAAGACGCACTCCCCAAGTCTGAGCCAACATCACCTTCGATACTCCTCACAACACACACTCCCACGAATCATGATCCAACACAAACATCCAATACAACATTCCTCTCCGCTGCGATGGACGGAACATTAAGGATCTGGGACAGACGCCAACAAGATCCCGTAGCGCGTATCGGCACAAGGAATGGTGTTCCCCCGTGGTGCATGGGCGCCTGCTGGAGTCCCTCGGGCAACAACATCTACGCGGGCCGTCGCAACGGGACGGTGGAGGAGTATAATATTCACAAGGCGAAGAGGAACTGGGAACCTCACAGGACGCTCAAGTTTCCCGGGGGCAGCGGAGCAGTCAGTGCCGTGAGACCCATGATAAACGGCCGTCATCTCGTCTGGTAGAGTCCCTCCCTCCCCTTCACCATTCCCTCTCATCAGTCTAGACGTCTATACTAACAGTGTCCAGTGCCTCCCACGATATCATGCGTCTCTACGATCTTCGAGAATCGCCCATGAAGCACTCTAGCGTTCCCTTCCTCATCATCCCTGGTCCTCCCCGTGCAGGCGTCATCTCCAGTCTCTACATCGACCCGACAAGCCGCTACATGCTGAGCGCTGCTGGCACAAGAGGCTGGGAGGGTACGAGCACAGAAGTCCTCATCGGTTATGAGATCAATGCTACCAATGGATAGCTTGGGGTCGCGACTCTCCAACTCCAACTGACTGACTCTCCAACTTTGGGACTAGGTCGTCGTGCTTTATATAAATATGCTGGAGTTGGTCATGGCGAGCTTAATTTATTGTTAGATTTTCCTGCCTCTATAGCAATTAGACAAAATTCCATTCTTATTCCTCAATTCTTCGACTTCTCGAGTCACTCAATCAGCCGCAGTCAGAGTTTGATACAATACTCGTACAATTTCTACACCAATGACTACATAATTTAAAATTCCTATCGTAAGTAATTGATTCAATTACTCCGACTGACCTCTCAACCCCCCAATAGCAATATCTCATTCCGCAATTGACGCGATGTGTCATTAATCACACCACTTCCGCCCACCACTTCCGCCCACCACTTCCGCCCACAACATACCAGTCATGAATGAGGAACTGACACCAGTCGTGTTAGAAAGAACATGCCATTAAAATGTGCTGTAACCATAATATGAGTACGACCTGGCGTGTAGAGCATGCAGGCACTTCAGTCGAAGCTGATCAAGTCGTCGTCCTCTTCCTCGTCCTCGTCCTCGTCATCTTCGGCCTTGTCCTCCTGGACCCCGTCATCCATTGACGATTCAAGTCCAATTTCGGTGCCCGATTTGGCAGGCTTCCCCCGGCTGGGTTCAGCTTCTTTGCAAGTTGAGACCTCCATTGACCAATGTGTTTCAACTTTCTCTTCACGTCGCCGATGAAGATCGTCCGATGTTGTCGTTCGGTGCCAGATCCCACTGATGTGTATCGACTCTGGGCTCTTCTGACGCCTCTTGGCCTTTGCGTCATCTGCGAGCTCTTTATCCTTCTTAGCTAGTTTTTCGGGGCTCCAGTTCTGACGGCGAGAACTTTCCTTTGAGGTATCTGCGAAACTCTCCAAGACTGCAGTTGTCGTTATGGTATTGCCTGCAGTTTGGCGTACCTGCTGGATAGTTTCCGCGTAATAGCCTCCCTCCATTATCTCTTCACTGGTTGGCTCTAAACAATGCTTTCGAGCTTGTGCCATGTGAGTTGGAGTTTGTGCCCAGGGACTTTGAGCTTCAAAGGGATCAGACCGGCCAGTTGGAGAAGTCTGATGGCCAGGTCCTCCCGACCTTGTTCTGTTGCTTCGTGACTGATGGCGATTGTTGGGCCTTTTGGGAGCTCGAGCAGGCAAGGGAGAAGGTCTAAGGGGCAACTTCATCTTTGGAGCCTCATCGCATCGTGAGGGGCACTGGCAAGGCTGCCAACAAAGCGATTCGCAACTGTGGCCGCACTTCAAGACCTCTTCGCACTTCTCCAAGCATTTGACCTCGCTGTGGTCGAACTTGTGGCAAGTGAGCTTGCATGGATGGCCCTTTGCACACGTAGACTCGCAACCTTTGTCGCAACCGCCACCGGGGATGTACTTCCAACCACTGGCATTCTTGAGGTTTGTTCGCGTTCCGTGGTTATGGCAAGTGACTGGCAGATGATTGTCAATACAATGGCGACGTTCAAACACATCGATGACCTTTCTCCATGTACTGTATGCCTCTGAATTCTCATCACGCACAAGTGTCTGGGAGTTGCCGAAGACATACATCCCGCATCTCGCTCGACTGGTACCCACGTTTGCCCGATTCGCATTCCCAATGAAGCCTGGGCCAAGGGTTCGAACTAGAGATAGCAGAATGACATCGTTCTCCTCGCCCTGGAAACCGTCCACAGTCCTTACGGACCACTTCTTCAACGGATTCTTGATTTCGAGATACAGATCGCGACGAAGCTTCTCCGTGATGAGAGCAACCTGCCCCTTGTAGAACGTCAAAATTGTGATACGTTCTGGGTCAACGCCGTTTTGAACAAGATATCGCACGAAGCCCACTATCATGGCGGCTTCATCTGGGTTCGAAAATGAAAAGTCGTTGACATTCTGCATCTCTTGTCCCTCGTGATCAAACCACCAAAGGCTCTTTCCGCCCATGCCTGGCATAGGAGGTCGGTTGTCTGGGTCGTAGACGGAACAATGATCAGTGAGCTTGGGGTAGAAGGCGTTGACCACCTCGCGAATGGCAGGGACCATACGACGCTGGACTCGGAGCATACTATATGGCAACTTGAGCTTGACCAGACGCTCAAACAAAGACACATGCATATTGTAGGGATCACGGCCGAGTTCTCGTACATCTACAGATGGTACCAGTTGCTGGTGATCTCCGACGAGCACTACCTGGTCCAGACTGGGATAGAGAGCGGAGCTAATGTTGGCTTCTCGAGTTTCGGCCGCTTCCTCGATCATCAATATGCGGGGCTTCAATGCTGCGATCATACCACGATACTTGGACAGTCCGGTGGTTGTACAACCCACGATCTCAATACGTTCAGATGTGATGAGTCTGACGTCGGACTCCCATCGGCTGACTTTGATATCATCACAGGCTTCCTGGTACTCTTTGAGAAGCTGAGGGAACTTTTGAGCTCGTGCGCGGATAAGTTCTTCTCGTAGGAGGCGGTAGACCATGCCGCGCTCATTTGGCTTGACCTTATATAGATCTTGATTCATCTTCAATAGCCTGCGGGCTCGGTGGACCCAGGAGGCTTGTTTGGAGAGTGCAGTCGGAAGGGCACCGGTGACGTTGAACTTCATGGGAAAGAAAGCACCCTTCAGTCTCTCCTTCTGATTCTCCTGCTGGGTTTCGTCAGGCGCATCATCCTTTGCAGGATTTTCAGCCTGATTCTGAGGAGGGCGTATGTCAACAGTGGTGTCGTCCTCGATGACCTGGAGCCAGTGCGCAATGCGACATTCTATCTCAGTTCCGTCCTCACGATTGACCAGAGTAGCAGATTCCCACTCGTCATCGTCCAACGACTTGTACTGAGCATCCGAGAGGAGTCCTTCTCGATGAAACTCTTCAGCTGGGATCAGAAATGCAGGGAAACATTCCGACAACAAGGTCTCAATTGTGCCGAGAACCTTTCTTCGAGCTTGCTCACCCCCAATACCGCCGCTACCTTTACCTTTCTTGGATTTGAGATTGAACAAAGTACGCTCTTCTATCACCTCGTCTTCTGTACGCCCACCGAGACGCACAATGACGGCTTCAAAAACCGAGAGTCGGTCTAGAAGCTGATCGAGAGCGTGGTTGGTTTGAGCAGCAACCACGACAGGTGGGATATCTTCTTTTTTTTCTTCCCTTCGAGCCTTGAGAGTCTGGACATAGCTTTCAATGGCTACAACGGAGGTGAATGTCTTGCCAGTGCCAGGAGGACCTTGGATGACAGCCAGTTCTTTGTGGGTCATGCGTTCCAAAGCTTCCCTTTGAGAAGGGTCAAGGTGATCAGCTCTGTCAGGAATACGAGGAGTCTGCCCTGGAGTGTCTGCAAGATAAGCAGTCGTGTGTTCGGTGTTGGACTCATGAATGATGTATTTGTCAAACTTGGAACTGAGGAATGTTAGTTTGAGTATTGAGTATGCAATGGGAAAGACTTACTCGAACATTGCGGCATGTTGCAGCCCAACCATGGCGTGACGAACAGTCTCAAAATAACCTCCTTTGGCTTCAAGCATCACCATTTCGACGGAAGGGTCGAAGACAGCATTGTTACAGTCGGACCAAAAGATCTCGATCCGGGGCGGGGTGTCTTTACCTTCGTTATCAGCAGGATCAGGTTCTAGGCCACCCACGATGTATCGTGCTGCAACGACTGCAACATAACATTGGGTGTTGAAGTTGTCATCTTTGGGAGAAAGCGCGATAAGGGTTCCAGCAGTAAGCCGGTTCGACTGTTTCCACTCAACTTTGGTGGGTGAGCGCTCTGTTGAGAAGGCAATGCGGCAAGCTGCCCCAGATCTAGCAAACAAGTAGCCTTGGACATGTACCTTGTAGTTGTTAGTAGTAGACTTGAGGAAGTAAAAAGTGTGACGGACTTGTGTATAGATGTAGAAGTTGTCTCTGTCACCCTCCATCATTCTAGGCTTGTTCTTGAAACAATTAACAGCTTGCCGAAGAAGCTCAGTACCCTCGAAGCGATTCGTGATATACTGGAACTCGAGGTAGGCATTCTTGGCATCACGTTCAGATAGTTCCTTGACAATTGGTGGAGGAGGCAACGGAGCAGGATCGATGGACATCAACTCGCTCGAGTGCGGGAACTCTGGAGCCATGTGCCAAGGGACGCTGCCAGTCTTTGGCAGATTGTTCTTGTGCGTGACATGCTGAGTAATGATCTCCAAAGGAGTCTGGTCTCTCGGCATCTTGGAAACATTAGTGTGTGTGAAGAAGAGGTATCGTTGTTGTACTCACCTGGTGGTTCTGGTCCCCCATCTTGCAAGATGAAGATGATCTTGCTCGATGAACTCGATGGAAGGAGAAGCACCCACAACTGGCGTTGCAAGGCAGAATATGGACAGGCTCAAGGAGATGAGAGATGAGAGATGAGAGATGTGCAAAGGATTAATATGTGATCAAGAAGCTCTGAGTGCTTCGTGATGGATGTCAGTAGTGTGTGTTTTTGATGAGATTGGTTGACGACGGAAAGGATTAATACGGTGAAGGAGAGAAGAGAAGAGGAGAGGAGAGATGAGATGCAGAGAAAGACTGCGAGAAATAAGGTGAGAAGAGTCAGGAGCAATTTCTTGAAGTGCTTGTTGCCCAGCAACTCTGAAGAACGAGGAGTAGAGGAGAGAGAAAGAGAGAGAAGGAAGAAGTGTGAGAAGAGAAGAGAAAGAAGGTGGGTAGTGGGCGCAAGCTGCAGGTATGACTGAGGACTCAACTCAAGTTTTGAGTCCAATGAAAAGTTGAGGATAGGTAGAATGTTGATGCCAGCTGCCCGCCAGGTGCCACTTGCAGATGTTGGGAATTCCCCTTAGCGGGAGGTGACGTCCCCTGGCTCCAGTTGCTCCAGCAGGGGCTCCAGTACAGGTAGCGAGTAAAGGGCCTCAGGGCATCCAATCGAAATTTTAATATGACTCGGAGGATATATTTGATACTGCGATGAAGCTGGTGAGTATTTTATGTTGGTTGTTTTGATGGCTGGGGTATAACTGATGAGTGTTGAGCGCGTTGCACCGGGCTTGGGGCGAGTGTTCAGGCACGAGGTTTCCTCTTTGACAGGCTTGGCACAGGCGGTGTTTTTAAAATATTGTGTTGACTTTGAAGAGCGATCTCTGTTGTTGAACTGCGTTGTATTGTTTCAATTCGGTACAGTAAGAACATTTGTTGTCGGCAGAACAATGGGACACTCCAAGAGGAGAGGAAAGCAGGGCACACGACACCTGAGAACGGCGCAAGGGAAGATTGTAATGAACGACCGCAAGTCTCAATTGGCTCAGATCCTTATGTCAATTCGGCGACTGATCGCTGGTGTTCTCGTAGAGTGTGAGTGTCCTGCCCTCCAAACTCGTGGTTAGCTCGTTGGCGCTCGACTGACAAGTTCCAGGAGTCTACCTTTTTCGCAACTGCCCAAAGACACAAACAGCTCAAGTTCGAGGATTAAAAACCAGTCTCTTAACTTCAATTGAAAGTTTCTGCCTGTCACTAATCGCTCGTGTGCAATGCCTCGTCTCGTCTCGTCGCAGAAAAGGGGTAATTCGTCGCGCGTCATCAATCAGAAATCGTCTTCAAAGCCAGCTTTAACAACCCCAAATCAAGCGTGATATCTATTCAGAGAAGTGAAAAGAAAGACACGGAAGAAGAGAAGGAGAAAACGTTCAGAAAATGAAGAGTACACCCGTGGTGCTTGATCTCGGGAGCCTGCATATGGCTACACTCAGCAATCGTCATGTACCCTGCAAGTTCCCTCTCAGCGCGTCAGTACAAAATGACAGAATGGGCGTTTTGAATCGGAATCATGGCAATTTGTATGTTTGAATCATGGGCCTGGCGTGTCTCCAGGGGGGTATACGGCATCTTGCATCACGGTCAGGGCCGTACCTAATCAAGGCAATGAGGGACAGAGTACTAAGGTAATGTGACACATGCATGTCGTTCTATATGGGATGAACAAGATTTGACAGCACTTAATCAGAGCGAAAGGGTCGATTTGTCATGATGAAGCAACATGGGTTGGGACTTGTCGTGTATTCAGTTGTCGCCGCATCATTTGTGAGTGACTGGCAAAAGGACTGCTTGCTGCAACGAGCGTTTGCGAAATTACAAGCATGCATACATGGACAAACACTATGCCACAATTGCTGTTTGGGCATTGGACTATGTACAGTAAACGCTGACAATTTCATTGACCTGCATATCAAACAACACATGCATGCAAGCCTCATCACAAGCCTCACCATCAATCACGAGCCTCAAAGAACAAACATCTGCATGGACAGAATTGGCGATTTCATTCCTCTTCAGGGTATTTCGATGTATCAAACCCTCCCACGAAAAGCAACAACTCGACCAAGACCCTTTATACCATGCAATCACTCTTTCCTCTTACACAAGTGTTAATACACTCCATCACAAATCGCTTTTGGAACCCGCGATAATGACCTCACAGACCAAAGCCCCCTTTCGCCACAAAATGCCCGCCGCATCCCTTTGCCTTGGACCCCATTTCGCCTGGTAAGAAGACCGACCAACACCCCGGAATACCTGTCGTCGTGTACGGACTCGATATATATACAGCAGGATGCACAACCGAGAGGCGACCAAAACCTTCTATATGATCGCAAACCCTGCATGTTCCAGCTCAACGCCATCAGGGAGAATTGGCCGTCCCTGCATCGGGAAAGGCCAGAAGAGGGGGTTTTCCATATTGTCTCCTGTCTTCTGCACAGACGGTGATTGGTCTTCCATGAATGGTCCCACGCCCCATTGGCACGTAATGTCTCCGTTCCTCAGGTTGGGCGAGAAGAAGTTGAGACTCCCCGTATGCGGCAAGACCAAACGGTCGTACTCTTCCGCTGTGAGCTTATCGGCATTGTTTTCGACATCAATGTCCCACTTTGCGGCCAAATAACGTAGTATGTTGAGAGCCTGCTCAGCGAATTGGTGGCAAGGAGCCATCTCTGTCAGATCTGCAATGCCTTGAGTGATGGACTCGGCCACACGAGGATCCACCTTGACCGCCTTCTCCATGTCTGCCTCGGTCGTATCCGAGCCGACTGTTGTTGCACCAATCGCTAGGTGCATGATGGCTGATGTGAGAACAAAATATGGCACGAATGAGGGCGTTCGCCGTAAGGTGTAGAGTGAAGAGTAAGATCTTAGAAGGCCTTGAATGGCGTCCGCCGCCTGTGAGCACACATCGCGAGGCGAGACCTTGGATCCAATGATCCGTAGCTTGATCAGAGGCCGGAACAATAGCAGGATTGCGAAATGATAGTACATGCTGCTCAAGTTAGCGATCGTGGTGAAAGAAGCGTGTTGGACTTGAGACTTACTGGGCGAACAGCACAGCTGGGGTGAAATTGTGCCCCAGCCGAAGGACCTCAGGTATGCGATCATACCAATTGAGGTACTGTGTGTACATGTTCAAAAGTTCTCTCGCTGTAAGGGGCTTGCCGGGGGAATGAAGGATGTATAGGGATTGGTGTACGAGCTCGCTGAGTTCGCAGAAACATTTGTACACGGAACGCACATTAGACGGTTGTTGGCAAGAGCGTTGCAAGGGAGCTCCTGTCACAATCAGCGATAGTCATGGAATAACACAGAAGAGACTCACCGTCGTCAGTATAAGGCACCCAAAGAGACGCTTCGACGTCTCCTATTATCGCAGGCTTTGGTGGTAGATGAGGGAAGCAGGAGCATTGTGGTAATGAGCCTGTGGCGAGCGACCATGCACTGTAGTATCTGTTAGAGGGAAACCTCACGATGCAAGAGGAAACTCACTGATCAAGCGCAAAAGCACCCCAGAAGGTTGCTGACTGCACAGCGAGTTCATCTTCATCTCCTTCATCCATTATCCGGTGAAGTCCCATCTCAACGGCGAGTCGAATACTCTGCCCAGCGTAATACCAACTCTCTGAATCTCGCCCGCAACTAGCCTCTCGGATCGACATTATCCCCAAAGCTTGGATAGTTGTAAGGGAATGGTGATCCGTTTCCTGGGCAAATAGTCTCAATGACTCCTTGAAGAAGTGGTCGCCAGACGTATAAGGGTCGTTGGGATTCGCTCGAGACATGGGTTGTTTCGAAAAGCGACACCCCAATGCAAGTAGGGCATTCACCAGTATCGGTGAACAATATCGATTCCGTCCCTCCTGGAAATCCTGTAGAAAGTGTTCTTTGCTCAGAGACGCAAATGTTGGATACTCCCAACAGAAATACAACGCTAGAAGATGTTGAACAAGAACGCTATCGCCGGTGATCGCGGTCCAAGTTGAAGCTGGTGTTCGCAGCCCCGGTTCGTTTAACGGTGCCAGGATCTGTTCAACCCCGCGATATCGTGGAAGACCGTCCGAGATCTGGTCAGGATTCATCCCTTCGGCCCAAGACCCAACTCGATTTTGTGGTGGTCCTCGCATATCTGTCTGCCAGTTCATGGCGTCGGGATGTGAGTTGCTCCTCGTTGACCCGGTTTGGCTAAATGAAGATTGCCAGGGACTGTGCTGCCCCATCTCGGGCCTCATGGAAGACTGCTGCGACTGTTGATGGTTCGCACCAAGGCTCATGGCTGCCAATGTACCCAGTCCACCTCCTGGGAACCCCGGGTTAGGACCCATGGTAGGCGCCTCGGTACGGGAAGGAAACGAAGGTATCGAACGCTCCCCAGGGCGTGGCGAGCTTGCGAGCCATTCTGAAATGGTTTCGATGGGTTGGCCGCCCCGGAGGCGGGTTAAAACCTCTTCCCATAGTTCTGGTCGGACAAGAGCAGCGAAGACTTGGTCACTTGAGCGCTGCTTCTGTCGAAGAGTTTCGATTTCGGTTCGCAGGTTCTCCTTCGACTGGCGCACGGGAACCTCGTATACACATTCGGCATCTTTCTGTGCTCTACATCGTCCGCACGGTTTTTTGCCATCGCACTGTAACATCAATTGTTAGCAAGGATGAGTTTACGGGATAATCAATGCGGAACGAGGCGAGCACTACAGCCAACCGTGGAAGTCCATCACAAGCTAAATAAATTGTTGTGGTGGGACATGCTATGACGTACAAGGAAAGTGAAGAACAAGAGCCGACTACGCAACCAGGGATTCCGGGAAAGTTAAGCTGATCTGCTACATACCTTTGCGCGCTTCTTGCGGCATTCTGTGCAGGCATTGGGCGTCACAACACCTAACCCTCGGCGACGTTTCGAGTTTTGTGTATGGCTGATGTTGGCTGTTGCAGGACCTGATGCAGTCGACGGCGTATTGGAGGACTGAACTGAGGTGGGGGTAGGATTCCCTTGTGAGGAGGCTCCCCCAACCTGCGCAGTAGCTCCTTGCGGCGTGTGTTCAGCACTGGGTTGTCGTTGACTCCCAGCATCTGAATATTCGTTGTCAACGTCCATAACTCGAAAAACGAGCCTGACCGCAGGCTATCGCAAAGTTACAAAAGTTTGTGGGGGCAGAGGAAAGGTTCGGTGTTTCGCTATTGTCGTGCGTATGGAACCAAGCGTGCGTCGTGAAGTTTTGTGAGCTCCAACCTTCAGCTCGAAGAGCGTCGGGTGGGATGAGGTCTTGGAGGGGCGACGGCGGAGGGCACGGCGCAGTCTGACATGCTGCGAGGGGATTCGCGATGGTGTCGTCAAAGTCACAACCTGAGTCTTGGAGCTGGAAATCTCGCCTTGTCCTCCTCTGGTCACAGGTCAAAATGCAAGGCTGATTTTTTTTTTTTGGCGCCAGAAGCGAAGATGACTTTGGGCGGTTGGTACTTGAATGACTTCTGCTTTCTCAATCGCGTCACGGTGGCCTTGTAGCGGGGAGAATGCGATGCGGAGACAAAACGGTTGAAGATGGCCCACCTAAGCTCTCACAACTGCATCGAGACCAGTCACAGCGAGTCGTAGGTCGAATTTGGGTAAAAGGCCCGGGCAATGCGCATTCGTTGACTAGCTAGTAGAGTGCTAGGCTCTAGAACGACGTAACCGAACTAGAGGTGAGCTTTACTTTGAAAGCTCACGAACTCGAGGATACGCGACCGGGGTTTCAAGGAGCTCGAGGCCGACTCCGCGAGTCAAGGTAGAGAAAATGAAGGCTTGCAGGAGTCGCAGATCAATGGCGCTTCGAAGCGCGCAATGTTGTTTCTCTTTTCCTCTCTCAACTTGCGTTCTCAATAGGGAGTAACGAGGTTGCGAAAAAGTCTGGTATACTCGGTGTCCACTCGATCGTCGATTGCGCCGGCAGTGGTCCATGCACAACACGGATTGGCATCTATTTGAGTTGAACAATTGAAGATATTGAAGTCAAATTGAGGCCGAAAGCGGAAGTTTTGCGCATATAACGGAAGTTGGACAGATTGGGAATAAAGTGAGAACTGATTGATTGTAGGAATGTGTGAGAAATGGGACGATAAAGATTGGCTGTGTCCAGTATGGGAATCTCTTGCGATTGCGATCACGATTATCGTCGCGCTCGATTACCAAGTTCGGGCCGGTTCAAATAGAGGCAGAACCACGGCGAAGCTTCTCGACTGTAGTTTTAGTTTGCTTGATGCCCTGTTGCTGTGCTGAATGAATTCTGCGTTTCCTTGGCGAACTCTGTTGCAGATGGTATGTCTTACAGCTATGAAGTCGATTACAGTAGCTGGGGTCCAGGCTCTGTCCCACGCTTCATGTCGTGAAACAGACAATGATCGAACCGCGGATATGGAAGCTCTTTAGGGAAATATGAAGATGGTTGATGATAGTTGGAGATCAAAGTTGAGAAAATGATTAGGTGGTCGAATGAAAGAGCTTTTTCTGGTTCTGCCTGAGGTAGAACTTGGAAGGCACGCTCAACCTCTTTCAGGTTACCTACCAATGTTATCAGAGGGTTGTTCCGCTTTTGACTGCTGCAGAAAGGAACGAACTCTAATTTTTGAACCGGCGTAAACGTTCTTGTCTTTGTAATCCAGTTCAACATTGTCGACCGTCCAAGCTAGGATTCTTCTGTCTAAAGTTCTCTGATAACCATGAGAATGAGTGCCATGGCCAGATCGGCCAGGCCAGGCCCTACCAAGCTTGAAATTTAGTTAGGGTCGTGGTCTAAGTGGACAATGTGCTCAACGAGCCGTCATTCTGCAGTTGTAGACTGTCGATGGGCCTTTCTTATTGCTCGCCCTCTCATCGCCATTTTTCAGCTGCAAATCATGTCTTTTTTGAACGGGAAATGTCTGAGACAAAGCTGTTTTTGTCCGCACCGCACTTCCCCCCCTCAGCCTCTAAGCAAGGAAAACCACAAAGTTGTACGCCATCAAACTTATCTCCAAGCCTGAATCAATGTCACATCCCCCACAAGCAAGTCTATCGTCCAATTGAAATGTTGCGGAGTCTGCCAGATTGTGCATGCTTCCTTGCATTTGGCGCATCCTTTGAGCCCTCCATCTCATCACCGTAACTTCGCATCGGAAAAGGCCAAACGGATATAAAACGGACGGCCATCACCAAGCCCCATGTTTCGTTCAATGAGATCTTTCAAGGAGAGAATAGGGCCAGAGCCCCTGTGTATATGATGTCAGAGATATTGTAGGCTGGCGGCGATCAGAACATCATGGTTGATCATAAGCTGGGGTAATTTACATCTTGGCAACATATGAATGACATTGCTGCGTCGAAGCCCTATTGATGGTACTGGAGCAAATGCTAAGAAAGCTGCCTTACAATACTGGGCGATCCTGATGAATGGTCATCCAGGGGCTAAAAGGGAGCGATCTCTTAGAATATTGGGTGTTCATTCCAATTGTCTTCTTCATCTGCACCTGAGAATTAACTTTCATGCCAGGGCCATCCGTCGAAGTTCCCCTCTCGACCTAGACTACCCCACAGTACGTCATCAACCTCTGACAGCCTCAACGTTCAATTAATTCAGCTTGGGTCATGACCTTGAGCTGAGCTGCACTGTAACATGGCCTATAATTGCGGCCTCTTTGGCTGATAATGCCCTTCCAACATCGATAAGAGGGGCTGGAAGAACTCTTCAATAACAAAAGACACAGAGTTCACTGCCGTATATAGTGATTGACAATATTACCCCAAAATCCAACCATCCGCCCATGATACCACCGTCCATGCTATGACCTGATTTTCCAAACACCACTGAACCGCGCCCTGTATACATGCGCCCAGTTCCAATGCACCACTATTATACAGCCAGGTTGTTTAATGACAAAGGAAAATAATATATGCCTAACTCTCCGTCAGAGTCTATGCAAACGGTTCCCGGCGCCCTTTACTAGGACTTCGGTTTTTAACAGGGCTACGGCCCCGATCCGTCTTGCTTGGGCTACGACGCAGTGAAGGAGTGTATGGAGGCGCAAGAATCGTCTTCATTTTTGGCGGCGGTGTACTGTCCGTATCTGTACCGTCGTCGAGCAACATGTGACGCTGCATCCTTGGTGTTTGCACAGGAACCCACATGAACCCAGGGCCGTTCTCAGGGGCCATGGACGGATCGTGAGGTGGAGCTGCGGGTTGTGACTGAACGGGAGTTGCTGGCTTGCTGACATATCCACCCAAGAAAAAGTTGTTGGCGAAGGCACAAAAGATGAGAACAGCGAAGAAGAATCCCTGTGAAGTGGTTAGCTTGGCGATCAGTATTATGCTGCATGAGGTACCCACCCAAGCCTTGAGGTTCATTGCTTCGGAAAACTCGTTGATGATCTCTGCGATTTGCTTCGCAGTCACCTTGACCCTCATGATAGCCTCAGGGTTCTGTGTCATGCATTCAGACCACTCCTCGCATGCCACTCTGAGCGCGGGACGATCGTTCTTAGCGCATCCGTTGATACTGTACTGAGTTTGGCATTCCGTAATTCTTCCCATGATCTCGATCCGTGCCATCTCGTTTGCATTTTCAATATCCGTTTTCACTGTGGTTACAATGGACCAGCCAATGTAGACAAAGACTGATACCAGAAAGAAGTTCACAATCAACTTGACCCATCTGTAAAGATTATCGGGGGCATTGGGGTGCTCGTCCAACATATGCAGCAGAGATCCAAAGAAACCTCTTGGGGCTTCCTTTGTTGCCTTCTTCTTGCCACGAGTCCGTCTCGGTGCGATGCTATCTTCCGAGTCGGAGTCTGACTCGGTCCAGCGGTGCCGAGTAATGCTGCTGACATCTCTATCGAGATTATGTCTCTTTCGCTTGCGAATAAATTCTGATACAGAGAGGTCTCGAGTCGCCCGTATTTCGCCTCGACCTGGGGTGTGCTTTTTGCTTGAGAAAGGAGTTTTGTTGTAACGAAAGGACTTGTCGATTTTCGAGGGACTCGTCATTCCACTCATGTTGATATCGCTCATACGGTCCCCCTCGGGAGTATCATTCGGAAAGTCAGAAACTTCTGTCAACGCAGGGCTATCTTCTGCACCTGAGGCTTCAGACAGCGCAACGTCATCAAAAGGTCGTCGGGGTGTCGTAAAGGCAGGGTTGCGGAATGCTGGCGCGGTAGTTCTCGACGACAATTGAGGAGTAAAGGAAGATTGCGGTGGTTTCGTTTTTGAAGGCGTCCCTAGATTTGCGAAAGGATTTGGCCTTGTCGATTTCGAAGGGGAGCCAAAGACTACGAACGGTTAGCAAAGAGCTGCCAGACATCATGGATGATAGAAGCTACAGCTACAACTGTGACGCCGGAAAAGGTAAACTTGCCATTCTGTGGGTTACTTTTTGCTGCATGTGTAAAAGGACTCGTGGGATCAAAAGGGCCACTGTTCTGGTACTCCCAGTCCATAGGACCTTCGTAAGTTCGACGATCCATAATCGATGATAGCTACTAATAGCTCGAATAATTACGATGTAAGGTTCGCCAGGTGGACAGAGGTTGTGGTTGACGTCGGGACCGCTGTGGTGACTGAAAGCAGCTGCCAGATTCAATCCATCGAGTATTCTTCAATTCATCCGTGGCAACCAAAAAGGCCAAAGTAAACAAAGGGTGCGGGCCACCTGCCTGAGGTTTCCAGGTGGAGCTTCACGATTATGTCAGCGAACAGGGGTCGCGCCTCGCACCTGTGGCGGCTCTAGCCATACAAAGAAAGTTGAAGGTTTGCGAATTGTCAATCTTTTCATAATTACAGCATTCGACGATTTTTTACCAACAAATTTCTAGCACCAAGCTCTCGAAGTCTCTGAAGCGCTGTGAATACCAAGTTTCAACAAGCGATAAAGAACTCTCAGAGCGATCTCTCAAGATCGACGAGGCGGCGCGATGTCGGAAAGGGATTCCCCAGTTGGCGAGCACGCCAATGAGCCTGTCAACGACGGCCAAGAGCAAGAATATGAAGATGCTGTTGCCGCCGCTGATTCTGATCGCGACTCCGATGCGCTGTCCGAAGTAGATGAGGATCAGTTCGAGGATTACGACCCAGAAACGGCGAACATTGAGGACCGTCCCGTCGACATTGATGAAGATGTTGCGCGCACATTGAAGGCTACAAAGCGAAAGCGCGCCGACGGAGAGGCCCCAAAGAAACCACGTGAAGGCCGTCGAGATAAGAAGCGCCGAGATCGAGATGAAGATGTTGATATGGATGATACAGAGGATGCGGGCAAAAAGTCGCGACGTTCAAGACGCGCTGCTGGTGATGGAGAGCGACGTCAGCGTTCTAAGCCTGCTAGTCCAGAGCCAGAGAAGGAGGAGAACTTGACACCGGCAGAGCGAAAGCAGCGAGAGCTCGACCGAATGATCGATGCGGCAATCAAAAAGCCAAGCGGTCTCAAGCGCAGGAAGAAGGATGAGATTGTAGGTTTCGAAGTGCATAGGCTCAAGTTCTTCCACTAATTTCTTTCTGCCCAGGATCTTGAGGACGAGATTGATGACCTTCTAGCGGATCTCAAGGTACAGATGGAGCAGGCCTGTCAGGCTGATAACCAGGCTCGCGAGTCCGGCCAACCAGCTCTGCACAAGCTGAAGCTTCTCCCCGAAGTCACCGCTATCCTGAACCGAAACAACGTCCAACACGCCGTTCTGGACCCCGATACGAACTTTTTGCAGCACGTCAAGTTCTTCTTGGAGCCTCTGAACGACGGCTCTCTTCCAGCATACAACATTCAACGCGACATCTTCAACGCTCTCGCCAAGATGAACATCGAGAAAGAGGCACTCCTCAGCAGCGGTATCGGAAGAGTGGTGGTGTTCTATACTCGTAGCAAGAAGCCCGAACCCAGTATCAAGAGAATTGCTACACGACTCCTGGGAGAATGGAGTCGACCTATCCTGAAACGAACCGACGATTACAAGAAGCGCCAGATCGAGACCCGTGATTACGATTATGAGTATGTATTTTCTTGCGGTTTGCTTCTTACACATGCTAACTTTGATGCCAGATCTGCCAAGATGGCACAACGCCAGAAGACTAGCTCTCAATTCAGTCTTTCCCAGCGTCCTGCCGTCAACGCCAAGGATGCTGAGCGCGAACGCCTACTGGCCCCATCACGAGGTAACAACTCGGCGCGTATGGTCAACTTGCCTTCGAGCTATACTGTTGCTCCTCAGAGTTCCTTTATGGGCTCGCAAAATTCCAGCCATCGTCCCCTCGGTGCAGGCGGTATGGAGGCTTTCCGCAAGATGGCTCAGAAGAGCAAGAAGCGGGCCAACTAAGGCCGAAATTCACGGTTGGGTTTTCTTTAGAGCTTCTTGGAACGTACCATATTCAGGCGAGCATGACAGTTGTAAGCTATTAGTTGAAACAGAAGAGTTGATGCACGCGGGTTCTGGGTTTGGCGTTCTCGGCGTTCACATAATAGGCTATTAAACACATCAAAACTGGAGCCCTCATGACGGGCTAAAACGAACTAATTTGTTTCGATATCATTTATGATTGTGACTTTGATACTTGTGATGTTGAACGTGTCAGTCCCGTGGTCTTGAGACACCAGATGACATGCACGGTTGGCTCCCACGTGGTTTTGGGGGTGATCGGTCGCTGAACACATGTAAGCACGATAAATATCGTTGATATGGTCAGTTCATTGACCCTGCAATCTTCATGACAACCTCGGTTCATGCTTGTGAGAGCACTTCTTCTATAGCTCTGTCATCGTTGGAGAAGCGTTCCCCAAAACGACTTCAGCGTTGAAGTTCAGCTCATGTAAGTAGAACACCAACAGACCCTGCTCAGAGGACAATTCTCAGATCCTCGTACAACGGAGTACGGTGCTAAAGCGCTTGAGTTAAATCAGCCTATATTCTTGCTCATTGTAAAATACGAGGCTTGAGTGTCTAGAGTGGTTCAGAGCATCCTTCAGTCACGCGTTGACCGCTTCTTGTGTGGCCACTTTGGGTCCTTTCTCTATCTAACATGTCAACCTTGGATATTTCCTTGTTAGAGGGTGCTTCTAGCCCGCCTCATACCGCTCTCTTCTGCCTCTCACACATTTACCATAACCTCTTTCTTCTGATGCCTGTCGCCAGCCTACGCCAGCCCTCCTCTGCCACCAACAGCACAAACGTACCTCCAGACCTACGGCCTGATAGCGGCGCAGATAGGTATCGCGAATGTTTCAATCGGCTGTATTCTCCGAAGTAATTGACAGTTTATCACAACACCCTTCGTTGCCCTGATTGGAATGCCTCGGATTCCGGCGGCTAAGGGCGGCTGGCTGCAGGTGGTTTTACTGCGGCGCTTAAAGCATTAAGCTAGCCATATGATACTCGAGTTGTGTTGAAACAGGCCTCAAATACGACCTCGGAAAAGGACGATGCACAGGCAATGAATAGACGTTAACGTAGGCAACATGTCTCACTCGAATGCAGGCCCTGGGTTTCTTGAAGTGCGTTTGGGGTCACAAATCAACGCGGCATGAGGTCTACACACTTATATGGTATAGAGATGAGTTAATCATTGACACGGCCAAGGTGTCTATAAATTGCCGGTGACCCGTAAGCTATGCAGAGTACAACTACACGCTGAGCTGTACAGGTCGCTTGGATCATTCCCAGTCAACCAAGAAGCTGTCGATCTCCTTACCACCATCCAAACCAGTTCTTTGAACGACATCCAGCCACGGGAAACAGTACAACCTTGGTTCCTAGTCATATAAATCCATTCGTCAAGCATAGGTCAATGGGTGGCGCGGGTAATATATTATATCTGCTGTTGTTTCACTTAGCGCCGTTGGACTCCCCAAGGAAGTACACCAATATGTGCAAATGCTTTGGAGACAAGTATAAATAGAGTGTATACAGCTGGGTATTGTCAAACCCTCAGTAATATTTATAAGAAGCTTCTCCAGTAATTGTCATCATGGTTAAGAACAAGCCAAGATTGTATGTTGTCTGCTTCTTTCGCACTCCTCAAGAAGGCGGAAACCCTGACCCTTACCATTGGGGTCTCGCCAGCGGCCCAAAGGATGGTGGAATGGACGGTATGCTTCTCTACCACGTTCGCAATATCCCAACTTCACAAGGCATACACTGGCAGTTAGAAGAGCCACCGCGCAATCTCTCAAGCGGCCCAACCCCTGCGATGCTCACATTCACAGCCGTGGCCAAGATCGAAAACTTGCGGCGCCTGGAGGAGGTCATTAGAGCTGTCCCTATAGAAACGAATGCTGTCTGGACTGTCTTCAATTGCCAGATGTGGGTTGAGCAAGCTTTGGCTGCTGTCGTTGGGGACCAGAGGTGTGTGGGTACGAATGCAATTCCGGCGAACTGGGCCGTACTTCATCAGCAATGCACATCGTTCTCGGATCCGTTCCGGGAAATGCGACTTCGAGGGCAGCCTCTGCCAACTCCAAGGCCTGCGCAGAATCTTCTACCTTCGTAGAAGTAGCTGTCAAGAGCAGTGCTGCGGTCTGTAACGCACTCTGTGTATTGAAAGCGGTAAGGAGGAGGCAAAAGATCTATCTTACCTCGTACCCATGATCCCAGGGGACGCCTCGCCGACAATGGTGCATTGGATGGGTACCTGAGTAGAATGTGTACACCGAAGGGCGAGAGCGAAGATGACTGGGTTGGCTATAACCATGGTAATGGATTTCAGGAACGCGGCGCGCAGAAACATAACCGTCCAGCGTCTGCCAATGCGCCGTGTTGTTCACTTAGCACGCCCTCGCCGATTCCTAGCGCAACGGCACAATGGTTGTCCACTCTGTATATAATTCAGCCTGTAACAAGTCTGTTCTTGGTGCAAATGTCGTGCGGGCCCCATGTACACAGTCCGCTCAAAGAACAAGTTGTGACGGGGGCATGTCGAGGTTTCCTTCGCAATTTTCTTGCGAATCTGATTGCTTCTCAAATTCGCCGTCCGCAGCATCGGAAACCTCTGGGAGTTGGTGACGTTGAGAGGAAGATTGCAAAGGACTCGCATAGCCTTGTTCTAAGACGGTCTATCAGCTCCTGTAACCAGCCAAAGTTGCTCGGCGGCATCGCCTTTTCCGTAGTCGGCGTTGCCCTCATTTCTTCGCAGATGGTTTGCCGGCGTGAGGTCGAATCCAGCATCTCCAGGCTGCCTGTCTTGAATGTCTGTTAAATTCCCCAGGCGAATTGACTGACATGCGCCGTCAAGCCCCATCACAATAATGCTTTCTCCATAGATCGTCCATCTCTTTCTCTTGCGGCCACTCATCCAGAAACTTCCCAATCTCTTCCCTCCACCCTTTGATGTAATGGGTATTAATCGCGGTCGTGTACTCCCAGTACCGTGGATACCATCCAGACATCTCCCAATCCACAATTCCTGCGACTTTTCCCTCCTTGACCAAAATGTTGCTCAGGCTAACATCTCCATGCGTAAACACGGTTCCCATATTCCTTTGCTCTGATGCTGTATGCATCTCGATCAATTTTTGGATCTCTGCTTGACTCCCTTGGTCTGTGATGGAGTCTATATTAGAGACTCCGTTTCGAAGGAAAAGGTTGAATGCTGCCTCGTTCGGGAAGGGGCCAAGCCCTTTCTCCCCGGCGGCGTTCCATATCCGATGATCGTGCAACTTGCCTCCATCAGCGGCACACACAGCACCATCTGTGATCCCCTTTCCAGCGGGCTTCTTGAGTGCCCGCAGCTCCTGAAAAATATTCCTAAGCTGTGCCAATAATCTATCCTTCTCGTCTCTTGATGCCTCATGCCAGCAATCACTCAACGGTTGCCCATCAATCTTCTCCATTACAATATAAGTCACCCCTTTTTTATCATCTCGAAACGCGCAGTGCAATCTCGGGATAGGGACGTTAGGCGCAAAGGAAGCGAGAAAGAGTAGAGCTGAGGCTTCAGAGAGGTGAACTGTGTGGCCATATTTGACAAGTATGGTGGAAGACAGATATAGAATTGAGGAGTTTGAGTGTCGCCGGGAAGGCATGTGTCGAGAAACAGCAATTTGAAGAAGGGTTTTCCAGCGGTTGAAGGGATTATCATTGTAGCCATTGGCCCAGACTTCATACGGGATTGAGGAGGCAGAAGATGACAAGATTGGTTTACACATGGTGATGGTCTATTGAGAGATGAGATCTAAGTGATCTACAGCTTAAGGATATCTGATCAGAAGTCTGGCCCGTAGGTCCCATTGGTGTGCTACCTTTTACCGTCTCGTGTGATATAGTACTCGCCTTAGGCCAACAAAAGCCACCAAATCTATTGGCCAGTATAAGTGGACCTTTATGCCATCGACATCAACAAGGAGCTTAAGCGTCTGCAGAATGGCTCTGCTCTGGGTTAACAATTGGTGACTTGCTTGTTCCTTTTAAAGGATAAAAATGATGATTGGCGCAGCTCTGGGATCCTTTCATTTTCATAATAACCTCGACTTATGCTTATAAGTGCGACTCTTTTGACTTAGAGAAGCATTGCCTAATACGGCTTCAACCTTAGACTTTGAAGTTGTCTGTACATTGAACACAAGTGAGGCCCAGGTCTCTGTGCAACGGAGTACGGTCCTAAAGCGTTCAAGTTGAACAAGTCTATTTTCTCACTGGGCGTTGTTGAAATATGGGGTTTCACGACTGGGCTTTCGGGAAGTTTTCCTTGGTAAGTCCCTGGAGCGGTGACGTCAGATTCGGGCATTGAAGCCCAAAGAGTTTGGTGGTTGGAGAGGCTGGAGCTGAAATTCAATGCCTTATGAATGCGAATACGATTTGGGGTAGGCACAGTAGGTAGGCAACACAAGGGACATTGTAGCGGTAATAGAGTAATATCAACGTTGAAGCTGAGCTGAGTATTGATATATTCTGAATTCGTAGGTAGTTAACTCGTGCAATCCTTGCAGAAGAACAGCCTGGAGAGCCCTGTTCACGTTGTTCAAGTACCTCACGGACGTGGGGTACCTTGGAGGAATGGCGTCAGACTCTGGAAATCTGCGAGTGAGAGTATCGATTTAGCGCGTATCTTTCTGATAACCGATACCTTCTCCAAATGCCTGCCACTAGCTGTGTGTCTCAACCAAAGCTTTCGATTTCAGGCACAGGGGTTACAAGACTAGAGATCAAGTTTCTCCTGTGGGATCCAATGCTAACGAGAAGCTCCCTCTCGTGCGTCGTCATAATCCTATCAGTGAGACGTTGGGCTGCTTCGGGGTCGTGGTGATCGGCATCCACATGTAACTATCAATTGGATGCATCTCGTGAAGTGTCCGCTTTTGAGTATCGTCGTGGTTCAGAAGTCAGTCATGTCTGTCTTGTCTTCTTTTCATCTGAATGTGGTGTTTTCAGATGAATCTCCAACCCGAATTAGCTTTAACATGTCTCTGTCTGCTTTTTGTCGACGGAAAATTATGCGCTTTCGGTGTATTTTCGTTACGCTAGAAATTAGTTCGCAAAATTTAAGGATACCAAGATAGCCTGCACTTGCACTTGTAGATACCTTACCTGACCTGACCTGGCCTTACAAATAAATGATTGCAGAATCTGTTGGCTGCAAGAACCTCACCAACCTTCCTCACCAACCCGGACCCTGGGCTGGCTTGCTTCTTCTAGCTGCCCCTCCTCGTCTCCGACTGATAAACTTCTTCTTCCTTCTTCTCCTCCGTTTGGATCCATCAAAACACCTACACTCGTCGTCGCAAAAGTCATTACTCGGACAACCAGATTACATTCATCCATATTACAGCGTATTAGCTTTAGCTTACACTGGGACCAATTCAACAAGCACAATCACTCACTGTCCTTGATTGATCCCGGTCACCTCAGATTGCGCCGCCACTAGGTTATTACTGCGCAACATCCATCTTTTGGTTCGACTTGCAAAAGATCTACCCTGGCGCCACTGCCGCACCACGACCGCAATTATCTTACCGTGCTCATCCCCGATCTACCTATTCTTCTCCTGACTCTGTCCGACACCTTCAACTGTCTGAGCGATTTTGATAATTCTTGAAAAACAATCTCTACGAAAGAAAACGAACAGAAAATAACCCCACGTCCATCGAGCGAGCACTTACAAGCGCCCCTCTTCCCCCACTTCATCTCGACATCATTTCTTACCGACACCCAAAAGAACCCAGAAGCTGTCGCATCCGACATTACGATAACCCCGTTGACGATTTCACGACTCTGGTCATTGAAGATCTAGCGACACAGACGCTATATACATCTCGACTTGTCCTTGGAATACGATTCGCAGTGCACTGTCGCGCACAGGCAGATTTGACGAGTACACCACAATGAACGGCACACAATCCCCTGACGCCCAAAAGGCAACAAATGCCAACACCAACGGGAGCAATAGCAACAATAGCAGTCTTGCAGCCAAGAAGCGCAAGAAGGACTTGAAGCCGATAATTACTATGGAGGGTACAAGCCAACCAGCTGGGTATGTATAAAAACGCTTCCTTTTTGGTCTTTGATTTGTCGTCGCATTTTGTTTTGGTTACTTATACATACATCTTTCGCATTCTTTCTCCGTGTTTTGTTTTGTTGCAACCGCATCACCCTACACAACCTTGATTTTGGGGAAACGTCTTGGTCGCACATTGCTTTGACATTCCCCTTGAGAACGCTGGTTTTACGGATCGCATGGTACCATCTCAAAATTCCCAAGGCGCCGCTGGTCCGATGTCGCCAACGATCCTGATACAACCCAACTGCTCTAGCCACATCCCAGATCAGCTGTTGCTGCGGCTATGAGACCAGATCCACAACTTCCATGTGACTGTTTATGAAGGAAACATATACTGGTTTCAGGGAAGATCAAGGATCATTCCATTCATATCGCCAAAATGGACACTCAACAAATATGGCGCGGCATTGCATCACCCTACAGAAGCAGCGAGGGCAGATTGAAACAAGTGTGGACATTGCTCACAGTGGCTGTTCTGGAGCTTGGGGGCCCGTGTGCTTGGGCCTTGATAGGAGGATACGACCCCATAAGCCTTGGGCATTCACCAACCTTGGATCACTCGATCGATCACTGGGTCCTCTGTACCTGATTTTGGTCTGCCCTAGAGGTGGTGCAGTCAGTCACTTGCCCGTGGCACCTCTGATTGTGCCTGAAGCTTCTGTTGGCTGATGCATGTGGAGGAGGATGAGAATGTGATGGTGATGGTTGTGCTCATGCTGTCTGATGCGATACCACCTGACTGAGTTGTTCGCGCTTTGCCATCACTTTGCATTCTCTATTGTCGCTCCCTCTCTCTGGAACTCGCTTGGCGAGCTGGATATTCGAGCCTTGAGCTCTCAAAGACCCTTTATTCGCCGGGCGGGACGCTCCGTCTTGCGCCGCGTGCCAGCCATCCCATGGTCTCTAGCAGGGCCCTAGAAACAGAAAGCCAAGCGACTGCAGATCCGCAAGAACGCTGAGCCCAGAGTCAAGAAAAGCGAAGCAAATCAAAACCAAAGACAAGGAGCAAGCCCCCGAGCCCAGTCGACCTCTAATCTCCATCAATCTCTCCCTCGACTCGGTCTCGCCTGTTTTATATTATTTTCTCCTTTCTCCTGTTTTTTGGCTTTCACTCGGGCTTTTATGCGCCCCAGCTTGCTGTCAACTTCAACCGTTACCATCGTGCACCAGAAGTCTTTGTCATCTTCGTCATTTTCGCCAGATCCTTGTTCTCTCCATCACCTTTTCTTATCCCCCGCTCATAAACCGCCACGCCGCTCACCGGCTTATCTGTCGCGCTGCTCCCACGATTGTCACTATTTTCACTACGTGATTTGATTTGACTTGAGCTGGTGCTCCCGAAGTTGAGGAGCATAGAAGGACAAAGAAGCAGACTCAACGCCCGACTTACTACCAGCGCAAGCTGCGTCATGTGAAGGCACCATGACCAGCTTTCTCAAATCAAGGTTGCACTTCCCCGTCCCGTTTTATGCTTTGTCGGTAGCGGTTTGGTGCCCGAGCTTAGGCCTGTGTTTCACCGCTGTCGGTCAATTCAGTGCCCGAGTCTTTCTGGTACCGAAATCTTCAACTGGAAGCGCCAGTGAAAGTCTTGACTCGTTGCTACGTTATCGTCTGGATGATGTTTTGATGCTTCCCCGCCATTTCACTACACCCAAGCCCAATCCGGCAAAGGTCCCCCACCACGCGCAAGGCCTCAGCTCTTTCGCCGCCGTCGCTCTCCCACCAAATCTTGCGACCGTGGTTGTTTGATCTGATTGCATTGGCTCCGCCACAATTCTCGTTCATCATCTACACGTCGCCTAGTTGCGCTGATTTTTGCCGCTTCTCTACACATATTTTAAGCCAATGCTGACCTCGTTTCCCCCCTTATAGATCCCACCAGCTTTCCGCCATGGCCCACTCCCCCTCTTCGTCGTCCGTCGACGATGCCGCCGAAAATACTGCAGATGAGGAGGATTCTGAGGATTACTGCAAAGGTGGCTACCACCCCGTACAAGTCGGAGAGAAGTTCAAGGATGGAAAATACACCGTGGTTCGCAAGCTAGGATGGGGTCATTTCTCAACCGTCTGGCTGTCCCGCGACAATACCAATGGCAAGCATGTCGCCCTCAAGGTCGTCCGTTCCGCCGCCCACTACACCGAGACCGCCATCGATGAGATCAAACTTCTCAACAAGATTGTTCAAGCCAAGCCCGATCACCCTGGTCGCAAGCACGTCGTGAGTCTTTTAGACTCGTTCGAGCACAAGGGACCCCACGGCACCCACGTCTGTATGGTTTTCGAGGTGCTGGGAGAGAATCTGCTTGGGCTCATCAAGCGCTGGAATCACCGTGGCATTCCCATGCCTCTCGTCAAACAAATCACAAAGCAGGTTCTACTGGGCCTCGACTACCTCCATCGTGAATGCGGCATCATCCACACCGACCTCAAACCAGAAAATGTCCTTATCGAGATTGGGGATGTTGAACAGATCGTTAAGCGCGTCGTCAAACCTGAATCTGCCGAAAAGGAGAACAACCGCAACGGACGTCGGCGTAGAAGGACTCTCATTACTGGCAGTCAACCACTGCCATCTCCCCTCAACACCAGCTTCAACCAGTCCAACCTTTTCCCCTCGCCGAACACCCACTCTAGTCTTGCTGGTGTCCTGAACGAAGGTAAGCAAGCCATGGATCATCTCGTATATGGTTCAACAATGACTAATGCGATCTTGTCAGCAGGCAAGTCCTCAAAGGAGGCATCTCCTAAACCATCCGACGATGCCCAAAAGCAACGAGAAAAATCTGCGTAAGTTATTCGCCACCCAACCAAGATGTTTTATCGGGCGCTAACAACACTCAAGCGATCTTCTTAGTCGAGAAGTCTCGGGTATCTCTCTAGACAAGTCAAACTCTCCCTCTGCTTCAACAGGCGAAAAGCGCAAGGCAGAAGATGCACACGCTTTTGATGTTATTAGCGTCAAGATTGCAGACCTGGGCAACGCCTGCTGGGTCAATCATCACTTTACCAACGACATCCAGACAAGACAATATAGATCACCTGAGGTTATTTTGGGTTCCAAATGGGGTGCCAGCACTGATGTATGGAGTATGGCAGCTATGGTATGCACAACGATCTCCGCGGTGAAGCTAGCACTGGCTTTCTGTGAACCATTACTGACTGCTCGTTAGGTGTTTGAGTTGATCACCGGCGACTACTTATTTGATCCCCAGTCAGGTACCAAGTATGGTAAGGACGATGATCACATTGCTCAAATCATCGAGCTTCTTGGGCCATTTCCCAAATCTCTATGTCTCAGTGGCAAATGGAGTCAGGAGATCTTCAACCGAAAGGGAGAATTGCGAAACATCCACCGACTGCGGCATTGGGCTCTACCAGATGTGCTACGCGAGAAGTATCACTTTAAGGAAGATGAAGCAAAGCGTATTGCAGACTTCTTGACCCCAATGTTGGAGTTAGTACCCGACAAACGAGCCAATGCTGGCGGCATGGCAGGACACGTCTGGTTGGAGGATACACCTGGCATGAAGGGGCTGAAGATTGAAGGCCTGGAAGTCGGTGGCCGTGGTGAGGGCATCGACGGCTGGGCGACGGAAGTGAGGAAGAGATAAAGTGATTATAGACGCTTCGGGCATGTCGAATACAGAGAAACAAGCGAAACACAAGTCGACAGTCCAAGGCAACCCACATGACTGACGCATGTGGGATTTGACTGGTCTTTTTTATTGTTTTCTTGATGATCCACACGAACGGCTTGTGGTGCTACATTACACTTGTACATCTTGACGATCTGGAACACCGGCATCTTATCAAGCGAGCCGAGTATGATGATGATGATGATGTATGTAGGCAAGGGAGAGAGCACATGTAAGGGGTAAAAGACATAACGACTTATCCATTTTCTTGGTGCTCGTTGGTCTAGAGGGGGCTACACATGGTCAAGCTTTACAATATTATTACATGGAAGACTTGACAGAAGCGCCCGTTGGAATTACTCTAGTCAGAAGACTGTATAGCTGAAAATGATAGACTTGACTTGTTTTTACAGCGATGATATGAGATTGTGGCGTGATGGGTTGATGCGAGGTGAGGTGAGGTGAGAGTCTGGGCTGGATGGGAGAGGTTACGTTATGACGTCGGTAGCGAAGACGGTAGTCTATGCTGTTTCGCAGCATGTGACGGCAGCATAGGTCATGCCGCTATCTTCACGAATCTAGAAGGGAACAGCTGAGTAAATGATGGGATTGCATACGATCGAAGATACGGGCAGTGAAGGCATGGCCTCCATAGTACCAGCCCTTGACAGCCAGCTTTCTCTACGGTTAATCAAAGGTTCAACGGACTTGCAGGTCATTACCATAGGTACAGAGAACCTCCCTTATCGTCACCATTGTTCTTCGGAGGATAACTCCTCCCAACAACTCCTGATTGAGGAACTCGTGCAGATGACCATTATGGACACGCCACTCTGGCCAGTAACACCCGCAGAAGACAGGAGAGCGAAGAGTTTAGGATATCTTATAGTTTCCTCGAAGAAAAGCACACGTAGCAGCCATAGATTTATGACCCAAGGCCCTCCTTGACAGACAAGTCTAGGGTGAGCAAGTTCCGAAGTATTTGCATTATTAAACAAACCCAAACCCAAATCTCATTCCCGTAGTTGTCACCTCCATGGTGCTCGTATAGAATTACATAGTAGATACATATCATTTCTTGCCATTGCCTCGGCGCTTCTTGAGGCTCGCGGCTGGACCGTCATCATCTTCCTCCTTGATCCCTCACTTGCCTGGGGGAGGGACGAAAACTTAAGACCCAAGTTACCTAAGTCTTATGGTCACTGAGGATCAGAGTCCTGAGTTCTTTTCCTCTCCCCTTGGCTCACTCTTATCACTAGCGAAGTCTTCATGAGCGCTCTCGCCATCTGTGGGAGAGTCTTTAGCTGCGAGAACCTCGTTCATAATACGCTTTCCCTCATCGATCTCTCCGTTGGGGGCACCGCAGGACATGCACCTCCACTGCCCAACCTCGGAGAGCGTCTTGGTCCCAGGAGGTGCTTGGCCGTTGACAAGTCGGCATGATTTGCAGATGAGAACAATGCGGTTCTTGGGCGCAGTCTCGTCCTCGCCAAGAAGAACGTCAAAGATACGGTCGTACCAGTGCGATTCAGGGGGTCCGGTCTGGTATGAGGCATACCCAGTTGGCATTGGAGGAGGCTGAGGAGTTCCGGGGGCAATAGGAGGTGGAGGAGGATCAGAGAATTCGGCGTTAGGAGCGAATTCAGCACTTGGTTCCATGGGGTTTGGAGCTGGCATTGGGCTATGCGGTCGCTGGATGTTGGCTGTTGGGGGAGGCGGCATACGTGTTCGTCCGGGAACTCCCTGGGGAGGACCATTAGGTCGCTGCTTATGCGCATCATCGGCGTTCTGTTCGCCATCCTTCTTCTTGCCCTTGCTCTTTCCATCAGCCCCGCCGTACTTCTCGATCAATTCCAGGGTAGAATCATATTTAGTGGCATCCTTGAGTTTCTGGATCGTCTTTGCGCGCTCTGACTGATGGTCCTTGAGACGAGCGCTCAGGTTCTCGATACGAAAGTTGTAATATGCGGCCAGGGTCGTGCGTGTGACGTAGATGCTGTCATGATATCGTCAGCCTGAGTCGCATAGGTACCCTAAGATTTAGGGAGGATTTAGAAGACTTTAGAAGACTTACAGCACTGGGCCACCACTAAGACCGCCCCATTCGAACGCGCCGAGGTTGTTATATCCGACAACGAGTAGGAGGACGATCGCATAGACGAGATAGGCGAAACTGAGGTAGAGTGTCCAGATGACGCGGGCGCGGCGAGAGCTTGCGCGAACCTTGTCGAGGGATGCTTGTGTATCGGTGATCTTTGTCGATAGGGTAGAGAGGGTCTTCTCGAAGGAGGCAGTCGAGGAGGATTCGCCCTGCGAAGGTCATGCATGTTAGCTCTGGCAAAGATACAGCGATGGGCGACTTACCCCCCAGGGCCAAAAGGCCACCATTTTGATCAAGGTAAAGGACGTAACAGTGGGTGAATTTGAGGTAGGTATGAAGAACACAAAGGAAAGACGAAGGAAGGAAACGAAGAAAAGGCAGGAGAAGTGAAAGGATTGAAGTTGTGGTGGTTTCTTAGTAGCTTGCCAGGAGTGACCTCATTCAGCTGAGCTTGAGCCTGTGGGGGGCCGCCTAAGTAGGTGAGTAGACAGATTTGAGTCCAAGCAGGACAGGCCCCTCATGGAGCAGAAATCATCAGAATTTAGTAACAAAAATAAACTCAGCAAAAGATATCCTAAATCTAGTAAAGCTACTGTAGGTTTATCCTAAGTTACCTAAGTCTTTTGGTAATTTAGGTAAATATACCTAGCCTAAGTTTAGGATGACTTTTACTGTGTTTATTTTGACACCCTACTCCGTATACCAAGGTCTGTTGTTTTCTTGCCTCCCGAGGGCAGGACAGGACAGGACAGGGAGCTTTAGCTTGTAGGGGGCCTGTAGTGGCTCCACTGATGCTAAATTTGGACCGGAAGCTTGAAGCTCAACTGAGCTCAACGACGAGAGAGAACGTGATAGCGGTTATGGCTAATGGTAGAGGTTTAGTTACTTGTTAAACTAAATGTTACTGTCTACTTGTAGAAGTTAACCTTTCAAGTTGCTTCGACTCGGGTGTATAGTAGAATGACTTATCACCAAGGTATTTTGTATATCGTAGGCATCCAGATATTACAAGTTACAGGTCACAGGCCACAGGCGATGTTACAGGCGAGTGCAGCTCTCGACCTGCAACAATGGGCCAGCCACCTGGCCTGGAATAAATTGAACTGTCGTTCGATTACCTTGTGTTCTCCATGCCTAAGTAGTTCAAAACTCCCAAATTGTCATGAACATCAAAACCAAAGGATCAAGCAAGCTATTGCTGACTTGCAAACGTGGAATGCGGCCCCTGAGCGGCTGAGCCACAATTATCAACTAAACGCCACAATCCTACCCCAGAAATTTGACGGGATCGGTCATGGCTCGGAAGCAAGTGCTGTAACTCTGTCCATTGAGAGACCCTGCAACTCCTTTCATCAGCTTAACTACTGCCAACTTCGGCATCGTCATGAAGGCGTTTTGTTGAGTGGCCTACTATTCCCTTTACATTGATCTTCTAGACTTTCTTTTGTCTCTCTGTATTTTCCTGCCTCACAGATTCGTATTTAATATTTAAATTACGCGCGTCCCTTGGTATCTTAAGACGGTGGTCTTTGACCCAAGGGAGCCATCATGTTCCAAGTTAGTTCCCCGTGATAATTGCCTATCTGTTTGCACTTTTCAAAGGGGCAACGACTGACATGTTTCAGCGGTTCAAAAGCGCCATCGATCGGACAATCGCCGAAGAACAAGCCCGCTCTCAAACAGCTGCGCAATCCAGGTCCCCATCGAGAACCCGCTCAACATCGTCGCGCAAGGGCGATGGCACACCAGCTCAGCGCGCAAAGGCTAGGAAACAAGCTGCTGATGCTGGCGACGCACCGAACCCAGATCCTGCCGTATTCGAGGCTGCTTTTGTGATCGACGACGAGAGTGAACCGAGCCGAGCTACTACCCCAATGCCCCCGGCTGCGAACGACGACTCGAAGACCGACAATGGTGACACCCAGAACAACACATCGGATGAAAAGAACGCAGATGATTCCAAGATTGAGGCCACTTCGGGCAAGAATCAGGATGATGGAGATGGCCCCTCAGCGGCCAAGCCAGAGGCGCCCAAGTCTCAAGAGTTGAGCCCTGAGATTCGCCAGAAGCTGCGCAAACTGGAGAAACTCGAAGCGACGTATCCCGGTAAGGCTGGATCTACGAATGCGCACGCCAGGGACTTGAAACTAATACATGTTCAAAGAATTACTTCGATCTTACCGTGTCGCCCATAGGCGAGCGACAGCGATCGAACCATTCGAGAAAGCCCTCCGAGAAAACACTCCATTGACTTCAATCAGTGAACCCGAAGCTCTCGTCGAGTATATCAACCAACTGAACCTCCGAAGCGACATGGTGATGCAGGAGCTGAAGAAGGTTTCGACAGATAAGGAAGAGTTGCAGAAGAAGCACAACGAAACCGAGGCAAAGGCCAAGAAATTGGAGGAAGAGCTTGCGGTACTCAAGTCAGGAGACTCTACCCAGCCAAAAACCGAGGAATCTGAAGCTCCCAAGGACGATAAGCACGAAGATACTCCCCCTGAGGTCCCCGAAAAGTCCAAGTCTCCTGTTTCCTCCGTCATGGGGATGTTCTCGCCCAAACATAAGCCGCAAAAGTCTCTATCTGAGGTTACTGAATCTATCACCGAACCCAGGGACAAGAGCGAGGAGTTCTTCTCTTACGACGATGAAATTCCCCAGCTTCAGGCTGACCTTACGTCAAAGTCCGAGGAAATAGAGAAGCTCAAATCCGAGGTTGAGGGTCTCCAGAAGGAGCTTACTACCGTCAAGGAGAACAGCGCTGGTCTGGTTGAGAACCTGGAGAATGCGACTCGGGAGCTCAGCGAGTCTCGCGATGCTGCCGCCGCCAAGGAGTCCCTGCAGACCCAGCTTGATGAGCGCAACAAAGAGATTGAGTCTCTGAACCAACGATTGGAAGAGGCGCAAAAGCAACTCAAGCAGCTGGAAGAGGACAAGAGTACGCATACAGCCAAGGTTGATGAGTTGGAGATTTCACTTGCTTCATCAGACAAACGCGCGAGCCAACTGGACGCCGAGTTGGCCAAGGCTTCAAACGCCAAGAACATCTCCAAGAAGCTGATCGACGATCTAAACAGCCAGATCGAGTCCCTGAAGAAGGAAAAGACTGAGAGCCAGACTAAGATTGACGATCTGACCAAGAAACTGGAGTCGAAGCCTGCCCCTGCTGCACCCACTCCTGCTGCAACTCCAGCGCCTGTGGTCTCACAACCTGCTGCGGCCACGGGAGGTGGAAACAAGAAGAAGAACAAAAAGAAGAAGGGTAAGGGTGGCGCCGGTGGTGCTGCAGCTCCGGCTGTAGAGGCCGCTGTGGAGACTCCTGAGCCAGCAGCTTCCGCTGAGCCCGAAGGAAATGCTGAGCTTGAGGCGGAGATCGCCAAGCTGAAGGAGGAAGTTGCTGAGAAGGATACGCAGATTGAGCGCTTGAGCAAGAGGCGCAAGACTGAGGAGGATCTGCGCGAGGAGATTGAGTCGCTTCAAGAGAACCTGCTGACCATTGGCCAAGATCACGTTGAGGCCAAGGAGAAGATGAAGGAGCTCGAGGCAGAGAAGCTGGAACTCAAGACACAGATTGCTGATCTCGAGAAGAAAATTGACTCATCTGCTTCAGATGCCGAAGTCAGCACCAAACTCCAAAGCGAGATGGAGTCCTTGAAGACAGAATACGACGAGCTCAAGGAGAAGACGACCACCCTGCAAGCCGACCTGGGTGCTGCCCAGCAACTTGCCCAGAACCGATTCAAGGATCTTACAGACCTGCGTGAGGTGCTACAAAAGGCGCAGCCTGAGTTGAAGAGCTTGCGCCAAGAGTCTGCTACACTAAAAGCTACGAAGGAGGAGCTCACAGCCAAGACCAAGGAGCTTAAGGATATGGAGAAGCGAGAGAAAGATCTCAAGCGAGATGTGGAGCGTGTCCAGAAGACAGCCTCTGATCGCGAGACTGAGATTAAGGGTCTCCAGGAGAAATTGGCCACTGAGACAAACGCCAAACTTCGTCTCGAAGATGCCCAACGGGTATCTGGACGAGACCTTCGTCGATCTGAAGCTGAGAAGGTTGAGATTAGTGCAAAGGCTGAGAAGACGGAGGCAGAGCTCAAGACAGTACAGGAGGAGCTCGGCAAGCTACGACCCAAGGTGAAGGAACTGGAAGAGCAGATGCACAAACTGAAGCGGGAGAAGACGGCAGCACAAGAGGAGGCAGAGTTCAAGACGCAGCAGTACAGCAATGCTCAGGGTCTGTTGAGTAGTATGCGAGACCAGACGGCGGAGATGTCTGTGCAGCTGAAGGAGTCCAAATCGCAGGCTGAATCGCTGGAGGAGGAGCTTGCCGAGGTTCAGCGACTACTTCAGGAGCGTACCCGCGAGGGCGAGACGATGCGACGATTGTTGGCGGATGTCGATGAGCGTGCCGACAACAAGGTTCGAGAGATGAGGGCGCGAATGGAGGCCGCTGTTGAGGAGCGAGATCGAATTGAGGATGAGTCTAGTACACTTGCGCGACGCAAGACACGCGAGACTGAAGACTTGAAGTTGAAGCTGAAGGATCTGGAACGCGAGGTCAAGACTCTGACACATGAACGAGATGAGCTTGAGCAGCGTGAGAAGGAGTGGCGCCGACGACGAGAAGAGCTAGAATCGGTGGAAGAGAAGGCTGAGGCTGAGGCCGACGAGCTCAGAACAACAGCATCACAGCTGCGCACAGCTCTCGATGCATCAGAGAAGCAAGTTCGTGATGTTGAGAAGCAGCGAGCCGAGTTACGACGAATGTTGGAGGAGGCAAGGCAACGATATGAGAAGGTATCCAAGGATCTCAAGTCAGTGCAGACCAAGCTCGTGGCCAATTCAAGCCGTAGCTCGTTCGACTCAGTACGAAGCGGAAGCAATGGCTCGCCGGCCGCTGGTGGAACTCCAGATACGATCTACCTCAAGACAATCCTGCTGCAGTTCTTGGAGCAGAAGGATACCAAGCTAAGAGCCCAGCTTGTGCCGGTGCTGGGCAAGCTATTGCGCTTTGACAAGTAAGTATTGACTACGTACAACCTTGATGGACCTGGACTAATCTCGGGTAATAGGACGGACGAGCAGAAGTGGCAGAAGGCAGTGCAGCACATTGAGGTTAAATAGATGATGCTTGGTGAGGATGAAGGAGACTTGTAATGCATGGAAATGGCGTTTGGGTCGGGTAACGCCGTTGAGGTCTGTAATGAGACGATATCGGATACAAGTGTAGGATTACTGTGAATAAAACAACCGAGTGTTGTTGAAACTGCCAATGCCTCCAAAAAGGATCGTGATGATGTTGAATGTCGTTGAAGCTATAGTGGGGATCCAGGGGGTAAATGTTAAGCCTCACTATAAAGCCATTCCTTGATCTGAGAGGTCAATTCACCCGTTGATTGCTAAATACGGCAATATGTGGCTTGGCTGATCAACGTTGTTTCTTCAAGCTTTCTTTTCTTTGTAAGCTTGTGAAGATCGCGATGAGGACCGATCAAATCATCATCTTGACCCCACGTCGACGTCATGATAGAGCCTCACACTGCAAAAGACTCCAATTGTTGTTTCACTTGTCTTACCCTCTCTTTCCTCCTCTCGCAATTCACGGATCACTTCCTCCGCCATCTTTCGTCATGGATTGAGCAGGAGACAAAGTGCTGATCTCATCATGAGCTCGTCCTTGTCATTGGGTGCATGAGACGAGAGAGGGCCATAAGTTAAGATGGGCATTGGTTGAGCTGCCAGTTCTTGCCAGTTGCAGTTTCTGCCTTTTATTGTGTACCCCTCTTTTTTCTTCATTGAAGGATTATTTGTTATAAGAATCATGTCCAGGCAGTTTCTTAGACTTGGCTCCAGAAGCTTTCTTGCACCTTCACTTCGACTCACGACTCATTTTGTTAACACCTCTTGTGTCTCAACCCCAAGTCAACTACGAACCTTTCAGTCGAGTATTAGAAAGGACTTTCAGTTCACCACAGCTACAATGTCGGGAACGCAACCAGCAGGTGGTGGCGAGCATCGAGACTTTTCTCGCGATGCTTTGTTTGATCTCTCGGGCAAGGTTGCTCTCGTAACAGGTACGTCTATCTCCACGGCATCATCAGTGATGAGCAGTATGGCTAACAGATGCAGGTGGTGGCTCTGGTATCGGTCTCATGGCCACTCAAGCCCTCGCCGTCAACGGCGCAAAGGTCTACATCACCGGCCGCACAGAGGAGAAGCTCGACACCGTCGTCGAAAAGTATGGCAAGAACATCGCCGGCGAGATCATCCCCATCCAAGCCGACATCGGCAACAAGGAGGGCATTCAGAAGCTGTATGAGGAGTACTCCTCCCGCGAGAACTGCCTCTGCATTCTCGTCAACAACGCTGGTATCTCAAGCACCTCTTTCCAGGTCGAGGCCGATTCCGCGCAGGAGATGAAGGAGAACCTCTTCGACAACAAGGATGCTACATTCGAGGACTGGAACTCGACGTACAACACCAACGTTACGGGCATGTATTTCACTACCGCTGCTTTCTTGCCGCTTTTGCAGAAGAGCAGTGAGAAGCATCAGGGCTGGAGTTCAACAGTCATCAACATCAGCTCCATCAGCGGTCTTATCCAGAAGTCTCAGCACCACTTTGCCTACAACGCCTCCAAGGGTGCAGCCGTGCATCTCACACGCATGCTCGCCGCTGAGATCGTGAGCAACAAGCTCAAGATCCGTGTCAACAGCATTGCGCCTGGTGTTTTCCCCTCTGAGATGACCACCGATGGCAGCGACGAGGCGCAGAAGAGCTTCATCCCCAAGGAGAAGTATGCTGAGAAGGTCCCCGCTGGACGGGCTGGCAAGGATCAGGATATGGCTGCTACAGTGCTGTTCTTTGCTACGAACCAGTACCTGGTGGGACAGACTGTTGCTGTTGATGGTGGTTACACTATTGCCGCTGGACAGTAAATTTTATAGAGGGATAAAAGCTGTACTATAGAGAGATATGACATAATGAATCAACCGTAATGATTGACAAGCACGACTTCAATTCGTCTTGGTGATGATCGCATGGCTTATTTATACTGACTTGAATACTTGTGCCCCAGTTACGAATGTTCCAAGCTAGAAGTGAATATCCTTGGTCGTATGAACATGTCACTCACTCACTCTCTCTGATATGAAGTGAGGTGTGCTTTAGTATAAGTTACAACATCAACAAAACGTCGAGATAAGATCATTAACTCCACAACAATTAGCAGACAGATTCGGTTTTCAGATTTGGCTCCTCCAAGGTAGATCCTTTTGCCAGAGCTTATAGTTAATGTCTAACTTGAGAATAAGCTATTAATTATTGTTATAAGAATATCTTCATCTGTATAATTGAAGATATCAAGGGGAAGTCACGAGATCTGTAAGATGGATGCGTGCATGCAGTGGGAGTCAAGAGATCACCAGATGAGGCATATACTCAAGCTACTATAGTAAACTTTACAGCTTCTCATCCACCTGCACCTTACTCTCTCTCACTTTTAAAAAAGGTAAATTCGACAGCTTGAGTAAGTTTACGAGGCAGGAACAGCAGTAACAAAAGGAACTAGAAGCTAACAGTTACGTGCCTTGTTCTTATTCTCTAGTCCTCCAGCAAACTCAATATCGTTTTTCCCACCTTCAGTATAAGTCCACGCCAGGCTTCCGAACCCAGTAGTTATGTCCTCCCTTGATCCAACTTTCCCGAAACTCTATATAGTTAGAAATCGGTTGAGCGAGACGATGAGAGAAGTTCAGAAAAAAGAGAGTGAACTGCAGGAGATGATTGATCTCGCGGATAGATAGCCTCGGTAGCCTTGACCAGGACTTAATAACGCGTAGCGCTTCTAGCTCCCGGAGGAAGAGGGGCAACCCAGAAGCCATCAAGATGGACGAGTATCAGAAGCAAATAAACGAAGAGGTCGCACTGAAAAGACAGGAGACCAGCTTGCTTTGGCAGAAGATACAAGAACTGCAAGATGAAGAGCAGAAGCTGAGGGAGCAGAAAGAACATACATAGATAGGGAGACGTCTACTTTCTCATTTTATTCTCTTCAGGAGCTGCTCTGCCTTTGCAAGCAACTCCTGACGTGCCTGTGACTTCTCGTCCATAACAAGTAATCCCTGATCCTTCAGATACTGAGTGTAGCATTCCGATTTCTCAAGACGTTGCCTGACCTCCGGCATGAGGAACCTCCCATCGTCTCTAAAAAACTGGTCAACCACTATCCCCTTATCGCGACCTATGAAGAGCCGGGGGAAAATAAGTCCATAGTATACGCGAATGAGACATGATGGATGGCGGATTATCTGTGCTACGGGGAACCTCAATTCCGCTTGATACTTCCAATCATCCCTCAGCTTGGCGCAGTCACTAGACGTGGCGCTCTTTACCTCAAGCACCTCTATGAACTCTGCATAGAGCTCGTTGAGGGTGATATCAGCAGCAGCTGGGAACGCGCTCACTGCATCGAGATCATCGCCCGTCAGCCATGATGGTGGTGTAGATAAATATCGCGGGGTTGGACCTGCGAATTCCCAGTCAATAATGCCAGATACATGTAGATCTTCGGTAACAATAATATTGCTGCATCTGAGGTCTTGGTGAGCCATAGAGAAGGGCGTCTTGGACTTGGGAAACTCCAAGGACCCGAAAACATGCTTTGTGAGGCTCTCGAGTGCGAATAGCTCCATCCGCACCTGATCACTAGATAGGTCTTGGGTGGGTAGACGGTATGTTTCTGACAAGATGTGAGATTGGTAAGCCAAGTATTGCCCTTCAGAGGAGGGGGTTTCCAAGCCTCCCTGTTGTTGGCAGCACCTATACAGCTCGTTCGCAGGCATAGACAGGATGGGACCGATCACAGGGTCCGGCTCACCGGCTGGGTTCGGCATCAGTGAACCTGCCACGGAGAATTCCAACTTGTAGAGTTGGGATAATATGTCGATAAGGTCGTGATAGAGGTGTTTCCGTCGGTCCTCTGTTGCACTCGCAAGAGTCTTCAGACTGAGCGACTGACCCGAAATGTAGTCACACATAAGAAACGCCACTGTCGCGGAACCATCCTGTACCAAATCTGGGGCGCGTCCGTACGCATGAACGTGCGGTACGGGGATTTTGGTGTTGTGCTCGACATATCTGCAGGGCTATTATGTCAATAGCAGGCGAGTTGAATTGGCATTTATTTGTAGCGTACCGCATTGTAGCAACTTCGCTTTGCACCTTTTCCCACACATCGCATACAACGGGCTCGAGAGGTATTCTCACAACCCACGTCACATTTTCGGTATCAAACAGGACAAAGAAACAGACGTTGAAGCTGCCACGATCGCGCCCAATAACCCTGCAAGACTTGTGACTGTTATGTCGCGAGGCCAAGCGGCTGACTGCGTCCTCGTCGATGGAGTCGATAAATTCTTTGATCCTGGCTTCGAGTTGCTCTTCCGTAGGAGAATTTGTCTGTAGCACATCAGTATAGAAAGTGGAGTGGCCAAGCCACTCCTACGTGATTAAATATAATCTAAACAGCTATAATAGTTAAAAACTTAAAAAGAAATTTATTTCTTATTATTAGTTATTTAATATTAGCCTTATATAATAAATAAAAGTAATAACTTTTAAATTTTTATTAAAAATATAAATAATAATTAAATACTTAGAAAAATCTTAATAAAAAATATTAATTAACTTATAAATTAAAAATACAAAAGAGAATCTCCGGTACAGGGAATCGAACCCTGGGCTCCGCGGTACTTGATCTCTCAGGTTATGAGAGCGCGAAATGTTAGCCACTACACCATACCGGATGATATGGCTTGTAATTGGTTGAAAATTAAATCCGAAAGTTAAAACTATATTCGCAGTTTGTGTGCGCTACCAATAGAAATCGTGAAGCTTCAACCATATCATGATAAATGACGAGCTTTGACTGGTTTCGTAAGAGGCTACATATCATACACAACATGGTGGCGGATCCGAGAGCCCTGATGACGATGACAAGTTTAGGTGAGGACAAAGTTCCTCAAGACTCATTGGCAGCAATGAAAGGACACGTGCATTGACAAAGTTTAGCACAAAAGTCCAGGAATTATCTACAGCACCATTTTCTGTTGAGTCACATGTCGGAGTTTAATATCTACTGCGATAAGGTTGTCGGTAGTTAAAAGAGGCTTTAGCCCCCAGTGCACAAAGGTAAAGAACACCAATAAACACATACAGGCAAGATACTCATGTTTAATATCTACAGACACGTACACAAGTCACAAGTCACTCCCAATGTCGACTCATTCTATCCTCATTGGCCTCCATCTATAGCACGTCATTCACAACAGAACTTGTTCTTGATAGCATCATCATGTAGAATTATTGAGATACACCTTGCTTTGACTTATACCGCCTACGTGATCGAGACAAACAAGCTCCATTGTAAGCTTCACCATTTGTCTGTCAGGCTCTGAAGACACGCACATGCTCATGTCATGTACATGTTCACGCCATTCCCGCAACACAAACGTGTCTAAACAAACCCTCATCTTATCAATCTCTCACAAATTAACATCACAAGCCCTGAACAATATGTCCCTCTTACACGCTGAACGTACGCATGTACATCTTCAAGCCACAGCGCCACATCTCAACTTTTCTTTTTCCTCTTTCATCTTGCTCCACTCGATAAGCTCCCGCTGTCTAACTCCACCACTTACCCAAATCCCTGGCCTGGCCTTGTCCCGTCCACACTCCCCCTCCCACGGTAGGTACTCTTTTGGTGAGACGTCACTGGGAATGTACCTCTTTTGCCAATGGCTTGGTCCCGCTGCAATAGCGGCTTCACCCGTGCACATCAGTCAGAACATGCTTAGGTTACGTCCCTTACTTACCCAGGAATATGGCTCACGCTTAACCTCTAGAGGAAGCGAACCGGCCCCCAAATGGTAGTGTATCGTAGTGTAGGGCTGAAGTCAAGGCACTTTCTTTCATCGGCCTGCGACAGCATGTCAAGCTGACTTTTTTTTGTCCTTCCGTCAATCAGATCAGCATTCTCATCCATCCCACTGACAGACGGACATGGCAATGCAGCAAGTGCTTGGGTAAACAATTCATTTCGCTATTGTCTAGCTATTCCCTTCGAAAGGGCAACCGTAATCCAATCTCTGCTCAAGGTCAGAAGGTTGTGCCTCTGCCTAGGCGCGCGCCCGCATACAGTCGATACTCGTTGACCTGAAATCATCCAGTGATGTTCAAGTCCACGGCCATGACCAGCCATCACGTGTACGCACAACGCTTGCATCCTGGTAGTCCAAATAAAATAGCTCCCTAAACACCAGCGGAGTCTGCTGGGAGGGGCCATACACGATAACGCCAAACATCCATCCATGCTGTACCTCGCTGTCCACAATCTCTCGCCCTTAACAACCTCGAAGATGACATGACTTCAGAGGGGCGAGGTGGACAAGACAAGACCGAAATCCATGATAGAAAATGAAACTAAAGAAAACTGTGGAGTGGTGTGACATGATCGCAAAGGGGTCAGGGTCAGGTATATATGCACTCCGGGTATCGTGAAGATGAGAGTCCCTAATGCTATGGTGTATCGCCCAAAAGAAAAAAGTAAATGTGCCGTGATTCCGATTGATCCTCATATACTGACCCAACCATTTGGGTTCAGCGGAGAAAAATAAAATGAAATGAAGTGAAGTGAAGTGAAGTGAGCCTTCGGTGACAAGCATCACTGCTCAGAAGATAAGCGGCAAACGAAGGACAGGCTACGCCGTGGCCAACGAGATTCGAAAGCGTCCAACTTTGTGAAGGGCACTAGTTCAAACTGACATCCTTAAATGGCTCCAGGAGTGACTCTTTAAACCATTTGGCATTGTCAAAGGCAGTCCATAGCTTAGAGGCCTTATTGACGTCAATCTTGCAAGCCTGTTGGGCGTCGGTCTTGCGGAAGCCTTTACCTCGCCTGAAATTGGCGAGCCTGCCTATGAAGATGCGTCTCTTGCTGGCCAAGTAAGTCGCACAGTCAAGGCGCAGAAGGCTTGCCAGCATTACTTCGTCAGGAGAAAGAAGATGTCGATGAGGATCATTGCTGTTGTCGAGTGGATGCCCCTTCCAATCAACCTTGAACCAGTTCTTTTGCGCGGGGACCACGCTCGGTGGTGGACAGAGGTCCGGCAGTGATGCAAAATCTTTGTCTGGGCCTTGAGACCGAGGTTTCGACTCAACGATGTTGGCATCATTGGCACTGAGCTGAGGCGTTGGTCGTCTAGGGCTGTTAGTAGGCTGAACGCGAATAGTTCGCCCGGCAGGTTTCGCAACACGACTATTATCGGTGCGAGGCCGAGATATCTTGGGGGCTTTGGCTGCCAAGGGACGAGCACGTGCTTTGGCTTGAGCTATGCGATGGTTGTCCTCACGAGCCTGCCTAGTGACTGACAGCATCCATGCCTTTGGGTTCTGTGCGTAAGATGAGTTGAGTTGCGATTGAAACGAAGCCACAAGCTCATAGTCATTGCGTGTCGGGGGTTGCACCTCAACAAAGATCTTGTCGTTGATATTCTTTTGGATGTGTTCCTCAATCGTTCGACTATGGCCACGATCCTCAAGGGTTGCGAATAGAGAAGTCTGGGGTGGACTGGAAGGCGCATCTTCTGGGTAGAGGACCATATCACGGCCCGTTGAGCTTGTTGGTGTCTCGGTGGTGGCCATTGGTCGGTTGCAAGGCGAAATGGGAGGAGACATCGGAGTCTGCCCTGAAGCGTTCTTGCTGGAGGAGAAGGAGGAGTCGGCCTGTACGGTGTGGTAATGGAAGCTATCGTGTGCTTGGTCTGGAGGCGACATCAGACTGTTGATATGCATCCTGGAAGGAATTGAGGCAGGATGGGCTGGAGGAGGCATTGCGCTGGTCGCTTGCGCAGAGCGAGGAGAATTGGCCGCCATTGTTGTAGTGTTGTTTGTGCTGTTTGACGGGCCGGATGGTGAGTTGTGAGGAGGAAATAGTTGGATAGAGGGGAGGGGGAAAGACGAAGTTCGTTCAGTCTGCAATTTGACTGACGAGATTGTATTGTCGTCGAAAGTGGTAGAAGGTTGCATGGCGTAGATAAAGCGAAAGTGGTTTGTCAGCCACGAGAAGCAATCAGTCAGTCAATCGTCACAATGGCTGTGACGTGGACAATAGGGAGTGTGGCGAAACCGCTGCGATCTTTTAGAACAGTCTAAAAGGGCGAGGGGCTCTCAATTAATAGGCTCAGACGAAAGACGTGAATAAGCCCGAATGAGTCTTGTCGACTTTGTTTGCGTATGCCCAACCCAAAAGTGTATGTAAGTGCGCTGTCAGTGACTGGATGGGCGCCTAGACCAGAGTAGGCAGCAACAGGGCGGCGAAACTGGAGGGGGGGCGAGGGGGGCGGAGCTATAAGGAGGGGGGTGTGATTTGTGAGATCTTGACGAGACCCTCCTAGTCCCTTGGTGCTTGTGAGTAAGATGTGAGGAGTTATAGCGCAGGACTGTGACTGTCCTGTCGACCCAAGGCAGCGGAGTTTGCTTCGGCGTTTGGTGACGAATTGTGTTTACCTCCGAGACGGATTGAAGAGTATCAGAGATAGTTCCTTCTTTTAAGAAAGGAAGAATAATAATAAGGGAGAATGTGGAAAGGGCAGTTCTTATGAGAACGCTGAGCCCAGAGTGATTCGAGTGTGTAAGTGCCCGTAGGTGCAATTATCTGTCAATGCTGATATGGGTATGGGTATGGGGTGATAGGAGTGTCTGGGCACTCAACAGGCGGGGCCAGGGGTACACTCAATGGGGTACAACCGTATGACTGTAAAAGTGCAGTGCAATTCAATTGTTGCAAGTCGACATGAGATTGTCGATATGGGCGAATGAGTAGGTAGGGTAGGTTAGAGTGTGAGACGCAAAGCAATGGGGCCTCAACAGAGAATCCCAAGAAAGACACAGGGCTCCAATAAACAGTAATAGGGCCGCGGGTTGTTCGATCTGTGGGACGGGCACCGTACCAGACCGTATGACTTTTGAAAGCAATGACTCTCGAGCCAGTCGAATGGGCAATTAGTTTGGCCGCGACCTGACGACTTTTGAGGGTCGGCCGAGAGCTTGACTTGGGTTGATGAGGTGGCAGGCAGAGAAGCAAAAGCAGCCTATGCCTGCTGAAGACGGGGGTCACTGGATGGCCTGGGGCGCAGCGGGCAGAAACAGACAGATTTCAAGGTGAGTCCGCAAGTGTGTGAACTGGTTTGAAGAGGTCTGTTCGAGGAAAACAATGGTAGAATGCTCTCTTGGGTAAAACACAGGACATATGTACTTAGACTAGATCGACGAGAGTTTGCGCGCGTGTGCGCATGCAAAGGCAAAAACGACACGCGCCAAACAACAAGCGTCAATTAAGGGTCAGAGTATGTTGATACTCTTATAATAAAAGTATACCTCGCGTGAATTCACAACTGAGGGGATGCAGTTCGTCCAATTATGTGCGCGCAGCAATGCTAAGCATGAAGAGAAGAGTTCAAGATGGAGCAAGCAAAGCAAAGAAAGGAGTCGCCTTTGTCTTGGCTCGGTAACAAACCAGCACTAGCATCAATGACGGACTCTTTCCCGTGCTTTCAATGGAAGTCCAATTGGGGATAGAATTGGGTCGCAATTGAGTCAATTGCTACACACTCGTCGTAATGAGTTGGAAGTCAAGTTCCTTTCCGTTGGTGAAGGCGTCAGAGCAGGAACCACTGTGACGACTGTGCGCTTGACAAGTAGTATCTCGGGTTAGGTGGACTTGATTGGTTTATTGACAAGCAGCTCAGACTCAAAGTCCTTAGAAGAGTGGGCGCGAGTGGGGGGCCAGTGGAACGAGATGTCGATTGATTGATGGATTGATTGAGGTTATGCTCAGAGACGATTATTAGAGCCTGGCTTAGACGTTGCAGTGTGGGTAACAGAGCGCAAAGGGTCCATTAGCCAATTGCCAGCTCGTGCGATATTGCTGGAGTCGCAGAAGTGAAGAAAGAGGGAAACAAGAAGAAGAGAAGAAGAGAAAGCGAATGGCATTGGAGAGGCGCGTGCCATGATTGATATGAATTGGATTGCTACTAACACAATACGCCCAAATGCTCGCAATCAATGGCTCCTACTCACTCACTCACTCACAGACAGTCTCACTCTCACTCACACTCACACCTAACACAGTCGGGTGGCGTCTTGTGGAAACAGAAAGAGATGGACGGGACGGAGGGTGTCAGGACAGGGAATGGAAGATCACTTTGGAGTGTGATTAGTAAAACAAACGTGAATTTTGACGCAGCCACAATCAAATGTGACAATGCAACGATGCAAAACTGACTAGAGACACACCTCTATTCATGCATGGCCAGTCTCCTTTGTTTCAATGGCTTTCATCAATGCCTGAAAATGGACGCTTTGTATCGTCCAATGGATATCTCAATGCAGCAGCCTTCTTTCAGCCCTCCATTCACATTTCACTGGCTAGAGGTTCACTTTATTGCTTTTGCCTTTCAGGGCACCCCGGTGAGTGACTGCCTGCAGGCTGCACTCGCGCGGGTTTTAGCTGCAGCTCACTCAGACTCTCACCTCAGATGCCAAACATTTGGGATCCATGAATAGAAGTGGATCCGAGCTCAGATAGACTTTGCGAGGGGCATTATTCTGGAAGCATAGCGCATTGAGAGAGCCTGAACGGGTTGGAGGTGCCTCAATTCACAAAAAGTTTGCCAATTGACAACTGCTCGTATCAATTGAATCACACAGTTACCTACTTTCCCCCAATGTCGCAGTCCCCAATCACCCATCTTGTGCTCCGTACTCAGCAGTCATGCGTAATCGTGCACAGGTCATCAGGGACCTCTCATTAGCCACGGGGGGGTGTGACCTCACTGGAACTTGAATACCGCTAGTGGTGATTGACGGACGGTGACGGGCTGACCCTTCCCAAAATATCCCACCGTCTGGAAACTGAATCACGGGGGGGAAGGTGTGAGTGAGCGCCGTCCTCCTCCTTCTCTTCCATCAGACTGAGTGCCTTGCCTTTTCTTGTGTTAGTTTGAGCATGGTAAAGGAAAGGAAAGGTAAGGAAAGGTAAGCTCTCAATTACAAACCACTTCTCATCCCGTCACCTTTTCTGCCCTGTTTGCCCTCTGACTCATGCCATTGTCCAATCCATTGCTACCTACCTACCTTAGTCAGTGCAATTGGCGATTCGCCATTTTGACTCGGTCATTTCCCTCACTGACATCCGATCCGAGAGCTCCAGCCAGGAATTGGTCAATGAAGTCAATTCCACCAAGGAATTCTGGAATAGGGTGAGTGGAGAAGAATGAGGTAGGAGGCAAGAGAGAATCTCAACTTAATTTGAACGAAGAATAGACAATTTGCTTCAACCAACAGCCCCTACCCAGCCGAGATTCAATAACGGAAGCAATGTCAAAGAACCATGTCGCGGGTGCGCGAGGCGAGCAACGGGAACAGACAGACGCCAGTTCCCCCAGTTTCACGGATACGGTAATCAATCAGTCCAGCGTCTCCACAAAACGAGCATCCCTAATGGGTCATTAGTGGTCACCAAGATGCGATATCTCACTGTGTTTTCTCTTGGTATACGCAAGCGAGACGCTGCGTTCTCGCTCGTCCTGCCTCAGCCCAAACCGCAGTCTCAATGTATGAGGCTGGCTGGCTGTCTCTGTTGGCCAAGGAAGTGGTGATGCCAGGAGTTCGTGCGCCATTACAGCCTTGGCATGCAGCATGTAGGTACACATCCCACCTAACCTATTTAGCCATCCATCATGTCCTGGGAGGCGCTGAGTGGCTTGGTCAGAACTGGTAACGTCCACGAGGCCCGGCGCCAAATCTCCCAAACCCAGCTAGTTCCGAGCTTGGTATGGTCCATCTTCCTGTTCCTACAGAAGTCTCCGGGCAGGAGATCTGGCCTGCGTTTGTTTGGCGGCAGATGCGCGTCCCTACATTAACACATGCTCATATCTGGTCGATCATGATGCCATCTGAACTTTGGAAGATCACACGAGGGCCTTTGCGACACCATCACTCATTGTCTTCAACTAGGTACGCTAACTCCCACGTTCCTCACCTACCTGGGTAGTAGCCACTACACTGCAATGTACTCATTTGCACTTCTGCTTCTCATCCAAGAGCCAAACTCATTCATACATGACCCCTCCTTCCTTCCTAGGCAAATCACGATCGCGACAGTGCCTACAGAGCGCCTAATGTCTGAGGGGCGTGTGGTTTCTGCGTGTGACGGTTCATGTCTTGAATCAGCCCTCCTCTTGCTCGCTGCCCGACGCCCAATTCACCAAGAATGTTGAGCATCAACTCTGGTTCCGCTGACTATGACTTTTTTGTTTGTGAGAACCAGACCAACAGGCTGTTATCTCACCGGCTGTCTTGAATTGCGGTCTGGCTTGATCAGTCTTGCCTACCTACCCAATCACCCTGCCTCAGCCTACTGCCTACCGTAACAGGCTCCTGCTCGCGAGCGAGGTGGCACTCTGAGCTGATATGCATACCTCGCAATCTACGGCGACTGCATTCGCGTTTGTGGATATTCAAGGATACAACCGGTCAGTTCGCGCGCATTCGCGGAACATGTGTCGTCTTCAACTCTCGTGGCTACCCGCTTGGCACTCTGCATCTCGTCAATCGTTCCCGCATCCGGATTCCCATTTCCAGACCCTTTGTTTCGGCCCTGGAGGGCCCTGAAGATTGCTTGTTGGGGAAACCCAGCGATCAACCCCACCATGCAACAGAGTCGCAACTTTTCTGACCGAGTGTTCATTGTCCTTAATTGATGCCCACTCATGATTCAATTAGTCTCTGACCGACGTAAACATTGCAGCGCAAGAAAGAAATATCAATAGAGCCAGCTATTGAGTTGGCGATCGGTAAACGGCCATCGGCTTCATAATTGGATATGCAGCACAACTCCCTCTTACGCTGTCATCAAGGACTATTTTGTGTAAGTCGTTGGGTATTAGCCGAGATACCAACTGGCGGCCTCACAACTGTTGTCTTCAAATTACGTGGCTCTCGGCAGATGGCAGTATCAGACGACCATCGTTCGTTCTACCAACAATTGTTCCCCGATTTTACAATTGAATGCTAATTCAATGTTCATTATTCACACAATTGTGTACATACATATCGCTATATTACTTCCTCAGGCTTTAGGCTTCACTTCCCCCCACACCGAATTGATGTGAGTCACAGGATATGGAGAAACAGGCTTGGACTCCCGCAGGAGCAGACTAGAGAAACCAAAACGAGACCTGCCACCAAGTCATGTCTGGTCTAGTGTCTTGGCTGGTTTGGGGGCGACCCAGACCAGGGGGGAGTGAATTATCGATAAGGAGTTTGAGGCCCTGGTACGTTTGGGCTTCTGGAAGGATTGCTGATTGGTGAACTGTAGCGTTCAACGATGGATTGAGTTGTTGAAGGAGATGATGGCATGATGGCATTTGCATCATGGTCAAATATTAACGTCATCTCTCTCGATGACATGAGATGGTTTTCTTTGTTGGACCCGAAAGTAGCATGAGGTATGTTGGCTTGTCGTGGCAATTCCCAACAACGACACAATCAGGGTTATGGGCAAATTTATCCAACATTTTGGTCAGCTTGAGACAGAAGCAGGGTGCTCCATCGGGTGAGCCGGACGCTTCATATCAGCATTGCCCCAAGACAGCACAATTGCGTGGCCTAATTGACGGAGTAAAGCCCACAAACCCCGAACGGAGCTGGACAGTTGCTATAGTAAAGCCGAAACGAAACGCATTGCCACTCTAAGGTGTAAGCCTGAGGCAAAGCCATCACCATGAGGGAGTCGCAAAGCAATCAGAGGAACTATGATACAAGGGCGCTATGTCTGAGCTCAATTCAATTTGGAATTTGATCACATCAGCAGCGACGGAGGAAGCCCGAGCCGAGCAACCAAGCGAACCATCAATACCGAGGTGGGACATGCGTATCTAGCTTGATGGTCGGCAACCTTGGCATCATGTTGCTGCTATCGAAACAAACGAGCTGCACACCTCCCTTTGCTGCGATTCTCAATCAGAGACAAGGTGGGAAGTGCAATTCATACCCGCTTCTGAATATTTATCGATAGCAAATGGATATTCCCCAGAGTTTGGCAGCGGGTGTTACAGATGAACTAACCAGGTTCCCCACCATTGGCCTTGAATCGTCAACCGGCGTCCTCTGCCAGGTGAGCAAGTGTTGGGAGCACATGACAAGTCATGGTGGGATTGGCTTATCAGTTCTTCTGATAACGAAACGCTGGTTTATCACTGATTCAACTGTGAAGGGTGCAAATGCAAGACATGCGTTGCAACAAGCAAGGAAGTTGATGAGATTTGCAATGGTTGATGGCATCTGCTCTCCATTTCTGCTCGTAAAGGCTGGTAACAGAGTCGGGACGACGGCCTACCGCGCTTCAATCTCTAATGGCATGGATGGTTGTGAAACGGCCCGCTCGGCGCGTGTATCCTCCGTACCATCCATTCCGTCTTCTTAATCGGTGGTGGCTGATCAACATCCGTCGTAGTGGTGGCCGCCCTCACTCCGAAGGCTCACCTATGAGGGCTGCTCTTGGATGTGAGAGGACCATAGGCTCAAAGAAGGGTGCGTCTGATTCCGGAGGCTGGAGTCAAGAGGCTCACGAGGCATGTCCCGTGAAGCGTCACCCGTCCCATATCGTGTTGTTGCCATACTACCATATATCATTTGACCGCTTTGGTCTGAGACAATACAGTGGGCGATTCTGTGCGTGAGTTTGAGACTTGGGAGTCTGAGCGCATGAATCTCGGGCAGAAGCAATTCTGGCACCCACATCACTTCGCAGGATCGGAGAAATGAAACGGCGTAGTCTATCCCAACATCCTGGATCAAGTCGGGAAGTTAATGAAGGACTCAGCGTGCTGCGCGCGTCGGCAAGTCATCAGCACTGTCTCAGTGTCTAACTAACTGTCTATCAACTCCACATACGAGGCTAATGCTGGTGACCGACGGAACATAGTTGGAGGCGCCAAGGACATAGGCTTGTGCGATGGTGAAGACCAATGTCATTCATTGACTGCAAGGGCGGTCAACATTGAGGCATCTTTTAGCCATCTCCCTTCTCAAGTGACAGAGAAGGGATAGCAACGGATGCATCAAACCAAGGAAATCGGCGAGTCGTGCAGTTGAAGCTCACGACATTTGGGATCCAATGCGATCTAGACCACCTCGAGCATCATCAAATGCTGGGCGAAAGACGTCATCCAAATGCTCGTCACAGGGGCCAGTCTTTGACGGGCGTGTTAGTGGAGGGACCCCTTCCACTCTAGTGCTGGCTTTCGAGTGAACTGTTGGTTCGCTTCCATGGCTCTTTGATGCCCGGCGCGACCCCGCGATAGAGGGGTCAAGTCAAATTGACTCAGATTCTTCTAATCAACAATTGAGATATTATGCCTCACTTATCGACTTTCTTGAAATGGTTGCCATGACTGGAGTGTCTATATCATTGGGCTCACAATTGTATATTCAGGCGCCTACAGCGTCAACACCAAACAGAGAGTATCAACTGTCTTGTCTTGCTCTCCAATTTGATTGACATCCACGCGACGGCATATCCTGCCTCGGCTTCGGGCCTCCACCTCTTGGCTTGCTTGAGATGGGTTGAATCGAGCAATGGAACTTTGCAGCGTTATTTTCTTTTTACCCTTCGGCATTTGTAAGGCAAAGAAACGGTGAGAGGGATTGATCCACCGTCTTAGTTCTAGACGCCAACTGCAGTCCGTCTGCTTACACCGTCCCCGTCCGTTGTGCCCCTCGAATTCGGCCCTCCGTTTCCCTTTTTTACAACGTGCCGTCTTTCGGTTCGGCCAATCTCAGGCCGTGGTTGATATATCGCCCGCCTTGTTGAGCGGCTAAGGCAGATTCGGGCCGCGTGCACGGGTGGTTTTGTCAAATTCAATTCCATTTACTTCAGCTCTTCCTCGGTTATGAGTAGGTAATTCGGCGGTCAAAAACAAGGTTCTAATAGCTCCATGCTCAGGTATCACTTCAGTCAAGATACTGATCACTTGATGGTTGCTTCTGTTGACTTCAATGGCAATGAACAAGTACGCTGCTCCGCATATCAAAGTCCATGATAGTCACACTCCCTCCCTTCACTCGACTTCTCCTCCTGGAAAGAAGAATCTCCACTATGATCCATAGCCACAAGACAACTCAACTCCATAACGGACGGCCCCACTGAGGTACCTCAAATCCCTCCCCGTCTTCTGGGTCTGGGTCTGGTTCCTAGACTTGACTAGACACAGCAAAGACCCTCTATCTTTGCCATGTGAAAGTCGACCCCTCGCGTCTGGTGGGGGTATCACTTTACGCGGTTACGAACAGCGGCAACGTGCAGTGCAGTTTCTACAAATATCGTACGGACATTTTGATGCTACCTAATGGGACCGGGCATTCGCCTCTAGCCATCTATCGTCTTCTATTTTTTGCCTCTGAATATTGAGAGCAGATAAATGTACGGTGAAGATGCGGGCAGCCAGTGTGGCGTACACTGATTCTGGAGTGAGGACTCAGGACTGGAAAAGAAAAGAAGAGGCTGCCAGGTAAACAGTAGCACTGCATTTGAGGCGTTATCCTGTCAATTCGAGCGGGATGCAATTGGCGCAGCTGATACGCTGGCAAAAGCAAGCATCCTTGGTCTATCCAGCAACTCAGCGTGTCAGCTTCTGCTTGGGCGCAGTGAACCAATGGTCTTGTGTAACGCGTCTACCGTTTTGAATGGCAAGGTGCAGTGCAATTGATAGCTACCGGTCGGTACTGTCTGCTCCGTAGGCCTCTCGCCTCGCCTCGCCTCGCCTCTTCTCTTCTCTTCTCTTCCCTTGTTTCCTCTGATGCGCTGTCAGTACGACCTTGGTTTTGTTTCATGCCGTGGAGCCACATAATGCATAACATGACATGCAACGCCAATTTAGCTGGGGCTTCTCCCAGTAAACTTCCGGTGTTTTATTGACTCAACTCAATGGATATCGTTTCAGAAACGAGGGGCCCTTGAAGATCTCCTCTTTCAAGGGACGATTTCTATTTGCGGCGTTGGGATAATCGCTACTCCGTACATACTCTAAGCTTTTTGACAAGTCATCCCAGCTGGCCTCAGGTTAAGATGCTACGCCGGAGAAAGTTTGGCTTCTTACAGCCACCCCCTGACGGACGAGATGCGGATGCGGCTTTTGTACGACCTTGGTTTTGGAGTTGCCTTGTTTTTTTATTAATTTGAATTGGCTTTTCATGCCGTTCGATAAACTCCAGCTAGCAAAGGGACGTGCCTGGCGCTGCTTCAGCCTTGAGGCGTCGTGCTAACCAGTCGCCACCAAGGACCATCTGTCGGCGGGAATGCCGCTCAGAGTTTAATCGTAACGCCCAGGCAATAGGCTATCAATTGTTGCAATTGCCATCTCAGAGCCAATCGATTTATTTCGTGCCCTTGCTCGTATCGTGGTGTCTGCCAAGTTTGTATTTGCTTTTTCGTCTGCTAGGCCTGCTAGGACTTTTCAGCCGTGCTGCCTTGACCCCAGGAGCCTCAACTGAAGACGATTGGTTTGTGGTGGTGGCTTCCAGGACTATCGGAGAGGTTCTTCCCACGCTCCCGGATGGTGTGAGTTCCAGAGCGCCGCGATTCTCAGCATGCCACGGGTGGCCGGAATTTCTCCCCTGGAGCGTGGCGCGAACTGGAGGCGGCGGCGATTACCATTGCCGGCAAAGTCGCGACACAGTCTCCTGTTGCGCGTGTCCCAATGTGGTCATGGTGATGCTTCTTCTGGCACGTCTAATATGACGGCGTGAGGCAGTTGGGATCATGTAAAGTCGTAGACCATCAGGCTCTCGCGACCGTCTCGCGCCTCTTTGAGGACGATGACCATCTCATCATCGAAGCCAACCCAGTTCCTCCGGTCTTCCCACTCAGCCCTTGGCGCGGATGTAGGACTGCCTGCGTCATCGGCTGGCTGCCTGCTCGTAGGTCGTACCTCGATGCTGCTGCCTCCGCCGCGGCCCTCCAGCTCCCATACGCGGATCTCGTCTCCTCGCGTGCTAATGCTCACGGCCTTACCCCGCGGTGTGATCTCCGCATCTGAGATGCCTGATGTGTGGCCCCAGAGGCGGATACCCAGGGATAACGATAGGAATGTCGCAGTCGACGTGCAAAGGTATAGGACGAGAGTGTTGTCGGGCAGTGTGGCGAGAAGATACGGGTGGCTGTAGCAAAGAGTCGTAAGCCCTGATCGTGACTCATTGGTTTGAGGAGAGTCAGCGCCGCCAGAGGCTGTAATAGGGAGTGTCGATGCGAGGCGGGAGGATATTGTGTCGACGCCGGAGCCATCGGCTGACGGTGTTATCAGCAAGTCCTGAATGCCGATACACCAGCCTTCTCGGGCGGAGAAGGTGTAGGCGATGGAGGCGCTCACAGAGGACGACATGCGCCGTATCGATAGAGCGAGTGGTAAGTGGGTAGTGTGCGACTTGAGCGATGTGAGGAGATATGGAGACGGCAGGATCGCGCTCGGTGGTTTCTCTGTCGCTTTCGATGGCGATTCGTCATTGACACTATTTACAGTGTCGTCCGAGGATTTGTCATCTGGGCGGTTGAACGTGTATAGCGATATTAAACCCGCTGTCGTCGCTGTTAGGACATAAGGATATCCACAAGCAACGGCGACGAGTTCTCCGTTGCAACTTTCCTCGTGCCGATATCTCCGTAATAGTTCTTGTCGCTCGAGGCTCAAGTGCCAAAGTCCAAAGCCGCCATCCGCGAATCCCACCACGATATCCACAACTGTTCCAGAACCGCTTTCGTCCACCGCAAGTGACGTCGGCGCATTATCGTCGCTTTCGTTTTCCTCGTACAAATCGAGTTGCGCAATTGGTCGCCGCGTTCGAAGATCCCATGCGCGCAGTCCAGATTCCGAATCGGCCGTTATTGCAATGCCCTCCACGACCTTGACTAACGTCCTCTTCTGTCCTCCGTTCTCATCTGGCGCATCTCGCACGCTGACCTCCTCCACGGCGCATTTTCCTCTGGCCCAGTTGTGACGTAGCTTGTACTGTCTCTTCCAGTCGACACTCTCGGTCTTATTGCTCTCCCTTAGAACCTCATCCTCCGGGGCTCTTCCTTTCCGTCCATCTGCCCATACAGCTCGTCGCGAGGAATATTGTAGCTTGGTTCCGCCAGCTCCACCGAGTCTAAATCCGGGTATACGTAAAGCGCGCGGCAGAACAAAGCGCTCGTAGTAATGTTCGCGCCAGAGATGAGGATCCGACGCAAGGCGGTAAAGACGCTGTGAAGTGGGGGAGATATCCAGCAACTCTGACGACGACAGGAAGGATAATATTCGCAGTAGAAGCTCGGAGGATATACTGGTGAGAATATCGTGAGAAGGTGGGTTATATGCCACGTTTGCGAAACGTAGACGTTTTGAAGGCCGAGGTTGAGATACTTCTTGTGGTTCGGAGGGTTCTTCGGTCGGAGGGAGCTTACGTTTCGGCATTTCGTGCGTAGATTGTACGCTGCGCAGGACGAGCTTGCGATCAGCTATATAGAGCCTAAAGGAGAATGAGAATGAGGGTTCGGAGAGGTGTTGATAAAGTTCTGAGGTTGGTAGGATAAAGAAATAAAATGTCGGTGGCGATCAAGGTCGGCGGTTGACCGGAGCTTGATGGTGTGCTTACCCTGTACAGCATTTGGAGTTTAGGTTGGCACCGAATTGCTTCACTCGTCGATATGATTGCGACACGAATTAGCAAATGGTTTATAATATATTGCTCACGGTGATTTTACACCACTGAACACTTCGGGATTCCCAAGTCAAAGCCATCGCACAATGGTGGGTTGAACATTCACTTTTGTGAAAGTACCCATCACTTCGTATTATGCACATCAATTTGCGAGTGGATTATCATAATGGTTTAGCTTCCTGATGAATTCATGCGTATCTACTTCATTCTCCAACGTATAGACGTAGGGTATTTCCATAATGCGTGTAAAGAGAGGGATTCAACATCTCCCATGTAAACGAACCCAAACTCCAATGATGCTAGATCAATCATGTCCTCACAACCCCACCGCTGCGAAGATATCATCATACACCTTTCCAATCCAGCCTTCCATGAGACCTCCCCTCGCAACAACTCCTAGGCCTCCAACTGCCCAAAGAGCAGCGAAAGCCACTGAAGCTCCGTGGAGAGCGACCCATCTCCTTCTCCTTTGCTTCCTGGCTCTCTTCTCTGCGGGTGCGGTGCTCGTGCCCCAGATGTATTTCGTCGTAGGCGATAGACCAAACCACTTGGCCTGGCCCCAGATCATATGTCCGCAGCCAGCGGCAAGAAGACCAACGTAAGAAACCCAAGAAGTAATAGGATGTCGAGCAAAAGCATGTGCGACGTAGGCGAGCCCGATATTGGAGCTGTCACCCTCAACTTGCAAGGGCAGAACACGATTGACAAAGACATGGGCGGCGAAGAAGACGGAAAAAGCGTAACCGGATATCGAGATATAGCTCAGCGGTGGCCATGGCGAAGAAGCCCTTCTTTTATCCTCGAGTTCCGTCCTTGAACGATGGAGAGCGTACATCCCAGGGGTCGCAGCACCATAACGTTTCATGTTCTGTGACCTCCGCAACAGTCGAAGAGCGATTCCTGATCCAATATGTGCAATAACAGGGAGAGCGACGAGAATTGGTTCCGTAAGGGAGGTCTGGTAGATTTCACGAGTCATGAGGAGGTACGTCTCGGAGCCAGGGACAGAGCGAGTAACAGCGGGGATAAGGGATACGTTGGCGAGATGGAGGGAGGTGAATAGACCCATTGCGTAACTCGAGAACTTCTGGATTCGCATAACTGATGAAGTGTGAGTCTACTGTGCCGTCCAAGCACGTGTAGGTATTAGATACTCACGATAGAAGATTGGGCCTGGACCTGTAGCTCCATTTGTGAGGTTTGTACTTGCGCTCAGCCCGGGAGCCCCGGTCGAAGGAGCCTTGATAGACGCTGAGCTCCTCTCCATATCATCGGCATCAACCATCTCATAACCATCATCACTTCCTCTCGGCGGAGGCCCGAGGTCCCGGCGGTCAATAGACGGATCTGCTGGCGGAGAATCGATCGGGGAAGGGTCAAGCTGCTGTAAAGACAAGAAGCTTGCCTGTGAGGCTCGACGATCTGGGGATTGGTCGAAATCCATAATGATACCACGCCCAGCGTGTTTCAACCTGTAAGTATGACTATGAAAACAAAGGGACAAAGAAATAATATCTGGCGGGGGACAGAAAACAAGAGATGACAGCGCGGGCTCGTGACAGGGAAGGGACTGGAAGTTTTTCCAGTTGGGATTAGCGCCTCAACGTGCTGAATTAACGGGGGAAGCTTTCGAGACTCTGGGGCAGGTGGTTCTGGAAGCCCCCTGTCAAAGCCCCCCTGGGAAAATGACGTTGAGGTTCTGGGAGCCCGGTCAGCAAGACATGATACGTTTTGATTGGTGATGAGTCGAGGCTCTAGGCTCTAGCCGAACTGAGTTAGTGCCCGCACTCTTATTTGGATCTTGGTCACTACTCAAACTTCCTTCATCAAACATCAGCAGCTCACAATAGTCACGGCATTTTCATCAACCTACACCATCAGAGGTCACCTTCATAATTGTACGAACGAGGATACAGAAGCGAAATGCCTCCAGTAAGACCAGAATACTCTGGTGCCCATTCCTTGACTAACGCGTCACTAGCGACACCTAACTCTCCCCTCGGCGCAGACTGCTTCGGCACGTGAAGCTCAAAAGTCCTTCTACTGCCAGCTCTGCTCAAAAGGCTACTCACGCATGAACGACTATGAAGCTCATCTCAGCAGCTATGATCACAGTCACAAGCAGCGCCTCAAAGACATGAAGGCCATGGTTCGTGACCCCACCGCGGGCTCTCGTGCGCGCAAGGCCGAGGCCAAAGCCGACGGTCTCATCAGTATCAAGCTCCCTGGCCAAGAGACTGCCACTGGTGGAGGAGGGTTCAAGAAAGGCGGCTTCAAGAAGAGTGGCTTCAAGAGTGCTTTCACCAAAGTTGAGGGTAGCGGATCAGCAGCAACGACGACTGAGAAACCTAAGCCGGCTAGTACACTTGAGCCTGCATCAGTCAATCCTGGTCTCCAGAAGAACTTGTCCCCGGAGAGCGACACTGAAGACGAGGGCTATGAAGTCTATGACCCTCAGTTTCCCACCAACTGAGCTGTACCGGACTCATCTTAATTTACGACCATCAAACCAAAATTCTATTTGCGAGTATCTATCCGGGTCCTATATATTATTCTATTCTACATGGGCGGCCACTGTACTCCTCCGATCTGCGATATATCCTGTTCCAACAAACCCAGCAAATTTCGACTTCCAGACATCCAGTCCGCCATTTGGTTGACTTGGGCGTTCTCACCAAACTCTGCATTTGGATCACCTGCATTGCCCATGGTCGAGTCCATAACAGGCATGAGTCCGAGCTGGCTCAAATACACGTCGAACTCGTCATTGATTGGCACCATTGCCTGATCTTCCACTTGCTGAGACTTGGCTTCGACATACAGAGCCGCGACGTTGCTCATGATACTGCATAGTCGCGATAGCTTTTGCATGGTCTCCGACGCATCACTGGTCTCTTCAATGGACGCACTGAACTGCTTCAACAGTTGGAGATCATCTTGTGATGACGTCTCGATGACATATCCGAACAGAACAAAGAAGGGGGCAAATGGAGTCAGCACCAGGTTCCTAAAACTTTGTTAGACTCACTCAAAATCCAAGGAACTGCAACGATGAACCTACCAATGGACATATATGGCTCTCGCGTGGGGGTCTTTCCGCACCAAATCCATGCATGCGAAATGTGCGTGACAAGCCTTTCGTGCAGTGTCTATACAGTCTTGACAGAACCTTGTGGGTGATCCTTCAGGAGCTGGAACTGCTCTGTAAATGAGAGTCATGGTTGACAGCAACTGCACTTCATCACCCTTCAGGTGGACATCGACGAGAGGGGAAGCACCGATTTTCTCGAGCGATGAGATGGCCATTTCTCGGCTCTGAAACGACTCCGCCTCGACACGACGGCACTCAGCTGCCAGCAGACTGGCTCGTTCGGCGAGGACAGCTGGTGGTTGGCTTAATGCTGCTGGACAGAACCTGTCTCCGTTAGCTGCGAGGACTGGGGAACATTGATGCAGATTTTAAACTTACAGTTGCTCATAAACCTGACCCTGCAGCGTTGCAGCATTAAGCCAAGTACCCGCAACAGCTTTGGTTTCAAGACTCAAGATGCCATCGAAACCGAAAGTACGTGGAATGGTGATTTCCCAATCCTGGATAGCAGGAGCACGGCCAAGTCGAAGTGCTAGTGCTTTGTCCGTTGTATACGTGTACCAGAAAAGGATTGCCTTGATGTCAGTTTCCTCGGGGTTGCGCGTCGAGAGATCCCTGCGATGGAAACCAGCAGTCTGACAAATTTGGGCGGCGGCACAGTTGAGATGCCAAGCCACGGAGGGTCTGCAGACGTCGATGGTGTATAATGTCTATGCCTTTGTTAGTGCCCAGCACTTGTTACACCAACCTGACTTGTGCTTACACCCATGAGGAGAGCCTGGACTGTTTCTATCTTGGTCGACATGAAGAGAGACATGTTTGCCAGCGCCGTTTCCAGGTTGACGCGACTTGTGTAAAGGTGTGAGGCAAACTCATCCTTTAGAGGCTTGTTGTCAATGGTCAGGTGGTGCTGTTCAAGAAACAGGTAATACAGGCCGACGTTGACGATGATGAAGGTGGAATCACTAAAGTCGTCTGTGGGAAAGTAGACCATTCGACAAAGGTTGGAAAAGTCGTTTATTCCAATGAAGTAGCAGACAAACGTGAAGAGACCTGGCGGAGAAGCTAGACAAAGTCAGCGAATGGTTGCACAGTTGATGTGGTCACTGCTACCTCTAACTCTCTTGAGCAAGTTCACGACAATATCCATAGGAGGCATTGGCAGCTGACCCAAACCTCCCTTTGGGATGGGCTGCTGGAGTGGAAAACGGGGACCATGGCTGATGGACTGCCGACTCTGAAGTTCGGCCAACTGTCTCAAGTTTGCGAGAGCCTCCCACATCTTGGGGCTGACATCGTTTAACGATGTGCGCTCGACGGCATGCTCGAGAAGGTCGCTAGCCAAGGTGGTTTGCTGGGCAATGACCGAATCACCACCTAGAACAGACTCCTCATCGGAAGTGTCAAAAGCCGCTGTAGATGCAGAGGCTGGATCGAGACCTGGGAAGGCTGCAGGGGTGACAGGAAAATGAATGTTACTCCCTGGAGTGGAGACGGGGCGTTGGGAGAGATCCCGGAGGAGGCTTTCTATATTGCCTAAGCGGACCTCAATCTGGTCGATCTTTCGTTCACTACGAGGCACGCATGCCAGTGGTTAGTGGATGAACTGCCTTATCTGGTTGGCGAACGGCTGTCGGCGAAGCTCCATGGAGGGGACAAAGCGGCACGATGTGCAGATACAGCGTCTGGGGTAAAGGATGATATGGGGTCACGAACTATTGGGACGAGATGAGAACTCGCTGCCGGGGCTCTTTAGGTCTCTGGCCAATACCTGTGGATGTACAAGAGCGCTTGGCCGTACGACAGTTAGAGCATGGCCAGTCTTTGTCGCATCGGATCTATATCATGCAGGTGTTATTAATACCATCAATGTTGGACGCCTTTGTTTACAGAAACGTCCTGATTATGGGGTGTTTCTGAAGGCATTCATGGGTGATGCTCACCTTTCTCGTACGACACTGATCACACTGTGCTCACAAGAGTTCTCGTCAGTCCTGACATGCAAAGGGATTGTTACATAACACAAGATATTGTTGATGGGTGAAACTCGCAGCGGGCCGATGCAGCTAACAAGGCCACACTGGCACGGCACACCATTTTCGCGATTGATCGCTTTGGGGTTGCCGTGTAAGCGACACGATACGATACGATATGCAAGCCGGCCGGGGAGGAGACCACATTCTGAATAATGCCAACGCTGGAATTGGCTAAATCGGAAAACTGGTACTTACCGCTCTCCGAGCAGAGTCATCGGAAGCCGCGGGTCCGTTATTTGCTTGCCCGGGATCCATATCGAGTTCTTGATAGTTAATAGAGATAGATAGATATGCGATGCGGCAACCTTCTTTTGGGTATTCACTTGCAGCCAAGGAATTGAGGCTGCAGCAGTAGGCTCAGGATCAATAAAGTAACAAGTTTTTTTGCTCTGGTAATCGGTGAAAGCGATTAGGCTCTCAGATAAGATGACGAGGTGCGTATTCCGGTAAGTATCGCGGATGTGAAGGGTGAAGGAGAGTGGAAGCGGGAGCCGCGGAGACCGATTGGCGGCAGTTGAGGGCGCCAGACTGTGGCTTTGGCTTGCATAAATTAGAGTAGCATGTGGCGTGCGTCCCGGATCTGGTCAGCATTGAGTGTGGCTGTTTTGTCGCTCTAACTACCTAACTAATGAGAGATTGACTGACCCTGTCGTGGGTAACAGTTGGAGAAACAGGGAATAGAATTGACTAACTAAGGATATGGTAGCATTGATGCTGCTCACCAATTGTAACTGAGTTTCATGTAGGACTGAGTCTGTTGTGCTCTGTAGTTAACTTTTGTAGGTCTCTTAAACGAGGAATACGAAATCTAGAAAAGGACTCTCGGGCAGTCAAGATTAAGCAGGCGGCTCAATAATTACCCCGGGTAATGAGCCATTCTGGGACACCTTCCAAAACTAGGTCGTACATATCAAGCCCCGTCGATCTTGTGGCTGTATAAGCTAATTGGTCAGTTCGTAATGGCCCCGGGGTTTGCGGGTTGCGTCTAGACCTAGACGTCAACGCCAAGAGCGAGCATCATTGTTTAAAACGATCTTGATCTGCAGTTTATTTTGACTACAACAAACTGCACCTCTAGATCAAGTCAGTCAGTCAGTCAGTCAGTATGGCTGAAACTAAAGAAAAGGATACGCCGACTGGCAGTTCACAGTCAGGTTCTGCAGTGTCGAATAATCAGGACATGGCGGTTACTATTGAACACAACGGAGATGAAAAGGGTGACACAAAGGAAGAAGACGAAGAAAAGAAGGATACGAGCTTCAAGTACTACCTTGTAAGTATCACAGTCGTTGACAATTACGAGCCTCTACTAACAATATTCACAGCGCGTCTTTACTTACAACGATCGTTTAGGATGGACCCTCAACAGCATCGCATTCGTGGCCATGATCGCCGCTGGAACGATCTTACCCCTGATGGACCTTGTTTTTGGAAAATTCATCAATGTTTTCACTGACTTTGCAACTGGAGTGCTATCGCCTGCTGGGTATCGAAGCGAAGTCAGCAAGTATAGGTATGTTTGCTACCTACCTAGGCACTGTTTGCATTCAGATACTGACCATTGGTAGCTTGTACTTTATCTATCTCTTTATCGCAAAGTTTGCTTTGACCTATCTTTGGACGGTAAGTCACTTATTCACAATATTCTCATATAGAAGTGATGCTAAAGGTGTAGATTCTCGTCTCTGTTGCTGCTATCAACACCACAAAAGCACTGCGCGTCGACTTTGTACGAAGCACTCTTCGTCAAGAAGTCGCCTTCTTCGACTCTCCATCCTCATCAATTCCTGGGCAGATCACAACAAATGGAAACCTCATCAACCAAGGAATCTCTGAAAAGTTTGGCATCACCATCGCGGCTCTTTCAACTTTCGTCTCTGCCTTTGTCGTCGCATTCGCTGTGCAATGGAAATTGACACTCATTGTCCTCGCCATCATTCCCGTCAACCTTGTTGTAACGATTATTTGTGTTGCCATCGATACGGGCTATGAATATGCCATGTTTGATGTCTACTCGCGATCGAGTTCTTTGGCGGAAGAGGCTTTCTCGACTATTCGAACGGCTCATGCTTTCTGGGCGTTCCCTAAGCTGTCAAAGAGGTTCACGAATACGCTTGAGGAGGCGAGGAGAATTGGACACAAGAAGTCTTGGGTTTATATGGTCTTGTTCCCAACCGAGTTCTTTTGTATCTTTGCGGGTTATGGATTGGCCTTTTGGCAGGGCATGAGGATGTACTCTGAGGGCGAGATCACTCAGCCCGGTACGGTTGTTACGTGAGTCTTCTGTCTCTACTCATACTTCGATGACTCGACTAACTTGAGTGATCTAGTGTCATCTTTGCAGTTCTTGTTGCTGCTACAGCACTCACTCAAATCGCCCCTCAGACAATCGCCATCTCCAAAGCCACTGCAGCTGCACAAGAGATGTTTGAGATGATCGATCGCAAGTCTCAAATAGACGCCTTGTCACAGGAAGGAGACATAATTCCTGATTTTAAGGGCGATATCCAGTTCCGTGGTGTTCGCTTTGCATACCCTTCACGAGCCAACGTCGAAATTCTTCACTCACTCAACCTCGACATTCCCGCCGATCAAACGACTGCTTTAGTTGGTGCTAGTGGATCAGGAAAGAGTACTATCTTTGGACTTTTGGAGCGATGGTATATGCCAAGTGCTGGTTCTATCACTCTCGATGGACGTCCTGTTGAAAGCTTGAACTTACAATGGCTACGAACAAACATCAGGATGGTTCAGCAGGTATGTACAACGATCTCCGGTCCCTGTAAGTTAGATTGATACTGACCTCTTATCAGGAACCGACTCTATTCAGCGGCACTATCTATCAAAATGTTGTCGACGGTTTGACTGGTACCTCTATGATGGACCTTTCAGAAGAAGAAAAGAAACGCATGGTTATCGATGCTTGTAAATCGGCTTATGCCCATGACTTTATCGAAACATTGCCAAACGTAAGTCTCTCCTTGTCCCGTCATAGGTGTCTTTGACCAACCCCTTTTCAGGGCTACGATACTTGGATCGGTGAGCGAGGTGCCTCTTTGTCCGGTGGACAGAAGCAACGTGTAGTCATTGCTCGCAGCATCATCTCAAACCCCAAAGTCCTCATGCTCGATGAAGCTACCAGCGCTCTAGACCCCAACGCCGAAAAGATTGTGCAACAAGCTCTCAACAACGTTGCCAAGGGTCGAACCATGATCGTCATCGCTCACAGACTCTCTACGATTCGAGATGCCGACAACATCATTGTCATGGCTAAGGGCGAAACTATCGAGCAAGGTTCTCACGATTCTCTGATTGAGCGTGGTGGCACATACTCCCGTCTTGTTCGCCTGCAGGATCTTGGAAAGGGAAGTGCTTCATCGGATGATGAGGATAGTGAGACGGATAAGGAGGAGCCAGTTGCTGGTCTCGATCCCGTTTTGTCCAGAGCTTCTCAGCATGCTACGGCCGATATCTCGCAGGATGACGGAATCAACTATAGCCTTTTGAAAGGCCTTTGGCTTGTCATCAAGGAACAACGGTCGCTATGGTTCTCTGGGTTTATTCTGGTCATCATCTCATTATTTGGAGGTAAGTCTCATCACAAGCGACTCTAGAAAGAAGGTAAACTCACAAGAACTAGGTGGTACTTACCCAGCACTGGCGATTCTCTTTTCCAAGACAATGAAGGCTTTCGAGACCATCGACGTCAGCGAGGCCAACTTCTTCTCACTCATGTTTTTCGTCGTTGCCCTCGCCAACTTTGTCATTTATGCTGTAGCTGGCTGGGTTTGCAACGAGATCGGCCAGGTGAGTTCACCCTGATCTGTGCCATCACATGATTAGGACTAACATTTTTAAGCATGTTATGACTGTATACCGCGGCGAGCTGTTCGACAACACTCTTCGACAAGACATGGTATTCTTCGACGATCCAAACCGCGGAACTGGTGCTCTTGTCTCTCGACTAGCTGCCGAACCTACCAGTCTCCAGGAACTTCTGTCCATGAACCTATCACTCATCATGATCAACATCGTCACTGTTCTATCTAGTTCCATTCTCGCCATTGCCCACGGTTGGAAGCTCGGTCTTGTTCTGACACTTTGCGCTCTACCGGTTCTTGTTGGCTCAGGATATGTTCGAATTCGTCTGGAGTACAAGTTCGACGATGATACTGCTGGACGGTTTGCGAAGAGTAGCAGCTTGGCTTCTGAAGCTGTGCTGGGAATTAGGACTGTGTCTTCACTGGCTCTGGAACGGGCTGTCATTGATAGATATAGCAGTGCCCTTGAAGGACTTGCTAAGGAGGCAATTGCTAGTTTGGGGTGGAAGATGCTGTTCTACTCGTTCAGTCAGTCAGCGTCTTTCCTAGCTATGGCGCTGGGTTTCTGGTAGGTTCAGTCTCATGCATGCAGCATAAAGGCAGCACTAACAAGTGACAGGTACGGCGGTCGTCTTGTCTCTTTCGGCGAATACACCACGGATCAGTTCTACGTCATCTTCATCGCCGTCGTCTTCTCCGGGGAAACCTCAGCCATGCTCTTCCAATACACCACGAGTATCACCAAAGCACGAACTGCCATCAACTACATCTTCCAACAGCGGCGTCAAAAGGCTCTACATGATAATGCAGATAACGGACCAGGGGCTTTGGGAAGTGAGAAGTCATCGGAGAAGGGTATTGATGTGTCTTGCGAGGAAATAACCTTTGCCTACCCCCGTCGACCAAAGTTGCAGGTCCTCAAGGGCGTCGATATCAGCATCGAATCAGGAAAGATGGTTGCACTGGTCGGTGCATCAGGTTGTGGTAAATCGACCATGATAGCGCTCCTTGAGCGTTTCTATGATCCTACTTCGGGTATGCTACTTGCGGATGGGCAGGATATCAAGACAAAGGACAGACGCCTGCACAGGAGGGACATTGCTCTTGTTCAGCAAGAACCAGTTTTGTATCAGGGCTCTATCAGGGACAACATCTCTCTCGGCATCGAAGAAGGCGTTCCCTCTGACGACGAGATCATCGAGGCTTGCAAACAAGCCAACGTCTACGAGTTCGTCTCCTCGCTACCTGAAGGCCTCACTACACCATGCGGAAACCAAGGTCTCTCACTCTCAGGAGGCCAGCGTCAACGTATTGCCATCGCTCGAGCTCTCATCCGCAAGCCACGTCTTCTTCTCCTCGACGAAGCCACCAGTGCCCTCGACACGGAAAGCGAGAAAGTCGTCAAAGAGGCGCTGGACAGAGCAGCCGAGGGAAGGACAACAGTTGCTGTAGCTCATCGACTGAGCACGATTCGAGACGCTGATGTCATCTGTGTTTTTGCAGGTGGAAAGATTGTCGAGAGGGGACGACACGATGAGCTTGTTGCGAAAAGGGGACTTTACTATGAGATGGTGTTGGGTCAGTCTTTGGATAGGGAGGCATAAGCACTAGACGGAACTGGCGTTCGAGGGGGTTGCCCTTAGGATATCAGGGCCAAAAGGGACTTGGATCTTGGGATGTTTCTGGTTTGGGATTCTCTACTCATCTGCTCATGGTTGAGTCCAGGATCAGGACGACCAATCTTTCTACTCTTTGTATGCATTTATCATGAATACTTTTGTAATATAGAGCAGGCACAAGAGACGTACGCAAATAGACTTTCAATTTTCACATATTAGCAGTTGAATTTGGCATAAAACTCACATGGCCAATGTAACTTTTCCTTTTCACCTTGTATCTTGAACAACTGGAGCAGAAACTTCACGGTCAAACAGACACAGCCCGTTGCAAGAGCAATGTCACTTGTCCATATCACATTTACAGAGTTGAAGACGAGATAATGGGATCAAAACGTAGCCTGAACAAAGTCTAGCTTGTTCTATTCTGATCTAGAAAACATATCGTCGTGTCTACTTTTATCTAGAACCCATCATAATAACTCAACATACACTTTTCCTAACCACGTAACACGCACGCATCGCTTAAGCCAAGACCTTAACATCTCCCTCCTTGAGCTTACCAGCCTCGACGAGTCTCTTGGTCTCGCCAGTCCAGACAGCCTTGATCTCATCAGCAACCTTGAGACCGTTGAGCTTACCAGCAAGAGCAGCAATCTCATCGGGGTCAATCTTGCCCTGGATGGTCTCGACATCGCCGAGAACGGAGTCGATGTCGGCGGGCGTGGGCTCGCCAGCAGCGAAGTAGTTGGCGTCCTTGACGGAACCCTTGAGGACACGCTTGTTCTTCTTGACGGCGTTCTTGGCAGCCTCCTTTGCCTTCTTGGAGGACTCACGGTCAGCCTTAGCAGCAATCTCGGCCTCCTGGCGAGCCTTCTCCTCGGCAAGCTTGGCAGCCTCAGCATCCTCCTTGGCCTTCTTCTCAGCAGCCTCACGCTCGAAGCGCTTCTTGTTCTTGGCGGCGTTGGCCTCCTGTCGGAATCGCTTAATACGCTCATCACCGGCGGAAGCGTCGTCTAGCAGCTTGCGGAGACGGGCGTTGTCGTCAGCCTTCTTCTTCTTGCGAGCGTTGGTGTTCTTGCGCTCCTGGTGTCGCTTCTGGTCACGGTTCTCGTTGTCATCAGGGACATCCTCGTCGAGGTACTCGAAAGTTCTCCAGCTGTCAAAGTTGTACCAGAAGTTGTAGAACTCCTCGACCTGCTCCTTGGTGGCATCGGCACTGCCGAATGAGGGGACGGGGTGAGTCTTGGAGAAGCGAGCCTCAGACTTGAAGACCTTACTCCATGCCTTATAGTAGTCGGTCTTCTGGAGTTGCTTCTTGGTGGGGGGCTCAACGTCGGCCTCCTCGTCGACGGAGTCGAACTGGCGACGCTTGGTGGGGTCAAGGAGGACGTCGGTGGCCTTCTGGATACACTTGAAGAACTGATCGTCCTCGGTACGGCCCTGAGCGGCCTTCTTATCGGGGTGGTGCTTGAGGACCTTCTTGCGGTGAGCCTTCTTGATCTGGTCCTCAGTAGCCTTCCATCGGTACTTGGAGAGGCCGAGAATCTTGTAGTGATCCTGGGTCTAGATTACGCTTGTTAGTATGGAATATCGACTCGAATTGTGGTAAATACATACCTTCCAGTCCTTGGCCTCACGCTGGAGCATCATAGGATCCTCAGGCTCGCTCTCGTCGCTGACGTCGCCATCCTCGACGTTCTTGGTGTTCTCCTGAGCCTGGATACGGTCATCCTCAGAGAAAGTGCGCTTGTGGCGGGCACGGCGAGCGTGGGCAAGAAAGTGAGGTCCAACAGGCTCGATGGTTCGCTGAGTAGCCTCAGTGAGCTTGCCGATGGCCTTGAAGTCCTTGTCGGCAGCCCAGCCGCTGGGAAGAGCGGGGAGGGGGATGGTCACAGTAGCCACGGAAGCCATTTTGTGATGTGTGGATTTGGTGGTGATGGAGAGAGGGAGAGAAAATCCCGACGTTTTTTTTTTGGCTGTAATGATTTTTTTCCATGGCGCACTTGGTCGAGTTCCCCCACCATGGACGGACTGAAATCATTGGCGGGGTAAAAGCTCCAGTGGACGATCGGACACCTACAGTGAGAGGGTGCTCTAGAATGCTCTCCCATAGCGTTCTCATGTGTCCGGATCCGCCTGAGTATTCCCGGCTCAGTGATCGGGCCCTCCCGGGAACCCGCTGAACCGCCCGGCCATTGACACCATCCAATCCAGCTGAACTTGAACTGGACTTTTTTTTACTTTCGATTTCCAAGCCGTTTCAACTCGACCACAACCCCAGCACGTTACCCACGAACAGTTGCGCCAATCCTTCCTTTTGATTCGAAATCTTCCCATTCGTTGGAATTGTCAGATCTCAAAATGGCCACCGCTCCCGCTCCCGCTCCCGCTCTCAATGCTTACCGACATCTAATGCGCGCGGCGCGAATCGCTTTCCAAGGTACGAAACCGTCCCGGAACCGAATTTCGAACGCAGCCGATTCCACTTCAAGACTGGCCCAATGGCTTATGCTGACTGTCCAATTCACTGCAGGCGACGCCCCTATCCTCACTGCCGCTCAGCTTCAGATCCGCAACGAGTTCCGCCAAAAAGCCTCGGTCGATGCTGCCGATGCCTCTGCAGCGATTAAGCATGCCGAAGACGTAGCAAAGGTCCTTCGTCAGAATGTTGTTCAGGGTCAAAGAACAGAGGAGGGCAAGGACACCTTCAGTGAGTTCAGACTGGTTGGTAGAGGGTGAAAACGAAAGCTAATAACTTCTACAGAGCTCAGGATACACGAAGACATTGAGCGAGGAGATAACGAGTCTATCAAAACAGCTGGCAAAGGCACAGTTGGAGGTGGCTGCTGCGGTGGTGGTGGTAAAAAATGAGAGGAGACTATTAGTCCCGTTGTACAATTTGTAACATTATCTGACTGTCATGATACCCTCCAGGAATGAAATGCACCAAAATGATCATCACTCTAGAATAGCTCATTGCTTCCCATCTATTCCTGTTTCTCACGTAATCTGCAACCTCCATGATCAGTTGTCCTTTTCGCTAATGAAGACCACCTTATCCATGATGTCCTTTTCCCGACGCCAAACTCCAAAAGGCATGGTTTTCTACCTTATGATGAACATAAAACAAGTCGTTACTTCATTCAGTCTCCAGTAAGAGCGGCGTAAGCGGGTGTGTCGGAAGCTCCTGGAGGTGCTGCCACAGGAGCTGGCAGAGCCTGACGGTTGGCCGAACTACTGCCACCCTCGATCGATCGCTGGCCTTGAGATCCTCCCTGGCGCTGTCTAGCATCTCGCAGCATCTGCGTCCTTTCGTCCTTGTCCATAGTACCAATAGCCTTTGGTTGTCCCCATCGGACCCTTAGGGGGCATCCTGCAATAACGGCTCGACCCTGGCATGCTTCAGCGGTCCTCTCAGCGGCCTCTCGAGTTTCGTAGTTGACAAACGCGCAGTGCGACATGTGTGAGCAGACCAAGCTCTTGATCTTGCCATGAGCCTTGAAGAAGTCGCGAAGCTTGTACTCTGGGAGATCATCCTCGATACCCGTCACGAAAAGCGACATGATGTTCTTGTCGGCCGGAGGAGCCCAGTCGCGTGGGTTGGGAGGGAGCTGAGCAGCACTGGGGAAGACCTGACGGCCTTTACCACCAGTTCTAGCTCCAGCAGCAGCGGCTGCCTTTGAGTCTCGGGTTCGAATTGGGCCAGGTCCTCCAAGACCAGCGCCTACAGCTACGTTTCCACCCTTGGAGCTCTCTCCCTCCTCGATAGTCCTGCCCTTGCGAAAGTAAGGCTTGCTGTTGGCGAGTCTTCGTAGCAGTTCGCGCGCCTTCTCGTCCGTCTTTTCGTATTCCTCCTGTCCAACCTTTCCCTCCTCGATGAGCTGCTCATTGTTTTGCGCAAAGTATTCTCGGTTGATATCGGACTGCGGGCCGGGCGCGACCATCTTGAGGGCAGCATCGCGTACTACGATGGGGAGACCGAAGGAAAGATCGAGCATGCAGCATTGGCAGCAGTTCTTGAGTCGCGCGCAAGTCAAGCAAATGTTTGTTCGCTTCTTACGACCGTTGGCGCGAGTACCGCTCCAGGCGAATACGGTGAAAGGTCTGGTACACTATTCAGATATATGTTAGCATTGTCTCTATGCGAAAACGCGGAGGAAAACAACGCGAAAGACCTACCAATTTGCATTCAGCACCATAATCTTCTTTAAGCATCTTGACATAAGGATTATCAGGTAGACACGTCTCGCAGACGGAGGGAAAGTCGGTGGTCTCCCATCCTGATCTGTTGAGGTCCTGCTTGATCTGAGGCGGCATCGTGGATAGATAGAGTAATGATTTTGCGCAGAGAAAAGCTTCTAGTTGACTGTGATGACTTTTGGAGTTGAGGCGCGGAAATTCGGTCATCCGCCACCTTATGTAATACAAAATATGGCCTCAGATTCCAAACCTAAAACCGGAGTTGGCCGTCATTGGGCAGAGGGGCTGTCTTATCGATAAGCCTCGGTAATAACATCTCTAGAACATCTCGGACAGATGTACTCTGTAAGTGCCCAATCGTGACTGGATCATTCATTTTGGAGGATTTGCACAAGAAAGATCGACAATCTGATAGCTTCGTCATCAGATCTATTTTCCGTCATTCTCTCACTCTATAGTTCCGGAGAAGTCATCTGCTCTTAGTAGATCGGGGCTTCTCATGATATGAGGTGGACATGAATGGTTCGATACGAAAACGAAAATTCTCTATTTGGCAATTCAAAAGTTGGAGAAGTCCGAAACATGATGCAGCATTGCAGGTAATATGATGGACTAGTTATCATCATGACGGAAGCTGTCCGGCTACAGCCTACGGAGTACACTCAATTGTTTAGTTGGTTGTCATGACTTGCATTGTTATCTTGTTGTAAAGAGACAATGTTCTCGTAGACGCGTTCGTATTCGTATCATTTCTCGCAAATTGAGCCTCCGGATACCTCTTCCTAGCATCCATCAATTAGCTGCTGCGCTCTCACCGCCATACAATTCCGAGTTTTGGCGAAAGGAGATATAATTACAAGGGTAATTTAATCAATTAATGCAATAGCAAATCAAAGTTTTTCCAAAGAAATCAACAACTCGTCAAGTCCTTGTCTTTCACATGAAGACCAAAGTCATCAAGAGTTAACTTAGCATCCGTAAATTACTTCGGGTCGAAAACTAATTATCGGGTCGCCTAGACCAAAGAACCCGGCCCCCCTAGACCCCCAAGCGATAGACAGGGGAACTAATGCAGTTCAAGTCTAGCGTCCTGTATCTTCTCAATTCGCGGTTGAGATTGGATGCCCATGGACGGGATGGCTTCCCCCGGCGGTCACAAGAATTGACCGGTCCTAGGTATTTTTTATCTAAAGATAATAAAATAAAATAAAAATATATAAATTAAGAAAAAAATGCTATATAGTAAAGAAATCTTATTATTTTCTTATATAAGTTATATTTTTTTTATATCTTTTATAATTAACTTATAATATAGCTTTTAAAATTATATATATTTTTTAATATCTATAAATTATAAATAAAAATATTATAAAAAATATTTTTTAAATTATAAATAGGCTATATAATAATTTAGCTATTTAGTATTATTTAATAACTTATATTAAATATATAACTATTTTACTTATTTACTTATAAATTTTATAAATAATAGAGATTTTGGTGAGATTAGTAGGCACCGGTCAATTCTTCTGACTCCCGGTAGGGCTTGTGCAGTTCAGGGGAGGGCCCTGAAATTTGTTTGTTACGACAGGTACTCCGTAGTCCCTCTGCGTAACCTTCAGCCATTAAAACCAACCCACTCCCTTTAGGTTTCTACTTTTCAATTGATCTTTAATTCGCCTGCTGTCCTTCTCTTCTTTGCATTGACTTCGATTCTCTTCCAACCTTGACCTTCACCTTCAACACTTTACACCATATTCAACATGGTTGCCTCATCTACCGCCTCCAACCTCGAGCGCGAGGATCACCAGCGCGATGCCGACTTCAACAAGGCCATGCACGGCACCTCTGCCCAGGCCCGAGGTGGTGTTGCTGCCATGTTCCGAAAGGGCGGTTCTGCTAAGCAGGCTGCTGTCGACGAGTACTTCAAGCACTGGGATAACAAGCGCGCTGAGGACGAGACTCCTGAGGAGCGAGCTGTATGATCCCTTGATATGCCCCGCCATCAACAAATAGGAGGAACTAACATAGCGGTCAGGCCCGTACTGCCGAATACGCCACTTTGACTCGACAGTAAGTCATCTGATTCTTGTCTTGGAATGTCTCGTTTTGAACTGTCGACTGACTTTGGGTTTCGCAGCTACTACAATCTTGCTACCGATCTCTATGAGTATGGCTGGGGCCAGTCTTTCCACTTCTGCCGATTCTCCCAGGGCGAGCCCTTTTACCAGGCCATTGCCCGCCATGAGCACTACCTTGCTCACCAGATTGGCATCAAGGAGGGCATGAAGGTTCTCGATGTCGGTTGTGGTGTTGGTGGTCCCGCTCGCGAGATCGCCAAGTTCACTGGCGCCCACATCACCGGTCTTAACAACAACGACTACCAGATCGAGCGTGCTACCCACTACGCTTTCAAGGAGGGTCTGTCAGACCAGCTCAAGTTCGTCAAGGGTGACTTTATGGTTCGTACTGCCCAGCATCCTCGGGTCCCGACCCCCAGCTAATACCCCTTTTAGCAAATGTCCTTCCCTGACAACAGCTTCGATGCCGTCTATGCCATTGAGGCTACTTGCCACGCCCCTACTCTCAAGGGCATCTACAGTGAGATCTTCCGAGTTCTCAAGCCCGGTGGCGTCTTCGGTGTGTACGAGTGGCTCATGACCGACGAGTACGACAACGATAACCTCCGCCACCGTGAGATTCGATTGGGTATCGAGCAGGGTGATGGTATCTCCAACATGTGCAAGGTCTCTGAGGGCCTTGACGCCATCAAGGACTCTGGTTTCGAGATGCTCCACCACGAGGATCTCGCCATGCGCCCTGATGCTCTCCCCTGGTACTGGCCCCTGGCTGGTGAGCTCCGCTACATCCAGTCCGTTGGTGACATCTTCACCATCGTGCGCATGACCACCTGGGGACGGACCATTGCCCACGGTCTGGCTGGTCTTCTGGAGACATTCAAGCTTGCTCCTGCTGGAACCAAGAAGACTGCTGACAGTCTGGCTGTCGCTGCCGACTGCTTGGTCGCCGGTGGTCGGGATCACCTCTTCACCCCCATGTACCTCATGGTGGCTCGCAAGCCTTCTGCGTAAAGCCACAGGCTTATGACAACAAAATTCCAAAACAAAAACATCTTATGAAGATCAAAAAGGGCATTCAAATCATGCTGGCTGATGATGCAAACATATATGAAGTGGCCGGCCTCAAGATATAGAGGATCCAGAAGGCAGAGGAGTTTGGGGACAATACAATACTGGCTTATAATTGTAATATACATACCATACAATTTCAAATTTCTTGTCAATGATAGCCTGATCGGCCATGATACAACATTAATTGAATCATATCAACATCCGGTACTGAGGTGATCTCTTATTAGCGGTTTCTTGTTTCTCCGGCACCGTCATCTGACTGTAGGTATTCGAGCAGATAAAGCACTCAGTTTTTATGTTTTTTGGTGGAGATAAATGGTCCCCCAATGCGCCCCTGGATCCCCCAACAGACTTTCGAAATGGGTCGGAGGGTTCTGTTCTGAGCTGTGATAGGTGCTTCAGCGCTAGAGGTTACCCTGCGAAAACAGTGCTGCAGTGAGTTGCAGGGGTCGCATCAGAGTTGCTGTAGGCGGGGAGCAAGAGAGGGATAAAGCTGCCCCGAGCTAACGGAGGCTCACTCGGGGGTTTTGGAGAGCGGGTACCGCATTAGTCACCAGAAATTGGTGAGGGCTCAAGTACCTCGCAGTTCCGGCACGATACGTACCGACTGGCCCCAAAAAAAAACTGATAGCTGGCCAGCGAAAGCGTTGTTCGGTGAAATTCCCTCTCTCAACCCGACCTGTTCCATCTCTCAACACCAACTTCAGTTCATCACCATTTTCAATTCCCACGTCAAAGTCGACGACCAGGGAATTAAGAGAAGCCTGTCCACTGCAGCTTCTTGTCTTTCAAGTTCTGTTCTCTCTTCCCCGTCGACCCTCCGACCTCGTCCTCTCCGACTCCACGGTCAATTGACTTGTTCAACAAACCGCCGCACATCATGTCTCGCATTCTCCGACCCGCAGCTCGCCTAGCTGCTTCGACCCGGGCTCTTCGCGCTCCCGCTGCCCCTTCCTTCGCCCAGTCTGCCGCCGCTCGCGCTGCTCTTGCTCGACCTGTTGTCTTTGGTTCCGCCCAGACCCGATCCTACGCCGACGGCCAGAGCTCTGGTGTCAAGGAGGTCACTGTCCGAGATGCGCTCAATGAGGCTCTCGCTGAGGAGCTTGAGCAGAACGAGAAGGTCTTCATTCTTGGTGAGGAGGTTGCTCAGTACAACGGTGCCTACAAGGTGACCAAGGGTCTTCTCGACCGCTTCGGTGAGAAGCGTGTCATTGATACTCCCATTACTGAGTCTGGTTTCTGTGGTCTCGCTGTTGGTGCTGCCCTCAGTGGTCTTCACCCCGTCGTAAGTATTTCAGCTTCCGCATTGTGACTGCTCGAGACTCTAACCGCTGTGCTTCACCAATCTAGTGTGAGTTCATGACCTTCAACTTCGCCATGCAGGCCATCGATCAGATTATCAACTCTGCTGCCAAGACCCTCTACATGTCTGGTGGTATCCAGCCTTGCAACATCACCTTCCGTGGCCCCAACGGCTTCGCTGCTGGTGTCGGCGCTCAGCACTCCCAGGACTACTCCGCCTGGTACGGCAGCATCCCCGGTCTCAAGGTCGTCTCTCCCTGGAACTCCGAGGATGCCAAGGGTCTCCTGAAGGCCGCCATCCGCGACCCCAACCCCGTCGTTGTTCTCGAGAACGAGTTGATGTACGGACAGAGCTTCCCCATGTCCGAGGCTGCCCAGAAGGACGACTTTGTCATTCCTTTCGGCAAGGCCAAGATTGAGCGCTCTGGCAAGGATCTGACCATTGTCTCCCTTGGCCGCACTGTTGGCCAGTCTCTTGTTGCCGCCGAGAACCTCAAGAAGAAGTACGGTGTTGAGGCTGAGGTTATCAACCTGCGATCCGTCAAGCCTCTCGATGTTGAGACCATCATCCAGTCCGTCAAGAAGACCGGTCGTCTCCTGTCCGTAGAGTCTGGCTACCCTGCCTTCGGTGTCGGATCTGAGATCCTTGCCTTGACAATGGAGTACGGCTTCGACTACCTCGATGCCCCTGCTGCCCGTGTCACCGGTGCTGAGGTCCCTACCCCTTACGCCCAGAAGCTCGAGGAGATGTCCTTCCCCACCGAGCAGCTGATTGAGGACTACGCTGCCAAGGTTCTCCGTCTGTAAAAAAGAGAAATGAGGGTTGAGAGAGAAATATAGTTTACCTGCTCCAGCATGTCAGGTCGACGCCCATGCCTACGTATCGTGTATGACAGAGCTTGCTTCATGCTACCCATCGTGGCATATGAATTGCGATGCGGATGAGAATCTAGTCCAATTGGCGTATTTGATGGACACTTTTTTGATAGACGTGCGGAAGGGAAGGGAAATGTAATTTTACCGCGTGTTGCCATGTATAGTCAGGGCATAGCATCCGTCTTATTAATGATCTACCAATTCACATTTGTGCATCCCTCACCGTGACTTGTGTTTGTAGTTTGCCATGTCGTGGCTCAGTAGCTACAGGAGAATCTCGGGGTCTACTATATGATGATCCCAGAGCTGAGGTAGCTAATTCTTTTGTTTTGCTCCCTGAGAGACACCAAGACCCTTCCGCTGGTGTAGAGACTGGGTCAGTCAAATATTTAGATCAAAGACACTTTTTTGTAGGTTTAGGGTAACCAGTGTGGAGCTGTAAGTTAAGCTCGCTCTTGAGTGTCCCGCCATGAATGTCAGAATCACCAACGTCAATGGTGGGGCAGTCTTAACTCGGAGCTTTCATCACTTCATTATTTATTCTACCATAGCGAATTCAACCTCACATCTTTGCTTGTAAACTGACTCAAAACTATTAGGCATGGCTGGTATCGACGCTCTCCTTGAAAGGGGGCTTGAAGAGACCGGTCAACGCCAACCTGCAACTCAAGATCCAGAAGAGCTCAAGCGACACCTAGAGGAGCTCCTCCTCTCACCCTCGCCTGAGTTCTCACCAGACTGGCTCAACCGACTTCAGCAGCGATGGGATTATGAAGCCGATTACACTTCGCTTTACAAGGTTGCGCCGCCGCATACTCGAACTCTCACCAGATTCCAGCGTCATGGACTTGAAGGGCGTGTTACAGGCTACAAGAACGTCACTGTCCCCGCAAACAGTGCCACGGCCAAGAACTCGACAAGTCTGTCTCGAAAGCCTGCCAACCGCGCCGATTTCGTGAGAGGCGCCGCAGGTTTCTTTCCCTTCGCTCCTGGTGGTCTCGAGGGCATCGAGGCAACGGCGGCATTTGAGGATCAAGTCCACACAGGTGTTCCAGGGGGTGCTACAGAGACTAGTGGTACAGGCAATAAACTTGAGCGAGTAATTCAGCTTGGCTCCGAGGGTGGGTTACTAGAGAATGCCCCTGGGATAAGCAGAGGAATCGACTTCACCAAGAAAAGGACAAGTATCAGCCAAGAAGATGCGAACGCTGTCAAGGAGGTACTCGAAGAAGACCCAGAAGACGCCAAGGTCGAAGAAGGTGGTAATGAAGCTTCAACAGACGTTACTACTCCGGATGCAACCCCCGACGAAACTGCTGAGGACGGTGATGATATCGACGACATTCTACCTGTTGAGTTCCCCTCCCTGGAACCTCATGGAGTTCTTGCAGCCTCGAGTGCTCGCAAGGCTGGTCGCGAGTGGGCGCATATGGTCGACATCAACCATGATATGTCCAACTTTAGAGAGCTCGTACCCGATATGGCGAGAGAGTGGCCTTTCGAACTCGACACTTTCCAGAAGGAAGCAGTGTACCACCTGGAAAACGGCGATTCAGTGTTCGTTGCAGCACATACTTCAGCCGGCAAGACTGTTGTGGCAGAGTACGCCATCGCACTGGCTGCTAAACACATGACGAAAGCCATTTACACTTCGCCAATCAAGGCACTGAGTAACCAGAAGTTCCGCGACTTTCGACAGACCTTTGACGAGGTGGGTATTCTCACTGGTGATGTCCAGATCAATCCAGAAGCTAGCTGCCTGATCATGACAACGGAAATTCTTCGAAGTATGCTCTACAGAGGAGCTGATCTGATTCGCGATGTCGAGTTCGTTATCTTCGACGAAGTCCACTACGTCAACGATTTTGAGCGAGGTGTTGTCTGGGAAGAGGTCATTATCATGTTACCCGAGCATGTATCTCTCATTCTACTATCCGCTACGGTTCCAAACACTAAGGAGTTTGCTTCGTGGGTTGGACGAACGAAGCAAAAAGACATCTACGTTATTTCTACACCGAAGCGACCCGTTCCCCTGGAGCATTATCTCTGGGCAGGAAAGAACATCCACAAGATCGTGGACTCGGAAAAGAAGTTCATCGAAAAGGGCTGGAAGGACGCGCACTTTGCTATCCAAGGAAAGGACAAACCGAAGCCTGCAGAGACTACTGTCGCCACTCGTGGAGGCAATCCTCGGGGCAACCAACGTGGTGGTACTCAACGAGGCGGTCCTCAGCGTGGTGGACGTGGAGGAGGCCAACAGCAGAGAGGAGGTAATCAACAACGCGGTCGGGGCGGGCCACCTCGAGCAAGCCATGCCCCTGGTCACATGGGTCGCGGGGGCCGCGCTGGGGGTTTCACATCTGTTGCGCAAGACAAGAACCTATGGGTTCATCTTGTCCAGTATCTCAAGAAGTCAACCCTTCTGCCAGCTTGTATCTTCGTCTTCTCGAAGAAGCGATGTGAGGAGAACGCAGATGCTCTCAGTAACCAAGATTTTTGTACTGCTGCTGAGAAGAGCCATATTCACATGATCATCGAAAAGTCAGTTGCACGGTTAAAGCCTGACGACCGGCAGCTTCCACAGATTATCAGGCTGAGGGAGCTCCTCAGTCGAGGTATCGCTGTTCATCATGGCGGTTTGTTGCCCATTGTCAAGGAGCTGGTTGAGATCCTGTTCGCCCAGACATTGGTCAAGGTTCTGTTCGCTACAGAAACGTTTGCTATGGGACTTAACCTACCTACACGAACAGTAGTCTTCTCTGGGTACCGCAAGCATGACGGACATTCGTTTCGGAACTTGTTACCAGGAGAGTATACTCAGATGGCAGGTCGCGCCGGTCGTCGTGGTCTGGATACCGTTGGTTCAGTCATCATTGTGCCACCAGGAGGCTTGGACGATGCTCCTCCTGTTGCAGATCTCCGAAACATGATTCTGGGAGAGCCGTCTAAGTTGCGGTCACAGTTCCGACTGACATACAACATGATTCTGAATCTCCTACGAGTGGAGGCGTTGAAGATCGAGGAGATGATCAAGCGAAGTTTCTCTGAACACGCCACTCAACAGCTGCTCCCCGAACACGAGAAGGACGTGAAGATAGCGCAAGCAGATTTGGCCAAGGTCAAGAGAGACTCTTGCGAGATCTGCGACGTTTCGATGGACGAATGCCATCAAGCTTCCCAGGACTTCAAGAGACTGACATTTGAGCTGTACAAGGGCTTGCTATCTATCCCTATTGGACGTAGAATGTTCTCTCAGCACCGACTTGTCGTCTTCAATTGGGACGGTATTCGCTCCATCGGCATCCTCCTCGCAGACGGAGTTAGTAATAAAGGAACGACGGAGGATCCAACACTGCACGTATGCGCCATCAAGTCACTTAGAGATCGACGAGATGCTACCGATCAGCTTCCTTTCATCTCTGCGTTCCGCAAATACCTCCACGAACTTCCCAAGAGTAAGAAGCGAGTGCAGACTAAGACTCTGCACGTTCCTCTGAGTGACGTGGAGTGTCTCACGAGATGGGTGACCAAGGGCATTATTCCTGAGATCTTCCAAGGCGGAGATGGCTATCAACAGGCGAAAGACAAACTTCAAGAGCTTTGCGGTTCGTGGGATGATAGATGGGAGGAACTCGATCTCTCTCGAATCAAGCAACTGCAACTACAGGAGATTGTGGAAAAGAGAGTGGAATTGGCCAAGACGATATCGAACTCGCCAGCTGAGAAGTGTCCAGACTTCTTGAAGCATGTAAGTTCACCTCAACCTCCTTGAAAGACCTTGATACTAACGATATGGGCAGTTTGCTATGTGCCACGATGAGTGGCTCATCAAGGATCATATCTTTCAGCTGAAGCAGTCGTTGTCTGATCAGAACCTTCAACTTCTACCTGATTACGAGCAACGAGTCCAAGTGCTTAAGGAGCTTGGCTTTATCGATGATGCCACCCGGATCCAGCTCAAGGGCAAGGTCGCCTGTGAGATTCACTCTGGTGATGAACTAGTCCTGACTGAACTCATTCTTGACAACGTCCTCGCCGACTACGAACCCGCCGAGATTGCCGCTCTCCTTTCGGCATTCGTATTCCAAGAGAAGACCGACATAGAACCATCCCTGACAGGCAACCTCGAGCGAGGAAAGGAGAAGATTGTTGCCATCTCCGAGAAGGTGAACGATGTGCAAACGCGACTGCAAGTCATTCAGTCTGCTGATGACTCAAATGACTTTGTTTCTCGACCACGGTTTGGAATCATGGAAGTGGTCTATGAATGGGCTCGAGGTATGAGTTTTAAGAACATCACGGGCTTGACCGACGTCCTTGAGGGAACGATTGTACGAACGATTACACGATTAGATGAGACATGTCGCGAGGTGAAGAACGCGGCGAGAATTGTGGGTGATCCCGAACTCTATCAGAAGATGCAACAGGCACAGGAAATGATCAAGAGGGATATCACAGCGGTGGCAAGTCTCTACATGTAATGTAAGCCAAGCATGGTTTGAGTGTCTGGCATTTACAAGGAGCGTGCAATGGACGTCACGAGCATGTAGGGGAAAAGCAAGAGCGAATGTCATGTCTAATGTATGATGTTGATAAACAATAAAGAAAAATTGCGTTCATTCTCGAAGTTGGAGATGAAGATGAATTTATGTCGCCACCAAAACCCCAACGCCAAACCTTGACCAAAAAAACGCACCTCTCCGAAAGTTGATCGTGATGTATCTGTCGTGCCGCCCTATCGCATAAAATGATGGAACATTCAAATGTCCTGAACCCAGCAAGTTCTCCTGTGGAATACAAGACTATGCGCGCAGGGCTCGCAGCCTCTGCTGGAGCTTATCTTCCTCCTCGGCGGTAGGCTCGTTGGTCTGCTGGGGTTCAGCGTTCGAAGGTGTCGCCTGGTTGAGTTCCTTGCTGAGCTCAAGGCCAGCGTCGTCGGCCAGCTTGCCGAGAAGTTCGTGGACGGCATCCTCGCCGACTTGGGTGGAGGTGGACTGGGTGATGGCGTCCTGATAGATGCCGTTGGACATGGCGTATTCTTCGTTTTGCTGCTTGAACTGCTCGAGTGTAACTAGGGTCTAGGCTACTGTTAGTGTCGGTCGATGCTGTAAAGATAATAATGTGCTCACCTTTTCAGGGTTGGTGTTCTTCTGGGCCACGTTCATGGTTCGCGATGACTGAGCCATCATCTGTGTCATGCGGTTCATCGAGTTGTTGGCCTGAATCTGCGCAGCAGACAACTCGGCCATATCAGCCATCTGATCCATCTGCTGAGCAAGCGCCTGCTTCGACAGCAGCATCTTGGCCTTCTGGTAAGCCTTCTGCGTCTCGCCCTTCTTGAGAAGATCCTGTATCTGCTTCTTCAGGATGGGGTCCTGCTTGGCTGCCTTTTGGGCCTCGCGGCGAGCCTGCTTGGCTTGGAAGCGAGCCTGGAACTCGACTTGCATGTCGCGGGCCATCTGACGGTTCGCCATTGTGGGAGTTTGGTTGGTTGGTTGGTTGATGGTAGGAGTCGTAGAGGAAGAGTTTTTTACTGTTGAGTAGTAAGGTTGGCAGAGGTTCTAAATGTCATGTGAGTGTTAAAACTTTAGGTGAAGCAGGCATGGAAGCGCCGAAGGCCTAGAATCGGAACCCTGACTTGGCTTGCGATGGGATGGTTGAATGCGGGGCGCCACGAAAGACAGGCTGGAGAAGTGGGCGAATGACGCAACGAACGGTGACGGAATAATTTTGGCGGAACTGATAAGGCTCTGATTGTGGCTTTGCACAGCCACTTTCAGATGGCTTGTTACACTGATCTAGGGTAGTTCGTCTCACTTTCATAACGGGCTTGTCGGCGATGAGCTGATGGACAGTAATGCTTTTTGACATTAATGCTTTTTTGAAGATCGTGGAAATTCTCAATCGATTACTTTTGCTGCCAACAGTGATCTAGCCATGATATCATGTAGAATCATAAAGACAACGGGCAATATACAGTCAGACTCTGAGGGAAATGCTGAAGGGCTTCAAAACAGACCAGGTTCGAGTACATATTCATTCAGAAGTAACCTACACTACAGTCCTTTACAATTCAACAGATAATCATCAGCAGCTGAACGAATGAGTAACGAAAGAATTAGCCATCTCTCGTATCATATTCCATCCAAAGAGCCACTATGACTCAAGCAGTAAGCGAGCACTTCATGCTTCTATAACGATGCACACAAATACTTATACAAAGAGAGGACCTACAGAAGGTTCGAACGTCGCAATAACGAACGACTTTCGGTTTCGCGATTCAAACGACGCTGAAACCTCGCCTCAGTTTTAGTGACTTATACGCTTCGTTGGGCTATAATTGTTTCAAGATATAAAAGTTGCTACAACATATAGTTAATCGGTCTAAAAATATCGAATATGAAACATGTACTTCAAGAGAAACAACAAACAACATACAACAAACGTCAGTGACCTCAAGGGAACGGGCATAAACTCTACGAGAGGCCGCAGGACTCAGGATCCCGTTCGAGAGCAGCGGCCGTTGTGACATGCCGTAGGCGGCCGCAAATTACTGGGCCGTCGTCATGTGGAATTTCTGTTGGAAGAATCGAGACATGGTAGGGAAGGCCGTTATAAGAGTGGTCTAGAGATATCTTTTGTCAATCGGCAGTTCGGTTTGGGTGATGAGCATTAATATCCCACATGCCGATTTGCGCGTCGCCGCGTACTACACATTTCGTTGCGCAACAAACGAGCTATTAATCTGAAGAGCCCAAGCTTGGACTTGCTGCGATCAGAGTCTGTTTCTCACACTCAGAGTCTGGTCCTAGCAATGCTTGGTTAAGGGGCGGCGGGTGGTGCCGTAACGGTCGCACGCGAAGAGGCTGGGGGGAAACAGTGGTTGGAAAGTGATCAATGCTGAAGTTTTAGTCTAGCTGATGAGACTTGACTCAGGCAAGAATATGAGATTGGAGATGAGCAATTCATATCATAGTGAGAGGAAGTGGTTTCACTGTGCTTCCATCGTCTTCCGATACTAACAAAAGTACGGAGTACGGGGCCGGCTAACCTGACACAATGGGGAATGCGTCGAATATGAGATGAGATTCTTTGATAGGACATGGCGTAGGTGAGAGATGAAGATAATATTCGATAATCGATACGGTCCCGGCAATAGAGCCCAAGTTTGAGATTAATTAATTGGTTCAATTAAGCTCAGATGAGCCCGATATTGCAAACCAGGGGGGTACGCTACGTTTTGGAATGAAGTCTCCACCAACTGCTCTTGCGTCCAGACCTTCAGTCACTGGCGCGGGAATCCATGGTCCGACTATGGGATGGGCCTATATCTCCGGCGGAAGAACTATCATGGAAGCTAGGGACAAGAGGCGAGCTGGACAGGCTAAAAAGGGATAGACCATCGGTATCCTTGGGCTCGAGGGATTAGGAAAGGGGGCTCTTTGACGATCAGGGTCGAACGATATCTCTGACGGGGCAGGGAACGGGAAGATCACTTACAGTGAAACATGGTACTCCTGAGACATGCCAGAAACGAGGGCAGAGGCAGAAGAGGTTGAACGTTGTCTCCCTGCGACTACCTAAGCTAGGGGGTGAGGAAATACAGCGGACGGACTTTGGTGGGAGATCAGCGATTTTTGGTGTAAGCCGTTCCGCTGTTTTTCCTCACCCCGAGGCTAAGGTACCTATAACCGTTGGCATGTCTCTCCCTTCCGTGTCTCCAAGAGGGAATCCCTTGAGCTGACGGGATGGGTTGGGCGGCTGGTAGATTCGCCTAGATCCATCCCCTTCCCTTCCCGCTCGAGACGAACGAGATCTTGTTTTGTCTTGTCTTGTTCAGTTCAAGTTTCGCCAAGCAAAAGGGGCCCCATTTAGTAGCGAGGTCCCAGCTGCATGGCATTGGCATTGGGAGGTCTCAGAGAACTAAAGTAGCGTTCCATTCCAGGCCGCGGGGAGGCGATCCGTAGCACTAGGTACCTACCTACAAGGGAGCTCGACCGAAGAACTGGTGAATTTGAATTTGAATTTGGAGAATGGAATCGACCATCTTCACGAATGAGAAAATCTGCATGTTCCGTCTCAATTCGGTATTGAGGCTTGAAGACTCTGAGCTGGACTTTACTTGAGACATTGATTCACCGACTTCACAATTCCAGCAATCAGAGGAGCTCAACAAAACCCAAAGTGCAGATACCAGTCTGTTCACCGCATCCCAAGGTATCTCGGCAGTGGAGAATCTGGTGAGGGGATTCGCGAGTATATCGCCAATCTCAATGCATATCAGACCGACTTATCAAGGTTCTCTGTTACATTCATCGCTTGACAGTTTGTCCCTGCGTAAGCTGAACTCAAAATGCAAACCTTTACGAAAAGTAAAATATGTGAAATAGTTCTGAAACCTGGTAGCCTCAACCCTAAGCTCTGAGGGCCCGATGATCTCAGCAACCAAAGAAAACAGAGCCAAGATGAGCGACCGTCGATGATGGCGATATGGGGCATTTGGTGGATAATATGGAGGCCTTGAGGCTTGAGATTCCAGAGCCAGCGAAACAAATGGAGGAGGTGGTATTTCGGTGGATGGCGGATGCGTCCCCGGTAGGGCCGGCGGTACATACAATAGCAGCAGCAGCAGCAGCACCAGCTTAGTTACCTTTAGCTTCAGGCAGTTTCTTTTCTTGGAACACACACGAGAAAGCAACACTCCACTTGATGAGGCGTCCGTCAGTCAGCGTCAGCCCAGCTTCTAAGTTAGGACATGGCCGCTGATGCATCCAAGAGAAGAGAAGAGAAGAGAAGAGACGACGTCGTCTTACGAAGGTTGCAGACAAATGCTTCGTTACGAGTCTCGTCTGTCACGTAGCAGCAGTAACACCGATAATGTTTCCTGAGGCGCTGTGATATTGTTTCCGTTGTTTACGAGGCTTTCATTACAGGAGGGGTCACGATAATTGCTGAGCTGTTCAATTGGCCTGTCCATCATTTGCTTTGAGTTTAATGGTCGATTGCAAAGATACCATTTGCCTTTGGGGTTATGTTGAGCTTCCTTCGGTCACATTCCTACGGACGGACCCCAAAGAGCTGATGGCTTCTCAACACCCTTGACAGGCATCATCGACGATAACGAGAGAAATGATGATGCCCTGCATGAATGGACTTGAGTCTGTGGATTTTCTCCCTGCGTGGCTTGGGTGGATTGGTAGGTTTGGTGGGTTTGGTGGAGAGCTGACATTAGCTGACTGTGTACGAAAACTAAGGTCAAAGCCTAGGACTTCTCCATATCGTGAGCGCTAGGCAGAGGAATTACTACAGTACCTAGGGGAGGAAAGAAAATACAGGCCCTTGACCCTAAGCAATAAAAATATTTAGGTAAATCTAGCCTAAGCGTAGGGGGCTCTTTGCTAAGTTTATTTTGATACCCTATATTAAGGTCCGGTGTTTTCTTGCTCCCTGACGAGTACCTACCTACCTTAGGAGGCACCTAGAATTGTGTGGTTGTCGGATCCATTCCTTCGACCTCCTTCGCCCATTTTCCTTTGGAGTATCCATTCTTTGAGATCTCGTCATTGTGCAAAATAAGACGCCTTGGGGGGAAAGCAAACATGCTACAGAGCGATGCTAAACTCTGTAAAGTGTGAATAACTTAGTACCTACGGAATAGAGTTGATGGTGTAGATCCATATCAGTGGTTGCTCTCAAGAAGAGGGGATCACGACATTTCAATAGCCTTTTCCCCTCAATACCAAATCATGCACCTAAAAATCGGTAAACATACACCTAACGACCTTTCCTCTTTAGGAAGGGATTGACCCGATTACAGCTTCTGATTGGATCAGTCCGATGTAAAATGCGGGTCACAGTCGGGGGCACAGTGCTAATAGCACTGTGCCTCCGTAAGGACCCTTGTCTATAAGTACCCTCTAATATTAAATTCAGCTATATACCTTATAAAATAGCCCTATTTAAGCCAAATCGGGCTAGGTTAGTTAGGGTTAGTTATAGGCCGGAGGCCGCAGGGTAGGGTTAGACTAGGGTTAGGGTTAGGGCTAGGGATTAGGGTTAGATATGGAATATATCCTGTTGCTGCTAGTTAGTGCATTTTAGTGTAAAATACATTAGGTGCATGTTTCCCGATTTTTAGGTGCATGATTTGGTATTGTTTTCCCCTCCATGGGAATGCACGGGCTGCACCACCCATAGGGAGAAATGGCTGAAGCGTATTCATGAGAATCGGCAGTTTTTGTTTTTGTTTGTGCTTATCTTGCGCATCTCTCGTTCTCTAAAATTAAAAGCCACCAACACGGGGTTTGTTGTTATTTGTTACACGAGCCTCATCAGCTTTTTGAGTTGGCTATTGATCATCATTATTCTCGTGCACCCTCCCACGAGTACATACTGAGGACAGTCTCTCGGCAAATGGATCATCGCACCATCCTCAAAATGAGGCACAAGGAGCTACAGGGTCCGTCACCTACTGAACAAAGAAAGAACGGCGTTTCTGGCACCGCAGGCCCGTTACATAACTCAACTGCTGTCAAGTAACTAACTCAACGGGCGGACTGGCCTGAACTGAACCAAAAGGTCTCACGGCCTCCGATTGATCAACCCCCTTTTTTTGGAAACTCGAACGGTCGATGGGGCTCCGTACAGGCCCGGACAGCGCTGTGTCAGATCGTATTCCGCCAATGAGACCTGCGACATGCGCTGTGGGGGAGATTCCTAAGCCCCCCTGCAGTCGAGGTGCGTGTCCCTCGGTGGCGTAACTTGCGCCCCCTGAAAGTCTGTTCTGTTCCAGGAGGGCCCTCCCCGGTACGGTATGTACAGTTGCGAAGTACCTACGTACCAGTGCACCAAGCCAGTGCATCCCGGCACCAGAAGGGTCCTATCCGAGAGCACCTTCCCCCTTTGGGCTCTCAAAACGACTTCAGGGGGTGGTCTTGGTACCCCATCTCAGGGGTTGGTGCCTCAGGCAGTTGCATCTACCGAGCCGTGCCCCTCCAAACTCTCAACGTGTCCTCAAGAGATAAAGAGGGCCTGTCCGCTCCTACCAAGCTGTCCTTTCCATTCCCAAACCGACAAGCACCCAGCAAATCAAGGTCGCTAATACAGAGTGAACACGCTGTCCTTATTCCTCTTGAAGCTCCTTTCCAACCATCACCTGACCTGACTCATAGTTGATCAAGGCAGACGTAATCAAAGTCTAGTCACTGACTCACACTTTGGCCAAGTCTTGTGATGGTGGAACATCGCTGCCTGCGCCTCATACATCTTTGATAACAGCTACTTATCCCCATAATATCCGCTGCTGTATCTGAACTTCAGCTTCTCCATTCAACCAAACCATACATCACCTAATCACAAGCAAACATGGAGCAACAAGGGTCACCAGCTTCCCAATTCTTCCAGTCTCCAGCCGAGTCTCTCATGTCAGCTCCTGAAGACGCTTACACATCACTCTTCGCCGCTACCACCCCTAGCGCAGCTTCAACAGTGAACCCCATGGACATGTTGACACCAAAGTCCTACAACGATGACTCTCTACTACCAATGATCAAGCAGGAGGAGGGCGTTGTATCAACACCATCCCCTTCTCCAGCCCCTGAGAAGAAGACCACCAAGAAGAGAAAGTCATGGGGCCAAGTCCTTCCCGAGCCCAAGACAAACCTCCCTCCTAGGTATGAACCAACGACAACTGAAGATGATGTCACCAACGGTTCCACTAACTCTCCACACAGAAAGCGAGCAAAGACCGCTGATGAAAAGGAGCAGCGCCGAGTTGAGCGCGTTCTACGGAACCGCCGCGCGGCCCAGTCCTCTCGTGAACGCAAGAGGCAGGAGGTTGAGCAGCTCGAGAAGAGGAACAAGGACCTCGAGGCTGCCATCCAACAGGCTGAGCAGATGAACGCCAGGCTCATGGATGAGCTTGCACAGATGAGAAAGGCCAATGGTCTTCCCCCTCTGTCCCAGGAGCTCTTCAGCCCCCAAACAACACATCAGCCAGCGGAGACCATGGTATCTCCCAACGCCACTGTAGACCCAATGGCACTATCCCCCTGCCTATCACCTGTCCCCGAAGAATCTGAAGAGACCCTTCAACAGGAGCCGGCCAAGGAGACAACCCTGGAACAGTCTGAAAACACCTCTCCCGACCTGACACAACGTCCTGCTGCGATGTTGTCCGACCTGCAGTGTCACATGTCGGCGGAGGTGTCGAAGATGTTCCTGTCCCAGTCACCCACAACCTTGACTCTGCCAACATTGGCCTGGCTCCTGCCACTTCAGATGACACTCTTTTCAGCTATGGCGCTTCTGAATTTCTGTCAACGTCCCTTGACACAGATCGTTATCTCATCGAAAACGGGCATCTCTCTTCACCCTTCTCCTCAGCTTCTGACGAGCCTTATCTGGAGTTTGACACGTCCCCGTTCACCCTCGACAACAGCTTCAACGACGAGTTGTACAACACCTTCATCAACGACACGGACAATGGCATCACGGCGGAGCTCCAGAAGCCAACCGACGACGCCGCTGCGATCCTCAGCGACGAGTTCCGCATCTACGAACTTGAGAACCAAGTCTCTTCGGAAAATCCTATCCAGCAGCCCCTCCCTGGCGCGTCCTCTATTGGATGCGACGTTGGTGGCATTGCGGTTGGTGTCTGAGGGACGCGATTCCATGGTCGAGGATGCGGAGCGCGAGACCGAGGATTCGCGCGGCCAAGACGAGTTGGTAAGGTGCTTATCCGTGATTACTTTGCCGTCGCGTGAACTACTGTTGACACTCGCCTGGGCTATCAAGCACTACCTGGAGGCCCCAATTCAGCGTGAAACTGGTGAAGTCCTCGACTCTGAGACTCGCTCCCCACTACGTGTACATCAACCAAGCAAGAAGAAGGCTGCTTTGTCAGTGATATTGGAGGAAGAGAACAATCGGGCACGGACATTATGAGAGTTATATCCATGATGATCTACCGTAATGTGATAATGGTTTGATTTGGGAAAAAAATCGGTGCAAGGCGCAAAGGATCAACGTCCCAGGGGGGACTGGCAATAAAGCCCAACACTTAAATCTTTTGTGTAACAATACAATGAACGCTCAAAGAAGCGTATGACCAGTAATATCTGTTCTATTCTCGTGATACTTGCCCTTGCCTTGAATACCGATTTGAGTGTTGCCAGGCCCTCTGTATTCCTGTCTGCAGTCATGTTGGTATTCTATACTTTGATGTTGAGCGTAAAGACCTTCAGCCTTCTAAATAGTGGCGTAATGACGAGGAGTTACCATCGATGAAGGTCGCTCTTTGCCTGTTTAACTTCGTTTAGAATTGTTCATACTGGTGGTCTTCGATTTCTTTCATTGTATCTATCCGTCTGATAGCTTCTAGTATCCAGTTTAAGTCGAACAATGATGTTTCTCGATATTGGCAACATAATTGCTAATAAAGCTAGTCGGAAGACAAAATGTCCTTGGTATATGATTCAATTGATGTTTAATAACATCCACCAGAGGTAGAAAACTCGTGCTCACTCCTACGCCCAACGCCAAACCATCATAATCCCTCTTGGAACTTTACCATAACCCATCCATCTCTTGCATAGCCGCCTCTTCATCATCAAAATTATTCGTCTCCTTGTCTTTCGACCCTTGACTCTTCTCTTTGCTCGTCTGATCATGACTCTCGGCTTCTGCCATCAGGGCATCTAGATCATGATCATCTGGTTCAACCCGTGCTGCTTCTGGTTTCTTCGCCGTATCTTGGACTTCTGCCTCAGCCATGAGTGCATCCAAGTCATCATCATCTGGCTCTGCTGGTGTAGGTTTTGTTTTCGCTTTTTGAGCTGCGTCGTGGCTTGCTGCCTCAGCAATAAGAGCCTCGAAATCATCATCTTCTGGAACGTCGTTGCGAATGGGGACAATTGGCCCTGCGCTTCGTCGTGCAGCTCGTGGTGTAGCATCGTAAAGATCATCGTCGTCTGGTACGCCTGTGCCTTGCTCTGGCGTTTTTGGTCTCGCAGGTTCTGCTGGTCTTGTATCCTCCTGCTCTGTAGGTCTTAATGTATCGTTTTCGCCGAACAAGTCATCCTCTCCCTCATCATCCGCAGTTCTGTCTTTGGGTTTGCTCTCGTTTATGTAATCGTTTCGTGCAATCATGACTCGTTTCTTGTGGCCGGCTTTTTCAACCATGGTAAGAGCGTCGAGGAATTTGGCTTTGGGGAAGAGGTCGTCTAGCCATAGTTGATAGAAGGATAGAAGTCGAGAGGCGTCAGAGAACTGGACTGACTGTCAACATGTTTCCTACTGTGCTGATTGGCAGATAGTGGCATACCTCATGGCCTTTGCCCTTGATTTTGAGATCCTTCGCCCTTTGCCTTAGCTTGGGAATGCCCTTTGGTCCAAGCAATCTAAATAATGTTAGAATCGCATGAGATCACGCAGTATTATAGATCCATACCTCTCTTCGTCAAGTTTCACATTGGGAACTCGCGCCCTCTTCTTCACATCAACCTCTTCATCAATACCGAGACCAGAATCTGGCTCTTTTCGCTTCTTGTTGGCGGCTTCTGGTGGTGGAGATGCAAAGGGATCGTCAGAAAAGTCGTCAACATCGTAGTTATCAAGCCCATTGGCGGGATCCGAGTCTAGTGTAGGCATTCTGTATTGTGATTGTATCGTGAAGTCTGGGGAACTCAATTGCTTAACGCGTCTTGAACTGGGGAGACGCGTCGAGAGCTTAATTGATTCTCAACCCCACCATCCCCACGTGACCAATCATCGCCAACTTTGATGAGCTGACCAATGCACGTGATATCCATCCTCAGGCATCCACTCTGGCTCCAGCTTCTGAATGTAGGTACCGAAACCGACGACCTCGAAAGGCCTTGGTGATAGTATTCAAGGAATTGACTGCCACGGACGACGCATCACACAATGGCTGAGACAGCGACAAAGCAGTCGACCCCGTCCTTTGTCGGGACCAGCAAGGTCGTCCAGACCGAGTATCCCGTAAGTCACGCTTCCTGCAATTGATGGAGCAATCGCAGTTGCTAACTAACTGATGATGTTATAGCTCATTGACAACGATCCGTACGTAACCTGAACCCCTCCGATACCCAGCGACGACGATACGAATGGATTGAAATGCTATGGAGGATCGAATTGTCTGGATTGGGGTTGGGTTGAGCTTTGCTGATCCTCGGCAGTCACTTCAAGCGAGTCGTGGGTTATGCCCGTACATCCGATTACATCGCCGGCATCGTCGCCGCTGCTTTCGCTCCCACTGCTCTCTACGCCCTCGAGAAGTTCGCTCCCTCACATGTAGGAAAGGGTGGTTTCCCCAAGGCCATGCGACTGGCTGGTGGTGTTGGTCTCTTGGGTGGTTTCCTCTACTTCTACCAGCGATCAGCCCGTACGTCTACAACACCAGATGATATATCGACAGGGTAAACTAATCTGAATAGTTCGATTCTACGGCGCTACCGAGAACGCCCGCGAGATTGAGATGGATATGCGCGAGATGGTCGATAAGGTTAAGAAGGGCGAGCCTCTATATGGCGTCAGCCGACTAAGCCCTCATCTTCAGGGTGTTGCTGCCCGACAGAGCAGGTACTCTGCTCTGTTCCTTAGCACAATTCCTTGGTTCAACTTTGTCAACCATAACCAGCATGGCGTCGACACAGCCAAGTACTACCAGCAGGCTGAGCGGGAACTTGAGGCTGAGCGCTCGTAAGAGAGGAGGGAGAGAGATTAAGATTTACGGAGAGCGAGAGGAGGATTGGATGGGAAAAGAGGTGTATATTACCAGCGGAGGTGGGCATTGCCTCGACGGCCTGGCGAGTTTATTTGTGAGATGGAAATAGATTCCTTGAACCATTTGTTTGTGTCATGTTTGTGTTTTTGTAATGGCCTTGACGATCTAGTCTAGGCTTGAGAGAAAGTAAGTTGATTAGTCCAAGCATCTTGTTCTTCAAGGAATGAGTGGCAGAAGACTGAGTACGCCTTGTCTATGTCTGTTACTGAAAGGTTGCGATATAGTACAGAACAACTATAACCCTACGTCTCATGTTACGGGTGGTCACTATCAGAGTCTCATCCTCTTCACACACATAATCCTCACAACTTGAAGCCCAAATGGTTGTTTGTTAGTTGAGATATGCCATGTCCGCTTAACGCCTGTTCTAGGTAGCGAGAGATAGTAAGCCAGTTTGACTGGCTCACTTTTCTTCTCCTCCGGAGATACGGGCCAAGAATACAAATATGGCAAGAGACTATTCTCAGCCAGTTGTTCATAGGAAGTGTTTGGCGTCTGAATGTAACATTCTCATGACAAGTCCGTTCAAATCCGCCCAAGTCCGTCCCTCATGATCAGTTTCTATCGGGGACCGGCCAACTCCGTCTCTGGACCACAAGCTCCCGACCAATCAGAGCTCGTGTAATCGACGTTTCTCCCAAAGAACACAGATTCAATCCGTAACAGCTTCCCAAAGTGGAACACCAAGAAAAGAATTTTTGTTGTTTCACTGAATCCTCATTTTGTTCCTTTTTCTCATATATATTCTGCTGCGAAATCTGGATAGCTTGAGGGCCTGATCGTGGTGTCGACATCTGCTTATCTTACCTGTCAGCGTATCTCAGTCACTCTAGACGAACTGCCTCACAAAATGGCTTCAACAGAACAATCCATGGATCTCCCCGTGATTGACCTCGATGTCTACCTAAACAACCCTCTAGACTCAGAGGCTGTTCAGGAAGAATGCAGAAAAGCAGCCAACGCCCTCATCACATACGGTGCTCTCGTCCTTCACGACAGCCGAGTCTCAGAGGAGGACAACTCTACTTTCCTCGACATTCTTGAAGATTACTTTGCTCAACCTGAAGAGGTCCTCAGAAAAGATGAGAAGCCTGAGTTGAGCTATCAAATCGGTGTCACATTAGAGAATACTGAAAAGCCCAAGTGTGCTGTTGATGAGCCATGCCTTGATGTCATTCAGAGACTCGACCCTTCACAAAGACCGTTGGATATCTCAGCTCACTCACCTGATCCCAAGTGCAGATTCTTCTGGAGAATGAGCGAGCAACCCCCTTTTGAGACTGAGTTCCCTGGATTGAACGCCCCAAACGTGGTCCCTGAAGCCCCTCATATCAGGGACCGATGGGAGCCAGCCATGAACCAGTGGGGGACCTCCATGAAGAGCGCGTAAGTCCCTGATACTCCCTCTCATGAGTTCTCCAGTGCTGATCAATGCCATAGTGTATCCAAGTTGGCAGAGATGACCGCCGTTGGTTTAGATCTACCAGCTCAGTTCTTCAGTGATGCTGGAAAATACGGGTAAGTTTCCTTAATATATCATAGCAGCCCCAAAAGCTCACATACGTAAATAGACCTCATCTTCTTGCCCCAACAGCTTCAGACCTGGTCAAGTACGGTGTGAAGAACACCATCTTGGCCGGCTTCCATACAGATCTTAACTTCCTCACCATCCATGGTCGCTCTCGCTACCCTGGTCTTCACATCTGGGCACGCAACACCGGAAACCGTATTGCCGTCAAGATCCCACCAGGAAACTACCTCCTTGTTCAAGCAGGCAAGCAGATTGAGCACATCACTGGTGGACTCATCAAAGCTGGTTTCCACGAGGTTATTGTGAACGACAAGACTATTGAGACCATTAAGAAGAGGAAGCGGGACTTCCCTGAAAGACCTCTGGTCAGAATCTCGAGTACCCTATTCTGGCATCTTGGCAGTGACGTCGACCTCAACCCCGTTCCCAAGCTTGTGGCCAAGGCAAAGGAAGTTAGAGAGCGACAGAAAGGGCTTGGAAGAGACGAGGGACAAGAGGTTGAGTATCCTCCCATGAAAGTTGGACACCAAGTGCAGGAGTACGTTGACCTCTCCAACCACCGATGATCGATGCTAACCATGTCTAAGGGAACTGAAGCACATTGCTTTGATGGCTTAACGAGCGAAACTATTTAGCGAACAGCGATGATTTATGACTTGAAGATCTCAGAGACGACTTGCTATGAGGACAGGATACAGGCTGTGGGATGAGGCTCATTTGTGTTGAACTCGAACGAAACCCAGCTGTAGATACGCCTTGTTTGACAGTGGCTCAGATATGAAAACACGAAGGCCTTGGTGCTACTCGTTTCACCATACCTGCTTATCTGATTGTATATTGTCCGCTCTGTATTCAGTTCCCAGAACACAATGCAACGGATCGTCCACGTACACCATTGCATGCTACTTACACCAGTGTCACCCAGCACGTCCTAGACATGTAACGCCTTCGGTAAGTCGAATCTCAACTACTCCGAGAAACCGGGCCAGGGACTGACGGGCCTTGGTTTGGCCGGGCAGTTTGAAGTCGGGGCGACACATCTCTCCGAGACATCACTTGCAGGGACAGGTCGAGTATATCAAACAGAACATCGTTATGTTATTGTTTTCTTGGGTATCGTATCTTCCAGATTCTCCTACGTTTCACTCAACAGACTAACATTTTGAAGTAACCATAATCTCTTCCATATCCTTTCAAGTCTCCTTCTCACGGGGAAGAGTAGGCTCAGGCACCTTACCGCCCTCAGATCCACCATGATCAGAACCGGTCTCCTCAGGAACAGCATTTTGGTTCACGGTAGTGTCATTGGCAGCAGGAGGGAAGTCCTCACGCCAAAAGTCCTTCTTTCCGTGGACCAGACGGTTCAACCAAGGGGGCAAGAAACCACCAGGAATGCGCCAAGTCCACCCGTCTCTCTCTTCATAGTTGGGAGGCACGATACGGCCACCGGAAACAACCTTGATAACCAAAACGACGGTGTTGATCAACATATATGTGCAGATACCAGCAATCAGACCATCGGCAATCGAGTACGCAAAAGGCATGATGGCAATGGTGAGGAAAGCAGGAACGGCATCACCCATGTAACGCCAGTTGATCTCAGTAACCGCGCCAACCATCATGGAACCAACAAGAATCAGAACGCAGCCGGTGGCCCAAGGAGGGATGGAAGCAAAAATGGGCGCAAAGAAGATGGAAATAAAGAAGCAGATTCCGGCGACCATGGCAGTCAGACCAGTCTTTCCACCCTCAGAAATACCGGCACCCGACTCGACAAAGGCAGTAACAGGGGGAACACCGAAAACAGCACCAATGGAAATGCTGAGGGCGTCTACCATGTAGGCAATCGAAGAGCCTTCAAAGTCCTGGGTAACGGGATCGACGAGGTTGGCGAAACGAGCCATACCATACAGAGTACCGGTACAGTCCAAGATGTCGACGTACAAGAAGGTAATGAGCGCAAGACCGAACTGGCCACTGTGGCCGGAAATGTTGAACTGGAGGACGTTAAGGGTCTTCTTGATCTCATGGAAATCGACAACCTTCTTGAAGAAGTTGAATCGATCGTCACCAAGGGCGTCGTAGGGGAAATATGACACAGGGGTGTCTCGTGGCCAGGAGATGATGCTGACAAGCAGAATACCAGCAATGATGGCACCCTTGACGCGGTACATCATGAGCAACACGGTGAAGATACCGCCACAGAAGATACCGATCCACAGGGTAGGGCTTCTCATCTTCTGCGAAGAAGGGCACAGACCGGTGTTAGGGTCCCGATATTGCGACTCACAACCTGCGAGTTCCATAGGGGTTGAAACGGCACCAACGATCAGACCGATACCCTCGCTATAAGTGAGACCGATGAGCGTCAAGAAGAGACCGATACCGACACTGGTGGCGAGCTTGATGCAGCGGGGGATAGCGCGAGCAAGCCATTGACGCATACCGAAGAGAGCAAGACCGAAGAAGATGAAACCTTCAATGAAGATGGCTGTAAGGGCAAGCTCATAAGGGACGGGGCCAGAGCCGCTGGGGCCAACGACGGTGTAGGTGAAGTAGGCGTTGAGACCCATACCAGGAGCGAGACCGACGGGAAGGTTGGCAAGCAGGCCCATGAAGAAAGTAGCCAGAGCAGAAATGGCAGCAGTAGCAGTGACAGCATCACGCTTGACCTCGGCAACGCACAGCTGGTAAGCTTCGTCGGGGACGCAAGCGCCGTCCTTGTAAGTAGGGCAAACACATGGACCACCAGATTCAGAAACAATCGAAGAGTTGACAGCAATAATGTAGGCCATGGCGAAGAAGGTGGCGAGACCAGCTCGGATCTCAGTGAAGAAGAGAGAGCCCTTGCGCTCACGAGGCTAGTTGGAGAGAGCGTTAGCAGTGAAGTTGATATCGGAGGTGGCCGGTTTGACTTACATGACCGGAACCCTCAAGCTGGAACCAACGTCCAACAGGACTGGCCGCAATCTTGCGGTTGGTCTTGTCCATCCAACCCATCTTGAAGATTGAGTTGACAATGACTATGTGACAAAAAGGTATTCAAAAATTGAGCAAAACCCAAAAGCCACGGGACAAGTGTGATCGGCGTGCTGTGAGGCTCGAGATTGAAAGCTGAATTGACAGACGGGGCAGCTGTCTTTAACTAATGGCGATCCCAAGCATTCGACGAATGTCCTAGACTCTTTTACAGTTAGCTCCTGTATTGGCCAAGTCTAGACAGATAGATAGCCAACGGTATGTCTCCGATAAAGAGGGTCGGAGGCGGCCGAGGAGGCTAATGGAGGGACAACGGAGGTTAAGTATGTGGTGGGATAGGCAATGGGGGTCTAAGCCCAGATATCTTAACTGGGGGAGATAAGAGACTGGGGAACTTGGGAACTGGGGTTTTAGGAATTGGGTGCATGTGAACAAGGGTGCATTGGCGCGATGTCTAAAACTATGCATAGAAGAGGTTGTACATTGATGCGCAAGGGCGACAAAAGACCCAGGGATGGCAACGGACAAGAGACTTACCGATGGAAGTACAAAAGAGGCGTCGGCTGGTATACCTAGTACGTGGTGCAAGGCAAGCCAGCAATGTAATGCGATGCAATTCGGACGCGGTGTATGTACTTGTAAATGCAATTGACGGCTGAAATAGTAGACAAAGATGTGACGGAAACGTACAGAGTCCCGATCGCAATCTGTCGAGTAATAGAGGGTGTAATACGCCGACGGGCAAAGGTGCCGTATCGGGGAAGAGAATAGCGTCCCGATATCAAGGGCCCGATGGGAGGTCCAAAGAAATACTCGAGCCAGAGCAAAGATATAAGCCCTAGCAAGGTTGATCAAATAAAGCTCGGAGCAGTTTCTCTGATTCTTTCATGCCCTCGGAGCCAACGTTGAACTTGACTTGCAGCTGGTGAAAGCCCGAGAGTTTGCGCGAGAGACCCTGGAGAGACGACGGCGAAGAAGAAGACGGCAGAGAGGTATTAGTGGTACATACAGCTCAACTAACCCTTGAGAGGTAAGCAAAGCGTTGCAGCCAAGGCAAGAAGTGATTCGCGATGTTGCGCGAAGGAAAAAGAGAAGAGAGCAAATTTGCAGATGGCAAATTCGTGATAGTAACGGTTGCCCAGTCTCCAGTGAATGGGCAGCTCCTTCCTCAAGATGCTCCGCAAAAATTTGAATGGCAAGAACGAATCGGCCGAGGCACTACATTCATCTCAGTCGATTTTGAGCCTTTGACCCCGGTTTTTTCGTCCTTTCAAAAAATTTTGTTGCCCATTGTTGAATTTCCGTCCGATTAAACCCTTACCCAAAACGTCGTCGCCGCTTGGCCCAGCAGCCAACGAGCAGTGTCAGAAACAGCTACGGATACCCAGGAACTGCAAAAGAGCATGCAAGCCATTGCGCGGGTAAGGTGGAGTTCGATAGCGATAGCGGCGGCGCGGGTACAACGCCACCCAGAGACGAGCTGCCCATCCAGAAGACTCGAATTTGCTCTTAGCTCTTTGATCTCCTCCGTTCTAACGGTATGGAGTCACTGAAAGTCACTAGTGGGCCTCGAAAAGAGGTGGAGCGAACTGTGCGAGCGAATTCTGGCCGCGTTGTGGCTTGGACCATGTGGTGCCATGTTGTAGCTCAAACGTATTCAACTGCATACATCCGCTGTTTTGATGATAATGATGATGATCAAGCGGCTCCAGCAACTGTAGTTCGCGCGGGGCTTTGTTTCGTGCGACGAGGATGGAAATGACTCGAAAGTCGAGCACAGCTTACAAAAGACACAATGCACAGTCACAGTCACAGTCACAATCACAATGTCGGGAGTTCCAATTTGAATGGTGTAAGGAGGTAGCATCGATCTTGTGCTTATCTGCATTGCTGCGTCTGTTACACATGGCAACACGGACGAGCTGAGACAACTAGCATGGCAATTTCAATGGTTCGAGGTTAATGTGGATGGATGGAGCTGAACATTTTTAGGACAGGGCGGTAAGCACCTTTTTTTTCTAGAAGCTGGGCGCAATGCTGTGCTCTTCTATTGCGCCTTAGAATTATAATATTGGCGTTCTGGTGTTGCTTCTTGAATTGTCGCGACTGCCTCACTTCAAGATGTGAACTTTTGTGGTCGCTGTTAGCACGTTGGAGAAGCCTCTCACCGTTTTTAACGGAACGGGCGGTCGATTCAGCTTGTGGCTGATGACCTTCCCAGCTTGGATGTACTGTCGCGTGCTGGGCTAGTGCTGGAACTCTGATACACCGTGCGGGTAAGTAGCTCACTAATTGAATATTGGCCTGTGCTCACTCGTCGATAAAGACCCTTGAGGCATGTCAAGTGTGATAAGCGCAAAAGATAACGGGCCAAGAGCCCCAGAAAAGCGCCGTCCTCCGAGCTTTATCACCTATCCCAGTTTCGCCTGCTAACAGCTTTTAGTGAACGAAACGCCTGGAGATTGATGATCTTGAATTGAGCTATCCAGGGGCCGAGAGTTGTTCCGGTAGAGGTGGGCCGGAGGTGTGCGATCTGGGTTGACGCCGTTCACCGAAACTCAATTGAATCGCTGTATGATTGCTATCGCGACTGTCATGGTGATGGTGCTAATCACGATGCAATGCATCAATAGATCGCCGTAAAGGCACAAGCTCCCGAAACAATCACAGCTGAATTGGAATGAAATGACTGTTGATGTCGTCCAGGGTGTCTCAGTCACTGCCCCTCGGACTTATCCTAGTGTTCTCGTGCCTCTATTCTCATAACGTTACTTTGCCCTTGCTTCGTGCAACAGCAGTCGAGCTGAAAAATGAGCGATGCTACGTGTTCATGAGACAGACAACAAAGAGATATTGACCCAAATAACGCCGTCTTTTTAGAGTTACTCAGGCCTCATAAAAAAGACCCAGCACAAAACGTGCATCTTTGGCTCAACATGGAGTTCTTTGAACGTTCTGAGTTGCACAGCATGAACTCTGGCCTCAAAGCGCTGGACCTCATGGCTCAGTTTCAGTGACTGCCGGTCCCCGGCACTTCAATTCAACCTCTTCCCGCCATTTCCCCAGGTCAGGATGGATTCTTGGTCTGCAGGTTTCCGTTCCCCGCCCTCCATTCCTCTCGTCCTTATCCCGATCTGGTCAACCTTGTTCTGCCCCAGAGGACTATTCTCGATCTCCCGAGCTTCATACAGGTTTGTTCGAACCACAACTCTGTTGATCTCATATTTATGTATGACGATGAATTTGACCGACGACTCTCACCGCCATAATTTGCGAGCGGAAATTGTAAGTCCCGAGCCCGTCGTCTTCAAGGGTCAATGGCTGGTTGCCACTGCGTTGGACAAGGCGCCTAACGATACGACACCGACGAGAATCAGGTAACACAGTTATACACGCAGTCAGCTTGCTTTTTGCCTGCATCAAACCGCCAGCATATTGCCGTACAGCATGGATGAACCCTGGTTCTCCTGCGTCAAACTGAAAGTTTAACTAAATGGGATCAGCTGGATTGGCATTGCTGATGAGATCCCGTGATAAACTTCCGATACAACACATGCAACCCCAGTCCATCAAACAGCGGTCATTTTGGTTCTGACAAGCGGGAGCTATCTGGTCGGGAATCTGAGCTGAATCCCTAATCTCGCAGTGTGCCTGCTTGTCTGTGATGGGATCTCTCAATGTCTCTCAATATCACTACGACTAAACATGTGTCTATGACTGCCATCATCGTGTGGGAGCGTCATATGATACACGATCTCTTATAGCCACTATTGTACTTGATGATGCAGCAGCATCGATGCTACCGTCTGGTTCAATAGATGTATCACGGACTCGGAGGCCGAAGAGAAGCTCAGCAGCGTCATGATGGCATGAAAGGCGGTGGCCAACAATTGCTACGACTCCCGTTGAAGGATGAAGCACACGTTTCAATCTAACATTCGTCCAAGGGTCGCGCAAGGCGGGTTGATTGCCGGTGAGAGTCCGGCCATCCTCCGTATGAAGCTGGGGTCATGAGAGGCAGCGCCCCGATGGCCTCATGAGACATTAGCAATTCCCTCTCAAAAGAGGGTTTCGAATGATATTCTGTGCCTATTAGATGCGCGGATTGATAGGAGTCGACCAGAAATCGCTCGCCATCTTTCCAATCGTTTGTCCGCCATTTTCCGTGGGTTAAAGAGAGACTAGACCCTTGGAGTAGTGACGTCAATCAGCTGAGCGGTTGGATCTTATGACGTCGAACATGCAGGGTCTTTAATGGAACCCACGCCGAGTTCCCCACGAAAGCTTGTCAAGCTACGAGCTGGATGGCTGGTATTCTTCTCCGGGTAATGCACCTCGACGCCATATTTCTGGCCTTGGTTTTATGCATCACATCAGCGAATTATAACGCTACATGTTGATTATATGTGCGAAAATTAATGCATCCTCTTCAATGACGGAAGAGAAGATCTAGTTAGCGCCCCCTCCCTCCTCTTAGGGACTCAGCCCTTTGATCCTCGCGCCAAGGTCACTCACTCACTGACAGTCTCACTTCCGGTTCAGATTCAAGCCGCGCCATGACCCAAGCTGTGACCTACTTTATTTGATGATCCCTGGATACGGAGTTCTCCTTTACTCTCTCCTCTTACCGCTTGTCACCTGTTTCATTACGTGTTTTATGCAGGCACCTCTTTACATAAAGAAGGATTTATCCCCAACATTCTACCCCTCCACTATCGACATGCACATCTAGGCAACTCACAAGTTCTTGACTACCTACCTACGTTACATAAACCTTCGTTCTCTTACAACACCGTCAACCTATCAGCCCTTTCACCTCTCAGACACACAAACAAACCTTCGGATAGAGCCTCCATCTTCCGCTCTCACAGATCTCAACACAAGTACCACTGCTACACATATGGCCTACTACCGCCCGTCCAGACAACAAGCGCGCCCATACGGATATGACGATGACTACGTAGCGCCAGATCCCGGGAGGTCGTATGACCCTTACGACGACCGAAATGCCCATCCTCCCCGCAAAGTCAGAAGAGAGCCGGCGACAGATGCGTCACCTCCCCGCCGCTACAAGTCACAAAGGAGTCGCCGCCCTCCGAGTCCTGGCAGGCCAGGGTACCCTGATGATCCTACGATAGAGGATGATCGGAGAGCCGAAGGCCGTCCCCGCCGTAGATACGAGCCGGAGCGTCGCGGACGGAGTGCCGGGCCTGATCGACGAAGCCGAGACATCAGTCCCCCACCCTTCGGACCTCCGCCAGATTCACCTCGCCGAAAGGCTCGCTCAGCTCGTCCCGATCGCGATTCTCACTACCCCGAGCGAGAATTTCGCCAGTCTTCACGCGAGCCTCGCTCAGGGCGGGATCGGGATCGGGAACGGGAGTTACCAATCCGTGGAAAGCGGGACGCACGCCCTGACAGAGACCCTCGATCCGAACGCGATGCTCTACCAGTGCATCCCTACGATCGTGATGCATATGCCCGAGAACCAACTTCACGCGCTTACCCCGATGATCCTCGAGACCAGCGAAGGTCCAAGCATCGCGATACTGATCCGGAATCGCCTCGGCGCCATGGAAGATCAGTGCCACCGCCCCCTCGGTCTAGGTCGCAAGGACGGGGCCGAAAGTCACGACATCCAGACTCCGACTCTGACTCGGAAGATGATCATTACGGTGCCAAACTTGGAGCTGCCGGAGCGGGAGCGGGTGCTGCTGCTGCTGCTGCCAGTCGACGACGCCCACGGTCTCAAACACGAGACCGCCGTGGGCGAGATCCTGCTCGATCTCCAAATCGAGGTCGGCCTCCAACCACACAGAAGAACCGAGGCGGCGCTCCTACCGGACGTCGCAGCTCCATGCCCGCTACCACTAAGCCACGAAATGCATGGTGGCAGAATCCCATGGTCCAGGCTGGTGCCCGTACTGCTTTCACAGCTGGTGCTCAGGCTGCGATGAAGTCTGGTCGTGATTCTGGTCCGTGGCTCGGCCCCAAGGGCGCCAAAGTTGCAACAGCTGCTCTTGGTGCGGCCTTGGTGGACGGCTTCATGGGCCAGAAACATCCCAACAGTACCAGACAGAAACTGATGAGGGAGGGCGTTGACCTTGCCTCAGCTCAAACCACAAGGGTTCCTGAGCACCACGGGTCTGGTCGGAGACGATAACGGCAGGCGGCACTTCATTTCTCTTTTGCATTGTATGTAATACTCATTTTCACAAAGATTGCAAATTACCTTACAAAAACATGCTCAAGCATTGCGGAGGCTAGGTATTCCAGAGAGCTTGTTGACAGTCACTGGGTCGGTGCATTGCTATGGAGTTGATGATAGAACGATTATGACAACTGTACAATATTTACGAGATACCTTTTTGGATTTAAAGAGTTGAAATTTACTTTGTGCTTCAATCGTGTCCGCAACTCAGGGCCTGATGCTTGACGTGATACGAAGAGGTCGGTGACAGTGAAACTATGTTACACTATCGTTCTCAGTCTGGCCAATTTAGACTCAACATGCGTTAAAGATGGTCCATAACTAACGTGCCAGCTCAAAGGTTTCAAAAGAAGAATGACCAAAACGACACTCGTTACTCATCGGATGATAACGGTCTTCCACCAAGAACTCGCCATATATGTCTCCAATAGACTAATCGTCTAGGACAGAGTAGAGTTCCACGGTCGACAACGACTGGCCATGCACATGCCGTTGCAACAAGGTCCTACAGGCTGCCCGCGTGTATCATAGCACTCGCCTACCATTGATCTTCGTCAGATATGCCGCATCACGGGACTTAGATCTGGTGTACTTACCGTACGTAGGAACACAACTGCCGGTGCAATTGACAGCAGTGATCACTCGAGAGGGGTTGACGAGGATGTGCTGGGAGCCATCCTTCGGGCTGACATTGGGGGTCAACTTCGCTTGGCCTTCGATGGCGAAGAAACACTGTTCAAGAGCATTGTAGTCTGAGTTGTCGATGATATCGACACTGAGATTATGATCTGAAGAGTGCACATAGGGTAAGCGGTCGGAAAGGATGTGCTAAACAGAAACGCCTACCAGTCTTGCGAGTACTGCCATCAGCAGGGAAAGCCATAGAGTAAGAAGCCAAACCGCCATGGAAGGTAAGGTGAACAAGCTGAGGATTCGGTTCTTGATGGACACCCCGAAGAGCAAGAACACTATATGAGGGAAGTAAGAGGAGAGCTGGAACAAGCTTCATAGTGTCATTTATCTTTGGAGGATGATTGTTTGAGCATGTGTGTTCTTGGCAATGGGAGTTTCTCTTATTGATCACTGAACAACGCAGGGGTGGACAGAACATAATGATGGTAAGGTGGCAGTTCTCCAATCACATGAATTATATTGCGCTTTCATAGGTACATGATTATATAACTTGTGTCGTTGTTATCCAGAAACAGTGAGCATTCACACGAACTAAGAATATAACTTAATGAGCAGTCCACAAGTATCAATTACAAAGGTCTGGAACAGAACAGAACAGAGAAATGCAGACTCTAGTCTAAACAGTGAACAATTATAAATGAAATACTATGTTACAGGAGTGGTAGTATAAATTCAGGCTGAGATCTTCGTAGATTCATTTCCCAGACACAACATCGCTAATACTGACTCACTCATTAGAACAACCATTTTCTGCAATGATGGGTTACTGGCTAGGAGACGAAGTCCTTGTGGTGATATTGGATAATATTGGAAAGGTTCAGCAGACTCTGGACCACTTAGAGGAGCGCTATCCCAACCTTGGCAACCCAGGACCTCAGCCTGGTGGCCCGCTGTATCCTACCAAGGAGGTAGTTGATCAGCTTCTTTGTGATCTTCAGATTGCTACGATGCAGGTACGCGGCTTGTCTGCGTTCCAGCCATTCGACGCATGCGATGAGCGGGTGGTGTTGCTCTTAACTACAATGGTAAGGACCTTGAAGGAGAAGGTGTATAAGCTACAGGTGGATATCTGGAATATTGATCCCTTTCGCCGTCTACAAGATGTTAATGGGAATTTGCACTTAAACCCAAGTAGCCTGGGACTTTGGTAAGCCAAGAGGATAAGTTAGTTATAGTATAAATATAAGACCTTAAGACTAGTAGTTTACTATTATTTTAGCTTTATAAAAGCTTTTTTTTTATTTAAATATTACTTAGTAAATAAAAAAATAATTATAATACTTAAAGATTTAAATATTTTTATAATTATATATTACTATTAATATAATTTATTATTATTATTTAATTTAATATTTATAATAAAAGCTAATAAGTATTAATTATTTATATTATTTTTTAACTTATATTTTTTATATTATATTACCTTAAGGCTTAATTTAATTTATTATAAACTTATAAAGCTAGCTTTAATTTATTAATATTTATAGTTTTTTTCTTAATATTAAAACCTTTTTTTTATTAAAATTATTATTAAAACTATTATTTATTACTTTTATATTAATTATTATTTTATAAAGTAAATATACTTAATTAAATAAATTTTATTTAGTTAATTATAGTTTTTTTTTACTTATTAAAAAAGTTTTTATTATAATATCTTAGTAATAAAGGCTAGATAGGCATAATAGTATTATATTAACTAAAGCTTAAAAAGATAAGAATTTAATATAAGGAATTTTCCTAATAAAGTTAAAAAAGTCTTAGGGTTATATATTAAATATATAAAGCTAGTTAGCCTTATCTTTAAATAACTATTATAATTATCCTTTTTTTTTAATTTAGCTATTTTTAATTAAAATAGTATTATTACTAACCTTAGTATAATTTATTTAAATTTTATCTTATTAAAGTAATTTATTATATCTATTTATCTTAGGAATATAGTATTAAAGTAAAAATATTACCTTTTTTATTATAATTAAAATAGTTATTTATAACCTTTAAGTAATCTTATAAAAATTTCTTATAATTACCTTTAATTAAAAAACCTTTTAACTTATAGTAACCTTTTAATTTCTTAGGCTTTTATAAGCCTTTTAAGTAAGCCTTTATAATACTTATTTAATTTTTTTTCTTTTCTTTTTCTTTTTTTTTTTTTTTTTTTTTTTTTTTTTTTTTAATCTTTTTTTCTTTTTTTTTCCTTTTTTTTTTCTTTTTTTTTTTTATTTTTATTTATTAACTCTTTTTTTTTTATTTTTTTTTTTTTTTTTTTTTTTTTTTTTTTTTTTTTTTTTCTTTTTATCTTATATAACCTTTTTAGCTTATATTTCCCTTAATCTTTACCTTTTATTTTTAATCTTAATTAATTAACCCTTTTATTATTATTTTTATTTTAATTCTTTTTTTTTCTTATTATTATATTTAATAATAAGTTTAATAAGCTTATAGTTAATATTAAAGTCCTTAGTAAGCCTAAAGTTCTTTTTAAACCTTTTAGCTATATTTACTTTTTTTATATATATTTTTTTTATATTTATTACTTTTAAAAAAGTCTTAAAGCTATCCTTTTAAACCTTAAAGACTTAAGTAACTTATATTACTTTACTTATATTAATTATACCTATAGTAACCTAGCTATTTTTAAGTATAATAAATATATTACTAATAAAAGCTACTATTATCTATAGGTTTTCCCTTTTTTTTATAATACTATTACTTACTAATATTAATTAGGCTTTTTAAAATCCTTAAAAGTAACTAAAAAAATATTATAGCTATATATAAGTTTATATTTTTAATAGTAATTATTATTATTATTAATAATTAGCTTTAACTTTATAATAATACTTATAAAGAACTTATTTATACTTTTTACTAATTAATAATATCCTTTATAGCTTTATATATTACTTATAATATTAACTTTTTTTTATTTAATACTAAAGCCCTTTTTATAAATTAGCTTATTTATTTTTTATATTAATATTAATATATTTTAATTTAAAAGGCTTTTTTTTTATATACCTAAACTATTATAACTTATTACTATATTTATACTAAAATATACTTTTACCTTTATAATAATAAGTTTTTTAAAACTTAAAAGTATTTTTATATTTCTTAAACTTTATTTTTAAAGATAATAAATACTAAGTATATAGCTTAATAAGTTATTACCTTTACCTTTTACTTTTAAGTAATTAAAAATTTAAATAATAATTTTACTAAAACCTTTAAGTTTTATATTAAGCTTTTTAAATTTAGCTTTATATTAGCTACTAACCTTTATAAAGGTATTATATTAACTATTTATCTTATCTTAATATCTATAAATACTATAGTTTAGTTTTAAAGTATTACTATAAATATTAAAAACTTTTAAGGTTTTATTTTATAATTACCTTTTATATATTACTTACTTTTTAATTAATTTCCTTTTATTACTTAAAGGTCTTTTACTTAAGCTATTTAAAAAATATTACTTATAACTAAAGCTTAATATATAATAATTTAATCTTATTTTAACTTATTATTTTTTTTTTTAATTATAAAAGCTAAAATAATAAACTTTTTAATAGTATTAATAACTATTTTACTTTTTATAATAGGTTTAAACTTTATAACCTTTAGGAAATATAAGTATTTTTTTTTAGGTATATAGGACTTTACTAAGTATACTTTTAGTTACTTTTAAATTTATATTATAAAGGATTATAATAAATTAGCTTAAGTACTTAATTAGTATTATAGTAACTTAGTTTTTTATAGTTATTATTATAATTAATTTTAATAGTTTTTAAGTTAAAATAAAAAAAGATTTATTTATAGTTTTTATAGTTACTTTTACTTATATTTAGTATTTTTATAGCTAATATCTTTAAACTTAATTAATACTTTTTTTTAATTATTTTTATTTTTATAAAGCTACTTTAATTTATAACTTTAATCTTTTACTTTTTAACTTAACTTAAAACTTAACTTATATTATTATAATTTATAGTATATTTTTTATATTTATAATAATAACTTATTAATTATATTTTACTAGTTATCTTTTTTATTTTATAAAGTAATATAGTTTTTTATAAATTTTCTTTTTTTTTTTAATTTATTTAACTTTTTATTAATTATTTTTTTCTTTAAGGTCTAGTATTAATAGAAAATTATACTCCTTATAGTCCTTTACTTAATATACTTTAAAGAAACTAATATAAAAAATATTATATATTTTTATATATTAGTTTAATAAAGCTAATTAATATACTTATAGCTTAATATATTTAGTAATTTAAAAAGGTTTAATAAATCTTAAAGTAAGTTTTTTTTTTTTTTTTTTAAGTATTAAGCTTTTAATTAAAAGTATAATTAGTTATTTTTATTTAAATTTTATTTCTTAATACTTTATATTAAAGTATTTTACTTATTTTTTTATAGTATTTTATTAATATATTATAAGCTTATTTTTTAACTTTTATAGTTTTTTTATTTTATATTAAACTTTTAAAACTTTTCCTTTAAAGTTAATATTTTTAATAGTAATATAAAATTTTAAGTTAAAACCTATTAAAGCTTTATTTAAAGTAACTCTTATTATTATATTAATTCTTAAGTTATAAATAAATTAAGCTATTTATAGAAGTTTTAACTAAATATTTTAGTTATTTTTAATAAAATATTATAAATAGTAATTAAGTATTTAATTTATTTTTTTTATTTACTTATTAATTTAAAAATAAAATACTATTAATAGCTTTTACTTAATCTTAAAGTAATAATATAATTTTAATTAAAAGGTACTTATAAAAATAAACTTTTTATTAAAAATAATACCTTTAAGTACTTTAAATTATAATTTAATCTTTTTATAAAAAAGCTTAGTAAATTTAAAAGTAATAATTTTAATAAAGATAAATAAAAATTATATAAATTTTATAAATTTATTAACTATTACTAAGATTATATTAACTAGCTAGCCTTTAAAAAGTATTAATAATAGCCTTATTATAAAGTCTATAAAAACTTCCTTAAAAAGATATAATAAAATTAGTAAGCTTTTAAGCTATTTATAAGGTTAATATCTTTTAAATATTACTTTTTAATAAATACTATATATAAAAATATACTATTTTATATTAATTTCTAGGCCTTTTTAATAAAGCTTTTTTTAAATTAGCTTTTAAGTTTTTTTAATACTAAAATAGCCTATTAAGAGATTATTATAATATAGCTTTAATATTTCTTTTTTTAAATTAAGGTTTAATAATATATAAAGTTAATTCTTAAAGTAAAAAAGTTTATTTTTAATTTTTTATTTTTAAAAGCCTTTTTTATAGTTTACTTAAAATATCTTATCCTTTTAGCTAAGTATTAACTTATTTCTTAATTATATAAGCTAAATTAGTTTAATTAATAGCTTTAATACTTTATCTTTTAATAGATTTTCTTAATATAAGAATTAAATTACTATTTTATTAAAAATTACTATAAATAATCTTAATATTTCTTAAGACTATATATTTAAATTAAATTTCTAGCTTATAATATTTATATTATTTAGTAATAAAACTAGATTATTTTTAATACTTAAAAATATCTTATTTACTTTTAACTTACTTAAAGTTTAAAATAAAATCTTTTTCTTTATAAGTATTTTACTTAATTTCTTTCTTAGCTTTTAACCTTTTATTATAGCTTATACTTTTACTATTTTATTTCTTAAAGATTTAATTAAGTTTAGCTTATAATTTTTCTTTTTTTTAACTTTTAAAAGTCTTAAAAAAGTATTAATAGGATTTATTAATTCTTTTTTATATTTAATTATAAAATTATAAATTATTAAATATAAGTATTATTATACTTACTTTTTATTTAATTTAATATTTTTTATAAATAATTAAAGGTTTTAATAATTACTTAGAATTTTTACTTATTTTAAGGTACTTTTAAGGTAATATTATTAATACTTAAATAACTTTATAATAATTATTATTTTTTAATTAAAAGTACTATATTATTTTTTAAAGTTATTAAACTTTTAGAATTAAAATATAATAAAATAGTATTTCTTTTTATTATTTAATTAAAAAAGAATATTAATTATAATATAATTTAATATATTTATTTTAATATAAATATATTTTTTAAAATTAAAATACTTTAAAATTAAAGCCTTTTTAAACTTAGTAATAAAGGCTTAAAATACTTACTTTTCCTAATTATTTAACTTTATACTTTTTAATTTTTTTTTATTTTAGTTTTTTTTTAAAAAAACTATAAAAAATACTATAACCTTTAAGTAATTATAAATAAACTATTTATAAAAGTTATAAAACCTTAAAAAGACTTATATTTTTTTATAAGTAATAAATTTAAGCTACTTAATAATAGTTTAAATCCTTATTAGGTTTATTTTAATATCTTTAGTAATTAAAATAAATCCTAGGAACTTAACTTAATCTTAGTAAAAGGTATATTTAAAGGGTTTTATATATAATTTAGTTACTTTTATTTTTTTAAGGATTTAACCTAGATATTAAGTATATTCTTTTCTTATCTTTAAGAAAATTAAAATATTATCTAAATAGACTATATAAATTATATTTATAAAACCCTAAAGGGCCTAGTAAATATAATATTAAAATATAGTAAGTATATTAATTAGTTTAAATAGTATTACTATATATTTAAAATAGCTATAATAGGTTTAAAAAGCAATTTTTTATTTATTCCTTTTATATATATAAATCTAGTAATATATATTCTTAATATTAATTTTAAAAAAATACTTTACTTTTTAAATTTTATTTATAATCTTTAATATTAAAGGTAAAAGGTAATAGTTTTTAATAATAATAGTATTTAGCCCTTAGTAATTTATATAAAAATATAAGCTTTTATTCTTTTTAAGAATAAAAAGAATAGGTAATCTAGCTAGGCTTTTAAAAAGGTAAATTTAGCTAGTTTTTAAGTTTTTTTAAATATATTTATAAAGTTTCTTAAGTTTTACTTAAAATAAAAAGTAAATTAAATTATAAAATAGCTTTTTTCTTTCCTTAAGATTAATTATATAGTTAGTCTTTTTAAAGTTAGGTATTTTAATTACCTTATTATAGCTAAAAACCTTAATATAGGCCTTAAGTTTAAAAAAAATACCTTTAATTTAGTTTAATTTTTAAGGTTTTTTATTAAAAAGTAAGTAAAGCTTATTAATAATAGTAATAGTAAAGATCTTAGTTTAGTTATAAGTCTTTTTTAAAAATTACTAAGGTTTTAAAAAGTTTAAGTTTTTTATAGTAATCTTTAAATTACTATTTTTTTATCTTAAAGTTAGTTATAATTTAAAGGTCTTTTAAGGTAATAATAAAAAGAAATATTAATTTTTTTTAATTTTTTTTATTAATACCTATTAAACTTTAGGTAATTTTATATATTTATTTTTAATAATTAGTTATAATTAAAGGTATTTTCTAATATTTTATTATCTTAAGTTAGCTATTATTAGCTTTTTAAAAGGAAATATTAGTATTTCCTAACTATTAAAATCCTTAAAATCTTATAAAGGTTTTATTAATAGTATTTATTTTTATATTATAATTAATATAAGCCTAAATTAATATACTTTTATAACTTTAAACCTTAATTATAGTAAAGATTTTCCTTTTAAACCTAATTTAAAGTAAGTTTAAGTTATATTTAGTATTTATTATAAGGATATTAACTAAAGATTAATTTATATCTTTAGTTAGGTTTAGTTTTTTAACTTTTTTATTTAATTAGTTTTTTTTAGTATAAAGTAGTTTTAAAAGTAATACCTAGTTTTATAATAATTATAGTATTTTACTAAGCTTAGGTCTTTATCCTTATCTTTATTTTTATTCTTTAAAGTTTAAATAAAAGTTTAGTTTAAGTTACTTTCTTAAGGGTATTAATAAGAAAATATCCTTATTTATTTTTATAGTTAATATAGTTTCTTTTTAATTAGTAAAGTATTAATTATAGTTATAATATATTTATTCTTTTTATTAAATATATTTTATAGTTATTATATTAACTAAATTAATTTTTTTTATATTTTAAAAAGTTTAACTTTTCCTTAAAATACTATAGTATCTTTAAGTATTAATAATAATTTTATATAATATTAATAAATATAAGCTATTTATTTTAATTTATATAAAAAGTAATTTTTAATAAATATAAAGTATTTATAAAAGTCTTAAAAAAACTAGCTAAATTATTAGTAAGTATATTTAAGTTAAGCTATAATAAAAATTTAGTAATTCCTTTTATTTTTTATAAAAGTTAAGGACTATTTTTTAAAAGCTTTTTAATTTCTTTTAAAGGCTTTTTTTTTTCTTAGAATTATTTATTTAAATAGCTAGATTATATTAATTTAGTATTTAGGGTTATATTATTATAAATAAAGAAAATCTTACTTTTATTAATATAGTATTATTTTTATACTTTTTTAAAGCTTTAATTTATATTATTAAGCTATTTATTTTTCTTTTAAAAGGTAATTAAGTACTTAAAAGTAATAATATTTTTTACTTTAACTTTATTTTTTAAAAAAAAGGAAAATAAACTAGCTTTAATTTAATAATAACTTAATAAAGTATTATCTAGATTATAGTTTAAGCCTTTAATACTAAGGATATTTTCTTAAGAGTTTAGGTTATTTTTTCCTTAATTATTAAAAAAAGTTTAAAGTTAGTTTTCTTAAATAAGTTACTTTAATTTCTTTTTTTATTATTAAAAAGTAAGCTTTACTTTAAGTTACTTAATTCTTTTTTTTAAGGTAATAATATAAGTAATATTAATAAAAGTTTAAGTTATTTTATATATTATAGTTTAAAATAACTTTTTTTTAGTTATTTAAGTAAAGTTAGTAATAACTTTTTAAGGTTTTAGTATTAATTTATTTAGTTTAGTACTAAAAGTAATAGTTTATTATAAATTAACTATTATAATTAAATAGCCTAGGGTAAAAGCTTTAAAATTATTATAGTATTTTAATAATAAAAGCTAGGTAGGTATAATAGTATTATATTAACTAAAGCTTAAGGAAATAAGAATTTAATATAAGGGATTTTCTTAATAAAGTTAGGAAAGTCTTAGGGTTATATATTAGATATATAAGGCTAGTTAGCCTTATCTCTAAGTAGCTATTATAGTTTTTAACTTTTAAATAAAAAGTCTTTTATTATAGTATTTTAGTAATAAAAGCTAGGGAAATATAATAATATTATATTAACTAAAGCTTAAAAAAGTAAGAATTTAATATAAAGGATTTTTTTAATAAAGTTAAAAAGGTTTTAAGGTTATATATAAAATATATTAAGCTAGTTAGCCTTATCCCTAAGTAATTATTATAATTATTTCCTTTTTTTAATTTAGTTATCCTTAGTTAAAATAGTATTATTACTAACCTTAGTATAATTTATTTAAGTTTTATTTTATTAAAGTAATTTATAATAGCTATTTATTTTAAAGCTATATATAATAATTACTTAAAAATAAAACTAACTAGCTTAATATATTTAATATATAATTATTATAGTATTTTAGTAATAAAAGCTAAGTAAGTATAATAGTATTATATTAACTAAAGCTTAAGGAAATAAAAATTTAATATAAAGGATTTTTTTAATAAAGTTAAAAAGGTCTTAAGGTTATATATTAAATATATTAAGCTAGTTAGCTTTATTTTTAAATAGCTATTATAATTATTTTCTTTTTATTAAAACTACTATTAAAACTATTATTTATTACCTTTATATTAATTATTATTTTATAAAGTAAATATACTTAGTTAAATAAATTTTATTTAATTAACTATAGCGTTTTTTTACTTATTAAAAAACTTTTTAATTTTTAAATAAAAACTCTTTTTTATATATAAAATCTTTTATTTTATATAATTAATTTTAATAGAATTTTTTAAGTAATTTTATTATATATAAACTTTAAATAGTTTATTTATAAATTATTATAAATATTTACTATAAGTATAGTAATACTTTAAATTTAAAGGCTATACCTAGCTTTTAGTATATTAAAGTATAAATCTTTTAAGCTTAAGGTACTTAGTAACTATATCTTTTTATTAAGTTACTTTTTATAATAAAAGCTTTTAATTAAGTAATAAAAAAGCTTATATTTAAAGATAATAAGTTTAAATAATTAGTTATTTATTTAATAATTATAGCTAGTTATTACTATTTACTTAACTTTTATTTAAATTTTAAATTTAATTTTATAAATTATATTTCTTTTAAAGATTATAATATATTTACTATAAATATATTAAGGCTAATTAGGGTTATTTAAAATATATTATAAGTATTATTAATAAATACTTACTAATTATATATTAAGTAAGTTTAATATTTTAATTATAATTAAAGTTAGTATTTATTAATTTAATATAATTAAATAAAGAACTTATAAATAACCTAGGCTTAGTTAGTTATTAATAATTTTATAATTATTAATATAAGTATTTTTAAGGAATAAATAAATTAAAAAAGGTTAAAGTTATAAAGAAATTATAAACTTTATAGCTAAGTATTAACTATTTATATTATTCCTTAACTTATATTCTTTATACTATATTACCTTAAGGCTTAATTTAATTTATTACTAACCTATATAACTAGCTTTAGTTTATTAATATTTATAGTTTTTTTCCTAATACTAAAACTTTTATTTTTTAATTTACCTTTTTACCTTTTTTTTTTCCTTTATTTTCCTTCCTTTATATTATAATTACTTTTAATTTCTATAATATAATATTTATATTATTAATTTAAGTACTATAACTATATATTTTAACTTTATAAATTACTATTAATATAGCTTATTATTACTATTTAATTTAATACTTATAATAAAGGCTTATTATTACTTTAATAAATATTAATTTTATTTTATATAATTTATAAAGTCTTTTAATACCTTTAGTTAATTTATAATAAAGTTAATAAGGCTTATATTTTAATTAATATTAAGTAGCTATATATAGTAACTAAAGATTACTAAATAGATTTACTATATTATTAATAATTTATTAATATATAATAAGTATTTTTTTATAATTTTATAATACTTTAAAAATAATTAAAAAATTAAAATATTATTAAATAAAAGGCTATAAATATTTATTAAAGGCCTAATTATATAGTTATTAATTATATTAACTATATAGCTATTATTAATATTAATTATATAGTAGTATATTTTATAATAGTTTTAAGGATTTTTAAGTTATTTAAAATTAGGCCTTTAATATTAAAGCCTTAGTATTAATTACCTATTTAAGGTAATAATAAAAAGGGTATATAGCTTATTAAGGCTAGGGAAAATATCTTTTTTATATTTATAAATTAAGGCTACTTATTTAGTTAAATTATAAGGTTTAAGGTAATAGCTATATAACCTTAAGACTTAATATTAAGGTTATTATATTCTTTAGTATAGTATATAATACTATATATTATAATATATTAAAAAATAAGTATTA